>OZ035836.1:1969538-2012986 GCA_964034765.1 Knipowitschia caucasica
CTACTTTTGTGATTTAGGTTTATACAAAAATAAACTGAATCGTATGGTGTGTGTGTGTGTTTAGTGTGTGTGCGTGTGTGTGTGTGTGTGTTTAGTGTGTTTAGTGTTAGCCTTGAGCCTAAACAGCTGATCCATTTGAGCGGGACCAGCAAGAGTCAGAGAGTAAAGTAAGCAAGAGTGTGTGGGAGTAAAAACAGGTATGAGAGAAGATCGACCTCCGCTGCCATCAACCATTGTGATCACAACACCAGGAATCTATACCAGAGAGAGACCAGAGAGAGAACAGAGAGAGACCAGAGAGAGAGCAGAGAGAGACTAGAGAGAGAGACCAGAGAGAGACCAGAGAGAGACAAGAGAGAGAGACCAGAGAGAGACCAGAGAGAGACCAGAGAGAGAGACCAGAGAGAGAGACCAGAGAGAGAACAGAGAGAGACCATAGAGAGACCAGAGAGAGACCAGAGAGAGACCAGAGAGAGACCATAGAGAGACCAGAGAGAGACCAGAGAGAGAGACCAGAGAGAGACCAGAGAGAGACCAGAGAGAGACCAGAGAGAGACCAGAGAGAGACCAGACAGAGAGACTAGAGAGACCATAGAGAGACCAGAGAGAGACCAGGGAGAGAACAGAGAGAGACCAGAGAGAGACAAGAGAGAGAGACCAGAGAGAGACCAGAGAGAGACCAGAGAGAGACCAGAGAGAGACCAGAGAGAGACCAGAGAGAGACCAGAGAGAGAGACTAGAGAGACCATAGAGAGACCAGAGAGAGAGACCAGAGAGAGACCAGAGAGAGACCAGAGAGAGACAAGAGAGAGAGACCAGAGAGAGACCAGAGAGAGACCAGAGAGAGAGACCAGAGAGAGACCAGAGAGAGACCATAGAGAGACCAGAGAGAGACCAGAGAGAGACCAGAGAGAGAGACCAGAGAGAGACCAGAGAGAGACCAGAGAGAGACCAGAGAGAGACCAGAGAGAGACCAGAGAGAGAGACCAGAGAGAGAGACCAGAGAGAGCCCAGAGAGAGACCAGAGAGAGAGAGAGACCCGAGAGAGACCAGAGAGAGACCAGAGAGAGACCAGAGAGAGACCAGAGAGAGAGACTAGAGAGAGAGAGACCAGAGAGAGACCAGGGAGAGAACAGAGAGAGACCAGAGAGAGACAAGAGAGAGAGACCAGAGAGAGACCAGAGAGAGACCAGAGAGAGACCAGAGAGAGACCATAGAGAGAGACTAGAGAGACCATAGAGAGACCAGAGAGAGACCAGACAGAGAGACTAGAGAGACCATAGAGAGACCAGAGAGAGACCAGGGAGAGAACAGAGAGAGACCAGAGAGAGACAAGAGAGAGAGACCAGAGAGAGACCAGTGTCCCGTGGCCCAAACTCTCTCCTTCTTCTCAGCACTGCACCAAAAGCACCTCAGCCCCGACTGAAGCCATTACAAGGGAAAGAGTAGTCTCATCGCGGTCCTGGAGGAGCGTGAGTGGCAGGAGAGCCCGGCGTATCATGCAGCATTAGAGAAAATCCCCTTCGCTGCTGACAAAGGCTGCAGCTCGTCGCATTTACATCCTGCTGCAGACAAGAGCAGACTGTGCAGAGCATCACCTCTGCTGCTGCTCTGACCGCCACGGGAGCTCTGACCGCCACACTGTAAACCCTAACTTCAATCCTACTTCAGATATCAAAGTTATTTTAAATAGATTTTTACCAGTAAGTAGATATTACTCATTTATTGCTAGTTTATTTAAAGCTTGCCTATGTCACTCAGGGTTTTGTTTCTGTGAACTGAAACTTGAACTGTTTCTGTTCAAGTAAGCCTCACTTTTGACATTTTGATGTGTAGAGTCTTTAATGAGGCAGGTGTGACAATGGCAGGGTGTCTTGGTGGCTGAATGGGTAGCACCATTGACTCTCAACTACAGGGTTCTGAGTACGAATCCCGGTCGGAGCATAAGTAGAAATTTAAACTTTATTGCAATCACTCGAGTTTACTTGGTAATATCAAGTAAACGATGTACTCGAGGAATTCAAGTGAAGTTAATACGCAATTTATTTCCATGGTTTTTTCAAGTAAACTTTACTTGTCAGGGTTTACAGTGACGGGAGCTCTGACCGCCTCTGACCGCCACGGGAGCTCTGACCGCCACCGAAGCTCTGACCGCCACGGGAGCTCTGACCGCCACCGAAGCTCTGACCGCCACGGGAGCTCTGACCGCCACCGAAGCTCTGACCGCCTCTGACCGCCACGGGAGCTCTGACCGCCACGGGAGCTCTGACCGCCACCGAAGCTCTGACCGCCACGGGAGCTCTGACCGCCACCGGAGCTCTGACCGCCTCTGACCGCCACGGGAGCTCTGACCGCCTCTGACCGCCACGGGAGCTCTGACCGCCACGGGAGCTCTGACCGCCACCGGAGCTCTGACCGCCACGGGAGCTCTGACTGCCACGGGAGCTCTGACCGCCACGGGAGCTCTGACTGCCACGGGAGCTCTGACCGTCACCGGAGCTCTGACCGCCTCTGACCGCCACGGGAGCTCTGACCGCCACCGGAGCTCTGACCGCCACCGGAGCTCTGACCGCCACGGGAGCTCTCACCGCCACGGGAGCTCTCACCGCCACGGGAGCTCTGACCGCCACGGGAGCTCTCACCGCCGCTGACCGCCACGGGAGCTCTGACCGCCACGGGAGCTCTGACCGCCACCGGAGCTCTGACCGCCACCGGAGCTCTGACCGCCACGGGAGCTCTCACCGCCACGGGAGCTCTCACCGCCACGGGAGCTCTCACCGCCACGGGAGCTCTGACCGCTACGGGAGCTCTCACCGCCGCTGACCGCCACGGGAGCTCTGACCGCCACGGGAGCTCTGACCGCCACCGGAGCTCTGACCGCCACGGGAGCTCTGACTGCCACGGGAGCTCTGACTGCCACGGGAGCTCTGACCGCCACCGGAGCTCTGACCGCCTCTGACCGCCACGGGAGCTCTGACCGCCACCGGAGCTCTGACCGCCTCTGACTGCCACGGGAGCTCTGACAGCCACGGGAGCTCTGACCGCCACCGGAGCTCTGACCGCCACCGGGAGCTCTGACCGCCTCTGACCGCCACGGGAGCTCTGACCGCCTCTGACCGCCACGGGAGCTCTGACCGCCACGGGAGCTCTGACCGCCACGGGAGCTCTGACCGCCACAGGAGCTCTGACCGCCTCTGACCGCCACCGGAGCTCTGACCGCCACCGGAGCTCTGACCGCCACCGGAGCTCTGACCGCCACGGGAGCTCTCACCGCCACCGGAGCTCTGACCGCCACCGGAGCTCTGACCGCCACCGGAGCTCTGACCGCCACGGGAGCTCTGACCGCCACGGGAGCTCTGACCGCCACAGGAGCTCTGACCGCCTCTGACCGCCACGGGAGCTCTGACCGCCACGGGAGCTCTGACCGCCACGGGAGCTCTGACCGCCACCGGAGCTCTGACCGCCACCGGAGCTCTGACCGCCACGGGAGCTCTCACCGCCACCGAAGCTCTGACCGCCACGGGAGCTCTGACCGCCACCGGAGCTCTGACCGCCTCTGACCGCCACGGGAGCTCTGACCGCCACGGGAGCTCTGACCGCCACCGGAGCTCTGACCGCCACGGGAGCTCTGACTGCCACGGGAGCTCTGACCGCCACGGGAGCTCTGACTGCCACGGGAGCTCTGACCGTCACCGGAGCTCTGACCGCCTCTGACCGCCACGGGAGCTCTGACCGCCACCGGAGCTCTGACCGCCACCGGAGCTCTGACCGCCACGGGAGCTCTCACCGCCACGGGAGCTCTCACCGCCACGGGAGCTCTGACCGCCACGGGAGCTCTCACCGCCGCTGACCGCCACGGGAGCTCTGACCGCCACGGGAGCTCTGACCGCCACCGGAGCTCTGACCGCCACCGGAGCTCTGACCGCCACGGGAGCTCTCACCGCCACGGGAGCTCTGACCGCTACGGGAGCTCTCACCGCCGCTGACCGACACGGGAGCTCTGACCGCCACGGGAGCTCTGACCGCCACCGGAGCTCTGACCGCCACGGGAGCTCTGACTGCCACGGGAGCTCTGACTGCCACGGGAGCTCTGACCGCCACCGGAGCTCTGACCGCCTCTGACCGCCACGGGAGCTCTGACCGCCACCGGAGCTCTGACCGCCACGGGAGCTCTGACCGCCACCGGAGCTCTGACCGCCACGGGAGCTCTGACCGCCTCTGACCGCCACGGGAGCTCTGACCGCCTCTGACCGCCACGGGAGCTCTGACCGCCACGGGAGCTCTGACCGCCACGGGAGCTCTGACCGCCACGGGAGCTCTGACCGCCACAGGAGCTCTGACCGCCTCTGACCGCCACCGGAGCTCTGACCGCCACCGGAGCTCTGACCGCCACCGGAGCTCTGACCGCCACGGGAGCTCTCACCGCCACCGGAGCTCTGACCGCCACGGGAGCTCTGACCGCCTCTGACCGCCACGGGAGCTCTGACCGCCACGGGAGCTCTGACCGCCACAGGAGCTCTGACCGCCTCTGACCGCCACGGGAGCTCTGACCGCCACGGGAGCTCTGACCGCCACCGGAGCTCTGACCGCCACCGGAGCTCTGACCGCCACGGGAGCTCTCACCGCCACCGGAGCTCTGACCGCCACGGGAGCTCTGACCGCCTCTGACCGCCACGGGAGCTCTCACCGCCACGGGAGCTGCCGGCCTTTAAAGAGAGGGCTTAGGACTGTTTAAGACTTTGATATTACTCTGCAACTGCTTTATTACTGCTTTATTACTGCTTTATTACTGCTTTATTACTGTTTTATTACTGCTTTATTACTGCTTTCTTGTCTATAATGCGGATAAATTAAACCTGCATCTGTCTAAAAACAATTTTAAAAGGAGCAGATACAGGAGAGTCTGAGGATAGTAATGATCCAGGACGTTTACAGACTTTTATGGACATTTATTATACACAGAGAGACTAGAGAGAGACCTGAGAGAGACCAGAGAGAGACCAGAGAGAGACCAGAGAGAGACCAGAGAGAGGGACCAAAGAGACCAGAGAGAGACCAGCGAGAGAGACCAGAGAGACCAGAGAGAGACCAGAGAGAGACCAGAGGGAGACCAGAGAGAGACCAGAGAGAGGGACCAAAGAGACCAGAGAGAGACCAGCGAGAGAGACCAGAGAGACCAGAGAGAGACCAGAGAGAGACCAGAGAGAGAGAGAGGGACCAGAGAGACCAGAGAGAGACCAGCGAGAGAGACCAGAGAGAGACCAGAGAGAGACCAGAGAGAGACCAGAGAGAGGGACCAGAGAGACCAGAGAGAGACCAAAGAGAGACCAGAGAGAGACATGAGAAAGGGACCAGAGAGACCAGAGAGAGACATGAGAAAGACCAGAGAGAGACCAGAGAGAGAGACCAGAGAGAGACCAGAGAGAGGGACCAGAGAGACCAGAGAGAGACCAGAGAGAGAGACCAGAGAAAGACCAGAGAGAGGGATCAGAGAGAGACCAGAGAGAAACCAGAGAGAGACCAGAGAGAAACCCCTATAGCCTGTGTGTGTATGTGTGTGTATGTGTGTGTGTGTCTGTGTGTGTGTTACCTCGGAGCCCCTCCCCTATGCCCAGGGCCAGTCCGTCTTTGGTCCACTGCACGATGCCGCTGTAGTTGTAGACGACGCAGGACAAAACGACACGCTCCCCCAGCACCACGGACTGGTCTGCAGGCTCCTGGGAGAACCGCACACTCCAGGCTGCAACAGACACACAACAACACCAAAGTCAGACACACAGCAACACACAATCCAGGTCACACAACCTCACAACAGTCAGAAACCAGCAGCAACACAGAGGAAAGGCCGTGTGTGTAAAACAACATCAGATAATCATCTTCTGACCGTGAGCAGAAATCTCCATCCCCCCGCGCTCAGTCGTGTACTTCCCCTTTATGACTGGTCTCTCTCTGGTCTCTCTCTGGTCTCTCTCCGGTCCCTCTCTCTGGTCTCTCTGGTCTCTCTCTGGTCTCTCTCTGGTCTCTCTCTGGTCTCTCTCTGGCCTCTCTCTGGTCTCTCTCTGGTCTCTCTCTGGTCCCTCTCTCTGGTCTCTCTCTGGTCTCTCTGGTCTCTCTCTGGTCTCTCTCTGGTCTCTCTCTGGTCTCTCTCTGGTCTCTCTCTGGTCTCTCTCTGGTCTCTCTCTGGTCTCTCTCTGGTCCCTCTCTCTGGTCTCTCTGGTCTCTCTGGTCTCTCTCTGGTCTCTCTCTGGTCTCTCTCTGGTCTCTCTCTGGTCTCTCTCTGTCTCTCTCTGGTCTCTCTCCGGTCCCTCTCTCTGGTCTCTCTGGTCTCTCTCTGGTCTCTCTCTGGTCTCTCTCTGGTCTCTCTCTGGCCTCTCTCTGGTCTCTCTCTGGTCTCTCTCTGGCCTCTCTATGCTCTGTGGTCTCTGTATTTGTATGAATCTGTTTAATGTCCTGTAAACTTGTGTCCAAAAGTGGTACTGCAGCCTCTCCCACTCTCCCTGACTCAGGTTGCCAGATATGCAGACGAATCCAGCTGGGAACAGCTGAATAGACAAGAGTTTTGTCAACAACAAATCTATAACCAACACCTTTTTCACTAAGATAGAAATCCTGGTTTTATTCCTTGTTTTGTCGTTAATGATTTGAGAATCATAACGAGACCTTTTTTAGTTCTGCGCCACATGGTACTTTACCAGTGAGATTAGCTCCACATGGTACTTTACCAGTGAGATTAGCTCCACATGGTACTTTACCAGTGAGATTAGCTCCACATGGTACTTTACCAGTGAGATTAGCTCCACATGGTACTTTACCAGTGAGATTAGCTCCACATGGTACTTTACCAGTGAGATCAGCTCCACACGGTGAGTTCTGGCGCCCGGATCACAGACTTTCTGATTGGTGAAACGGTGGAGGGCGGGACATCGAAATGAAAACAATAACAAGATTTAGAGGCTGGAAAAGTAATTTAGAAATTCAAATATCTCTGAGTGTGTGTGTTACACCAGACGTCCTTTATTATATATAATTTATAGTATCACAAAAAACTTTAATAATAAAAACAAACAGACTCTGACGTGTGGAGTTTGAAACTCGTCTGTTTGGACTCGAGGAGAAAGTCGCACAATTATCTCCATTCCTTCATCGTATTTACAGAAGATATTTTTACCTCAGCGCGACTCTGAGAGACTGAGCCGCGAGCGCACACACACACACAAACGTACACACACATACACACACACACACGTACACACACACACACAAACGTACACACACATACACACACACACACACACGTACACACACACACACAAACGAACACACACATACACACACACACACGTACACACACACACACAAACGTACACACACACACACACGTACACACACACACACACAAACGTACACACACACACACAAACGTACACACACGCACGCACACACACATACACACACACACACACACGTACACACACACACATACACATACACACACATACACATACACACACACACACACACGTACACACATACACATACACACACACACACACACACACACATACACACAGGTGAGCAGCATGTTTGCAGACTTTTGCATCATCACTTGTTTCATATTCAGTGAGCAGCAGAAACACACAACACACAGACACACACGCACACACAACACATAGACACACACACACACACACACACACACACACAGGAGGCACAAACAGGAGCAGAGCGCGACAGGGGGGGGTCGGCCCGATGTTCCCCGGGTCCGGTGTTCCCCGGGTCCGGTGTTCCCCGGGTCCGGTGTTCCCCGGGTCCGGTGTTCCCCGGGTCCGGTGTTCCCCGGGTCCGGAGTTCCCCGGGGCGGGGAACACCGGACCCGGGGAACATCGGACCTTCCAAACGCCGGAGGGCCCGGTGTTCCCCGACTGCGGGCCTCGCTCATAGACATGTTATTGCTGCGCGCGGATAATGGAGCAACAAGCGGCTTTCGCTCATAACTAGTCTATAGGGCTACTGAATACTTTATATTATAAGCCTAGTAGATCTCGCATTGTAGTAGCCAACTACATTTTTACAACCTACCACCTCAGAATAAGAACGTGTTGCAGATAAGAAAAGTAAAATTAGCTCCACCACCTTTTCTTTTTGGAAACATATCTCCCTCCGTTCATCCTCGCAACAGTATATCGGCGCCAGGTTTGCAATTTTGGGTAGGCCTGCAGATTAGTAAGTAGGCCAAATTCGCTTGCAAACTACAAGGGCTAACTGGAATTTGGGTTTCAAAGAATATGGTTCAAACGCACACACGCACGCACACGCACTCACGCGCGCACATACACACAAGCTCATTTATGAAACTTGCGTTGAAAAAGGTGTACATTTTGGGTGTATATTCCATTTACGCAATTTGCCAAAATGTTTTGATACATTAGAAAAATCCTTATTGAATTGTAGAAGTGAATAAATATAGATTGATTGAATGAATGAATTAATTCATATATATCATGCAGCGGTGGCTCTCATGAATGAAGCGTCTGCAGCGTCTTGGACGCAGCCTGGCTCGGGGTAGAAGTGCGCATTGAGGCGCTGTACACTTCAGAGAGCGTTTGCGGTCCAGATTTCACAAAGAAACTCTGGAGCCAAAACTTCTGCACATGTGGCGCGACCTCTCACGGCACTCGCTGCGCACTCTGGACAGGGCAGTGAGACGTTTGAGTGAGCAATACCATCGATGCGGTATTGGGGTGTGTGTCTGTGTGAGGCTTACACAAATCTAATGAAATAACACATTGCTTTACCAGATGTGAGGAATACAAATAGCCGTGCGTAATTACGCAGCGCAGAGCCTGCCACAGCAATAGATGGGTCACACATCCCTGTTGCGTAAAGTGTATAGAGCCTTTCACTGTCCAGGATCACAAAGCGCTTCACATTTTAAAAACATATAGATCAAAATAATACACACACAAGTCAGATTTAATAGAGGGTCCTCATCATGAGCTGTGATTTATTCGAAGTTTGCGTGTTTCCATTAGACTTTTTCTGATGCGCAAATTAAAATTTTGAAACATGATCCTCAATGAAAACACAGCTTATAATTTTGCCAGAGGGAATATGTTTATTGTTGTACATATCTTGAATTTCATGCGTGTTGTGCCGAAGGTTGAGTTCAGCGTATAGATTTACAACACCTCCAGACCTGGCGTTCATTTTTTGCGTATTGTACGCTCACGTCCAGATAGATAAATGCGGAAAAGTGTAATATTTTGCGTACGCCTCATTTACCCTGATTTGGCCGTACGCAGGTTTCATACATGAGGCCCACAGTGAGGCCCACAGTGAGGCCCAAAGTGAGGCCCACAGTGAGGCCTACAGTGAGGCCTACAGTGAGGCCCACAGTGTGTCTCACACAGGCCTAGAGTTTACCTCATCAGTGCGAGGCGAGCCTGGCCTGACCGCGCTCTCCTCCTCTGGGACCTACGGGCCCGGGCCTCTGCTCCTCTACCACAAAGTTCACGCTGAACTTTCTTAAAATTAAAATGAAAAAGGCTGCTCTGTTGTGAATGTTTTGAGAGCGTTGTCAATCTTTAAGACGAGGAATAGCTGGTTGTTCTCGCTTCACGCTGTGTGATATGATATTGGACAAAATTGTTCAGCCAATAAACAGGATTTGAAGCAACTTAGGAACGTGATGACGCTCAGGGGGTTATATTATTATTATAATTATTATTATTATTCCCCCCACTGTAGGAGCCAATACACTTTTCAATATTTTTGAATTCTGAGCGTTTCCACATTGTATTTAAAAATGGGAAACCTAATTAAACAATCATGAATTGAGCTTTTCCGATCTTATTTTACACTGATTCCTTTGATCATTTTTTTCTTAAAGTTCAAGTTGTAAAAATGCTATGTTTGAATTGTTATTTACATTTTTTTGAGTGACACGTAAGGCGGGACAACAATTGACGCACGCATTTTGAACATATTTAAAGTTTTACAACACAAAAACGACGTCATATATATGCGTGTAAAAGACACATTATGCGTAAAAGCACAGTGCCCTCAGCAAAACCAGTATTGACAGAGCACACAAAGAGCGAGAGGGAAAAAGAAAAGTAAATAGGCTTAGGCTAGTTAGTATTTTTTCTCTCACAAAAGTTGGCGCGGATCATATGCCATCTTTCGTGGGAGGAGGAAACATCAAACATCAAAGCGCGCACGCGGGGAACAGCGGGACTAGTCTCGTTGTTGAAGTCCCCGATGTTCCCCCACTTCTATTGGCGGGGGGAACATCGGACCCGGGGAAACATCGGGACTTTTTAATACGCGAAGTACCGATGTTCCCCGGGTCCGATGTTCCCCCGCCTATAGAAGTGGGGGAACATCGGAAACCCGGGGAACATGTGTGTCTGTGTGTGTCTGTGTGTATGTGTGTGTCTGTGTGTATGTGTGTACAGTATAAGTGTGTGTCTGTGTCATGTATAATGTGTGTTGTGTTGTGCAGGTGGCGACAGTAAAACAGAGAACTGGACCTGGGCTCAGTATCTGGAGGAAACCAAATGTGTTGCTGCTCCGTCCAAACTGTTCCACCAGGTGGCGCTCTTCAAACGTCTGCCTCCATATTCACCTGACGAGCCCTGATTGGACGAGGCTGGTCAGCGTATCGTCCAATCAAAAAGATCCAGCATGTTCTCCGCATGTAACATTGTCTCTCCATTGTCTCTGTGAAATGTTTTTGTTTATTTGTTTATCTGCAGTAAAACCCCATCGGAATACACGTGCAAGAGTCCCCAGGGTGCACCAGACAGTACAGACATAAATCAAGCTAAAACGTACAGAAACCATCATCAGGGTGAAAGGTTTATTGATCCCCGTAAGAGAAATGCAGGTGTCCAGTAGCAGGACGGGTCACAGCAGCAGAGGTGGAGTAGCCTCTGGGTGGAGCAGGACGGGTCACAGCAGCAGAGGTGGAGTAGCCTCTGGGTGGAGCAGGACGGGTCACAGCAGCAGAGGTGGAGTAGCCTCTGGGTGGAGCAGGACAGGTCACAGCAGCAGAGGTGGAGTAGTCTCTGAGTGGAGCAGGCCGGGTCACAGCAGCAGAGGTGGAGTAGCCTCTGGGTGGAGCAGGACGGGTCACAGCAGCAGAGGTGGAGTAGCCTCTGGGTGGAGCAGGACAGGTCACAGCAGCAGAGGTGGAGTAGCCTCTGGGTGGAGCAGGACGGGTCACAGCAGCAGAGGTGGAGTAGCCTCTGGGTGGAGCAGGACAGGTCACAGCAGCAGAGGTGGAGTAGTCTCTGAGTGGAGCAGGCCGGGTCACAGCAGCAGAGGTGGAGTAGCCTCTGGGTGGAGCAGGACAGGTCACAGCAGCAGAGGTGGAGTAGTCTCTGAGTGGAGCAGGCCGGGTCACAGCAGCAGAGGTGGAGTAGCCTCTGGGTGGAGCAGGACGGGTCACAGCAGCAGAGGTGGAGTAGCCTCTGGGTGGAGCAGGACGGGTCACAGCAGCAGAGGTGGAGTAGCCTCTGGGTGGAGCAGGACGGGTCACAAGGTGGAGTAGCCGCTTGGGTCAGACCATTTTCTCTGCTCTGGTCCAAAATAAAATGCTTCATTAGCATTCAAAAAGTTAGCATTCCTCCAGTGGGTTTTCACCTGATCCACTTGGTTTGGACCATGAATCCTCTCTGCTCTGGTCTGGACCAGTGTAAAACCATGAATCCTCTCTGCTCTGGTCTGGACCAGTGTAAAACCATGAATCCTCTCTGCTCTGGTCTGGACCAGTGTAAAACCATGAATCCTCTCTGCTCTGGTCTGGACCAGTGTAAAACCATGAATCCTCTCTGCTCTGGTCTGGACCAGTGTAAAACCATGAATCCTCTCTGCTCTGGTCTGGACCAGTGTAAAACCATGAATCCTCTCTGCTCTGGTCTGGACCAGTGTAAAACCATGAACACTGTACTGCAGTGTTTCAGAGACAGTTAGGACCTGCAGCCGTTTTCCAGCGCATTCCAAAGACATGTTAGCATGTTAGCATGTTAGCATATCCAGATGATATCTTCTGCTAGAGGGAAGAAGCTGGAACATGGCTTTTCCGGGGGCCAGAAGGGTCTTTGATAATTTCCCCCTCATTCATTCATTCATTAAATCAATTTTCCTGAGCTACAACTGTTCTGTGATTATTTATGATTTTAATACTTTTGTGATAGTTTCTTGTTTTGTTCATCACTTTGACCTTTGACCTGTGCTATCAAAATAAACCTGCCGTTCATTCATTGGTAATGTGTGACGTGTTGCTGTGGTCTCCAGTGTCAGAGACTTCCTGAGGAGAGAAACGGCTTCAGGCCCGGGATGAAGCTGGAGGGAATCGACCCCCAACACCCGTCTATGTACTTTGTCCTGACAGTGGCTGAGGTGAGTGGGCTTTGACCTGAGTGTGGCTGACGTGAGTGGGCTTTGACCTGAGTGTGGCTGAGGTGAGTGGGCTTTGACCTGAGTGTGGCTGACGTGAGTGGGCTTTGACCTGAGTGTGGCTGAGGTGAGCAGGCTTTGACCTGAGTGTGGCTGAGGTGGTTGGGCTTTGACTCGAGTGTGGCTGAGGTGGTTGGGCTTTGACCTGAGTGTGGCTGAGGTGAGTGGGCTTTGACCTGAGTGTGGCTGAGGTGGTTGGGCTTTGACCTGAGTGTGGCTGAGGTGAGCAGGCTTTGACCCGAGTGTGGCCGAGGTGAGCGGGCTTTGACCTGAGTGTGGCTGAGGTGAGCGGGCTTTGACCCAAGTGTGGCTGAGGTGGTTGGGCATTGACCTGAGTGTGGCTGAGGTGGTTGGGCTTTGACCTGAGTGTGGCTGAGGTGGTTGGGCTTTGACCTGAGTGTGGCTAAGGTGAGCGGGCTTTGACCTGAGTGTGGCTGAGGTGAGCGGGCTTTGACCCGAGTGTGGCTGAGGTGGTTGGGCTTTGACCTGAGTGTGGCTGAGGTGGTTGGGCTTTGACCTGAGTGTGGCTGAGGTGAGCGGGCTTTGACCCGAGTGTGGCTGAGGTGGTTGGGCTTTGACCTGAGTGTGGCTGAGGTGAGCAGGCTTTGATCCGAGTGTGGCCGAGGTGGTTGGGCTTTGACCTGAGTGTGGCTGAGGTGGTTGGGCTTTGACCTGAGTGTGGCTGAGGTGGTTGGGCTTTGACCTGAGTGTGGCTGAGATGGTTGGGCTTTGACCCGAGTGTGGCTGAGGTGGTTGGGCTTTGACCTGAGTGTGGCTGAGGTGGTTGGGCTTTGACCTGAGTGTGGCTGAGGTGGTTGGGCTTTGACCCGAGTGTGGCTGAGGTGGTTGGGCTTTGACCTGAGTGTGGCTGAGGTGGTTGGGCTTTGACCCGAGTGTGGCTGAGGTGGTTGGGCTTAGACCTGAGTGTGGCTGAGGTGGTTGGGCTTTGACCTGAGTGTGGCTGAGGTGAGCAGGCTTTGACCTGAGTGTGGCCGAGGTGAGCGGGCTTTGACCTGAGTGTGGCTGAGGTGGTTGGGCTTCGACCTGAGTGTGGCTGAGGTGAGCGGGCTTTGACCTGAGTGTGGCTGAGGTGAGCGGGCTTTGACCCGAGTGTGGCTGAGGTGAGCGGGCTTTGACCTGAGTGTGGCTGAGGTGAGTGGGCCTTGAGCCGAGTGTGGCTGAGGTGGTTGGGCTTTGACCCGAGTGTGGCTGAGGTGAGCGGGCTTTGACCTGAGTGTGGCTGAGGTGGTTGGGCTTTGACCCGAGTGTGGCTGAGGTGGTTGGGCTTTGACCTGAGTGTGGCCGAGGTGAGCAGGCTTTGACCTGAGTGTGGCTGAGGTGAGCGGGCTTTGACCTGAGTGTGGCCGAGGTGAGCAGGCTTTGACCTGAGCGTGGCTGAGGTGAGCGGGCTTTGACCCGAGTGTGGCTGAGGTGGTTGGGCTTTGACCTGAGCGTGGCTGAGGTGAGCAGGCTTTGACCTGAGTGTGGCTGAGGTGAGCAGGCTTTGACCTGAGTGTGGCTGAGGTGGTTGGGCTTTGACCCGAGTGTGGCTGAGGTGAGCGGGCTTTGACCTGAGTGTGGCTCAGGTGGTTGGGCTTTGACCCGAGTGTGGCTGAGGTGGTTGGGCTTTGACCTGAGTGTGGCTGAGGTGAGCGGGCTTTGACCTGAGTGTGGCCGAGATGAGCGGGCTTTGACCTGAGCGTGGCTGAGGTGAGCGGGCTTTGACCCGAGTGTGGCTGAGGTGGTTGGGCTTTGACCTGAGTGTGGCTGAGGTGGTTGGGCTTTGACCCGAGTGTGGCTGAGGTGAGCGGGCTTTGACCTGAGTGTGGCTGAGGTGGTTGGGCTTTGACCTGAGTGTGGCTGAGGTGAGCGGGCTTTGACCTGAGTGTGGCTGAGGTGGTTGGGCTTTGACCTGAGTGTGGCTGAGGTGAGCGGGCCTTGACCCGAGTGTGGCTGAGGTGGTTGGGCTTTGACCTGAGTGTGGCTGAGGTGAGCAGGCTTTGACCTGAGTGTGGCCGAGGTGAGTGGGCTTTGACCTGAGTGTGGCTGAGGTGGTTGGGCTTTGACCTGAGTGTGGCTGAGGTGAGCGGGCTTTGACCCGAGTTTGGCTGAGGTGGTTGGGCTTTGACCTGAGTGTGGCTGAGGTGAGCAGGCTTTGACCTGAGTGTGGCCGAGGTGAGTGGGCTTCGACCCGAGTGTGGCTGAGGTGGTTGGGCTTTGACCTGGGTGTGGCTGAGGTGGTTGGGCTTTGACCTGAGTGTGGCTGAGGTGGTTGGGCTTTGACCTGAGTGTGGCTGAGGTGAGCAGGCTTTGACCTGAGTGTGGCCGAGGTGAGTGAGCTTCGACCCGAGTGTGGCTGAGGTGGTTGGGCTTTGACCTGAGTGTGGCTGAGGTGGTTGGGCTTTGACCCGAGTGTGGCTGAGGTGGTTGGGCTTTGACCTGAGTGTGGCCGAGGTGAGCAGGCTTTGACCTGAGTGTGGCTGAGGTGAGCAGGCTTTGACCTGAGTGTGGCCGAGGTGAGTGGGCTTCGACCCGAGTGTGGCTGAGGTGGTTGGGCTTTGACCTGAGTGTGGCTGAGGTGGTTGGGCTTTGACCCGAGTGTGGCTGAGGTGGTTGGGCTTTGACCTGAGTGTGGCCGAGGTGAGCAGGCTTTGACCTGAGTGTGGCCGAGGTGAGCAGGCTTTGACCTGAGTGTGGCCGAGGTGAGCAGGCTTTGACCTGAGTGTGGCCGAGGTGAGCAGGCTTTGACCTGAGTATGGCCGAGGTGAGTGGGTTTCGACCCGAGTGTGGCTGAGGTGGTTGGGCTTTGACCTGAGTGTGGCTGAGGTGGTTGGGCTTTGACCCGAGTGTGGCTGAGGTGGTTGGGCTTTGACCTGAGTGTGGCCGAGGTGAGCGGGCTTTGACCTGAGTGTGGCTGAGGTGGTTGGGCTTTGACCCGAGTGTGGCTGAGGTGGTTGGATCGTGACCCTCTCTCTCACAGGTGTGCGGGTACCGGCTGAGGCTGCACTTCGATGGTTACTCCGACTGTCACGACTTTTGGGTCAACGCCAACTCCCCCGACATCCACCAGACCGGCTGGTGCGAGAGCACAGGACACAGGCTGCACACGCCAAAGGGTGAGGAGGGGGAGACCCAGGGTGAGGAGGGGGGAGACCCAGGGGGAGGAGGGGAGAGACCCAGGGTGAGGAGGGGGGAGACCCAGGGGGAGGAGGGGAGAGACCCAGGGGGAGGAGGGGAGAGACCCAGGGGGAGGAGGAGGGAGACTCCTTCAGGCGGTAAATACTTTAGTTACAAAAGTTACAGTTACATCAATTGTGTGTATGGTGTGTGTGTGTGTGTGTGTGTGTGCGTGTGCGTGTGCGTGTGCGTGCGTGCGTGCGTGTGCGTGTATGGTGTGTGTGTGTGTGTGTGTGTGTATGGTGTGTGTATGTGTGTGTGTGTTGCAGGCTGTAAAGAGGAAGAGTTCACATGGACCAACTACCTGAAGATGACCAAAGCACAAGTGGCTCCAAAAGAAGTGTTTGGCAGTTCTGGACGGGTAAAGACATCAGAGACATCACAGACACACACACACACAGAGACACACATACACACAGACACACACTCACACACACTGACACACAGACAGACACAGACACACACACACTTACACACAGACACAGACACACACAGTCACATACACATACACACACACAGACACACACAGACCTCTCTCTGTGCAGACTGACCTCAGCTGTGGCTTTGATGTGGGGATGAAGCTGGAGGCTGTTGATCGCATGAACCCGTCTCTGATCTGCGTTGCCACGGTGACCGATGTGGTCGACAACCGCTTCCTGGTGCACTTCGACAACTGGGACGACACCTACGACTACTGGTGTGTGTGTGTGTGTGTGAGTCTGTTTGTGTGTGTGTGTCTGTGTGTGTGTGAGTGTTATTTTTGTAATCATTCCAAGTGTATTTTTGTTTCATACATCTCACTCTGCTGTAATAAGTGTCATGTATTAGTTTCACATAAGAGTCACTGAAGTAAATGGACTTTTGGACCATATTCTCACCTGTTGTTCAGCTCTGACCAGCAGGGGGCGGTGTGGCTGCTCTCAGGGACCAGCAGGGGGCGGTGTGGCTGCTCTCAGGGACCAGCAGGGGGAGGTGTGGCTGCTCTCAGGGACCAGCAGGGGGAGGTGTGGCTGCTCTCAGGGACCAGCAGGGGGAGGTGTGGCTGCTCTCAGGGACCAGCAGAGGGCGGTGTGGCTGCTCTCAGGGCTCTGACCAGCAGGGGGCGGTGTGGCTGCTCTCAGGGCTCTGACCAGCAGGGGGCGGTGTGGCTGCTCTCAGGGCTCTGACCAGCAGGGGGCGGTGTGGCTGCTCTCAGGGCTCTGACCAGCAGGGGGCGGTGTGGCTGCTCTCAGGGCTCTGACCAGCAGGGGGCGGTGTGGCTGCTCTCAGGGCTCTGACCAGCAGGGGGCGGTGTGGCTGCTCTCAGGGCTCTGACCAGCAGGGGGCGGTGTGGTGGCTGAACCATATTGGCTGCAGTGTAGGGACAGAAGTGTCCAGATAATATATTTTCTGATTCATGATTATCTCTGGTGTCGTCTCTGGTGTCGTCTCTGGTGTCGTCTCTGGTGTCGTCTCTGGTGTCGTCTTCAGGTGCGACTGCAGCAGCCCGTACATCCACCCCATCGGCTGGTGCCAGGAGAGAAACCTCCCCCTCACCCCTCCACAAGGTCACCCAGTTCACTGCTCCACCACTGGTGCAAACAACAACACACACACACACACACTCTCCCTCTGGTCTCTCTCTGGTCTCTCTCTGGTCTCTCTCTGGTCTCTCTCTGGTCTCTCTCTGGTCGGTCTCTGGTCTCTCTCTGGTCTCTCTCTGGTCTCTCTCTCTGGTCTCTCTCACTGGTCTCTCTCACTGGTCTCTCTGGTCTCTCTCTGGTCTCTCTCTGGTCTCTCTCTGGTCTCTCTCTGGTCTCTCTCTGGTCGGTCTCTGGTCTCTCTCTGGTCTCTCTCTGGTCTCTCTCTCTGGTCTCTCTCACTGGTCTCTCTCACTGGTCTCTCTCACTGGTCTCTCTCACTGGTCTCTCTGGTCTCTCTTTGGTCTCTCTCTGGTCTCTCTCACTGGTCTCACTGGTCTCTCTCTCTGGTCTTTCTCTGGTCTCTCTCTGGTCCCTCTCTGGTCCCTCTCTGGTCTCTCTCACTGGTCTCTCTCACTGGTCTCTCTCCGGTCTCTCTCTGGTCCCTCTCTGGTCTCTCTCTGGTCTCTCTCTGGTCTCTCTCTGGTCCCTCTCTGGTCTCTCTCTGGTCTTTCTCTGGTCCCTCTCTGGTCCCTCTCCGGTCTCTCTCTGGTCTCTCTCCGGTCTCTCTCTGGTCCCTCTCTGGTCTCTCTCTGGTCTCTCTCTGGTCTCTCTCTGGTCTCTCCTCACTGGTCTCTCTCACTGGTCTCTCTCCGGTCTCTCTCTGGTCCCTCTCTGGTCTCTCTCTGGTCTCTCTCTGGTCTCTCTCTGGTCCCTCTCTGGTCTCTCTCTGGTCTTTCTCTGGTCCCTCTCTGGTCCCTCTCCGGTCTCTCTCCGGTCTCTCTCCGGTCTCTCTCTGGTCCCTCTCTGGTCTCTCTCTGGTCTCTCTCTGGTCCCTCTCTGGTCTCTCTCCGGTCTCTCTCCGGTCTCTCTCCGGTCCCTCTCCGGTCCCTCTCTGGTCTCTCTCCGGTCTCTCTCTGGTCCCTCTCTGGTCTCTCTCTGGTCTCTCTCTGGTCTCTCTCTGGTCCCTCTCTGGTCTCTCTCTGGTCTTTCTCTGGTCCCTCTCTGGTCCCTCTCCGGTCTCTCTCCGGTCCCTCTCCGGTCCCTCTCCGGTCCCTCTCTGGTCCCTCTCCGGTCCCTCTCTGGTCTCTCTCTGGTCCCTCTCCGGTCTCTCTCTGGTCTCTCTCTCTGGTCTCTCTCTGGTCTCTCTCTGGTCTCTCTCTGGTCTCTCTCTGGTCCCTCTCTGGTCCCTCTCTGGTCCCTCTCTGGTCCCTCTCTGGTCTCTCTCTGGTCCCTCTCTGGTCCCTCTCTGGTCTCTCTCTGGTCCCTCTCTGGTCTCTCTCTGGTCTTTCTCTGGTCCCTCTCTGGTCCCTCTCCGGTCTCTCTCCGGTCTCTCTCCGGTCTCTCTCTGGTCCCTCTCTGGTCTCTCTCTGGTCTTTCTCTGGTCCCTCTCTGGTCCCTCTCCGGTCTCTCTCCGGTCTCTCTCCGGTCCCTCTCCGGTCCCTCTCTGGTCTCTCTCCGGTCTCTCTCTGGTCCCTCTCTGGTCTCTCTCTGGTCTCTCTCTGGTCTCTCTCTGGTCCCTCTCTGGTCTCTCTCTGGTCTTTCTCTGGTCCCTCTCTGGTCCCTCTCCGGTCCCTCTCTGGTCTCTCTCTGGTCCCTCTCCGGTCCCTCTCTGGTCTCTCTCTGGTCTCTCTCTGGTCTCTCACTGGTCTCTCTGGTCTCTCTCTGGTCTCTCTCTGGTCTCTCTCTGGTCTCTCTCTGGTCCCTCTCTGGTCCCTCTCTGGTCTCTCTCTGGTCCCTCTCTGGTCTCTCTCTGGTCCTTCTCTGGCCTCTCTCTGGTCCCTCTCTGGTCTCTCTCTGGTCTCTCTCTCTGGTCTCTCTCTGGTCTCTCTCTCTGGTCTCTCTCTGGTCTCTCTCTCTGGTCTCTCTCTGGTCTCTCTCTGGTCTCTCTCTCTGGTCTCTCTCTGGTCTCTCTCTGGTCTCTCTGGTCTCTCTCTGGTCTCTCTCTGGTCTCTCTCTCTGGTCTCTCTCTGGTCTCTCTCTGGTCTCTCTCTCTCTCTGGTCTCTCTCTGGTCTCTCTCTGGTCTCTCTCTGGTCTCTCTCTGGTCTCTCTCTGGTCTCTCTCTGGTCTCTCTCTGGTCTCTCTCTCTGGTCTCTCTCTGGTCTCTCTCTCTGGTCTCTCTCTGGTCTCTCTCTGGTCTCTCTCTGGTCTCTCTCTGGTCTCTCTCTGGTCTCTCTCTGGTCTCTCTCTGTCTCTCTGGTCTCTCTCTGGTCTCTCTCTGTCTCTCTCTCTGGTCTCTCTCTCTGGTCTCTCTCTGGTCTCTCTCTGGTCCTCTCTCTGGTCTCACTCTGGTCTCTCTGGTCTCTCTCTGGTCTCTCTCTGGTCTCTCTCTGGTCTCTCTCTCTGGTCTCTCTCTGGTCTCTCTCTCTGGTCTCTCTGGTCTCTCTCTGGTCTCTCTCTGGTCTCTCTCTCTGGTCTCTCTCTGGTCTCTCTCTCTGGTCTCTCTCTCTGGTCTCTCTCTCTGGTCTCTCTCTGGTCTCTCTCTCTTGGTCTCTCTCTCTGGTCTCTCTCTGGTCTCTCTCTGGTCTCTCTCTCTGGTCTCTCTCTGGTCTCTCTCTGGTCTCCTCTCTGGTCTCTCTCTGGTCTCTCTCTGGTCTCTCTCTCTGGTCTCTCTCTGGTCTCTCTCTGGTCTCTCTCTGGTCTCTCTCTGGTCTCTCTCTGGTCTCTCTCTGGTCTCTCTCTGGTCTCTCTCTGGTCTCTCTCTCTGGTCTCTCTCTGGTCTCTCTCTGGTCTCTCTCTGGTCTCTCTCTGGTCTCTCTCTGGTCCTCTCTGGTCTCTCTCTGGTCTCTCTCTGGTCTCTCTCTGGTCTCTCTCTGGTCTCTCTCTGGTCTCTCTCTGGTCTCTCTCTGGTCTCTCTCTGGTCTCTCTCTGGTCTCTCTCTGGTCTCTCTCTCTGGTCTCTCTCTGGTCTCTCTCTCTGGTCTCTCTCTCTGGTCTCTCTCTGGTCTCTCTGGTCTCTCTCTCTGTCTCTCTCTCTGGTCTCTCTCTCTGGTCTCTCTCTCTCTCTCTGGTCTCTCTCTCTGGTCTCTCTCTGGTCTCTCTCTGGTCTCTCTCTGGTCTCTCTCTGGTCTCTCTCTGGTCTCTCTCTGGTCTCTCTCTGGTCTCTCTCTGGTCTCTCTCTGGTCTCTCTCTGGTCTCTCTCTGGTCTCTCTCTGGTCTCTCTCTCTGGTCTCTCTCTGGTCTCTCTCTGGTCTCTCTCTGGTCTCTCTCTGGTCTCTCTCTGGTCTCTCTCTGGTCTCTCTCTCTGGTCTCTCTCTGGTCTCTCTCTGGTCTCTCTCTCTGGTCTCTCTCTGGTCTCTCTCTCTGGTCTCTCTCTGGTCTCTCTCTCTGGTCTCTCTCTGGTCTCTCTCTGGTTCTCTCTCTGGTCTCTCTCTGGTCTCTCTCTGGTCTCTCTCTCTGGTCTCTCTCTCTGGTCTCTCTCTGGTCTCTCTCTGGTCTCTCTCTGGTCTCTCTCTGGTCTCTCTCTGGTCTCTCTCTGGTCTCTCTCTGGTCTCTCTCTGGTCTCTCTCTGGTCTCTCTCTGGTCTCTCTCTGGTCTCTCTCTGGTCTCTCTCTGGTCTCTCTCTGGTCTCTCTCTGGTCTCTCTCTGGTCTCTCTCTGGTCTCTCTCTGGTCTCTCTCTCTGGTCTCTCTCTGGTCTCTCTCTGGTCTCTCTCTGGTCTCTCTCTGGTCTCTCTCTGGTCTCTCTCTGGTCTCTCTCTGGTCTCTCTCTGGTCTCTCTCTGGTCTCTCTCTGGTCTCTCTCTGGTCTCTCTCTGGTCTCTCTCTGGTCTCTCTCTGGTCTCTCTCTGGTCTCTCTCTGGTCTCTCTCTGGTCTCTCTCTGGTCTCTCTCTGGTCTCTCTCTGGTCTCTCTCTCTGGTCTCTCTCTGGTCTCTCTCTGGTCTCTCTCTCTGGTCTCTCTCTGGTCTCTCTCTGGTCTCTCTCTGGTCTCTCTCTCTGGTCTCTCTCTGGTCTCTCTCTGGTCTCTCTCTCTGGTCTCTCTCTGGTCTCTCTCTGGTCTCTCTCTGGTCTCTCTCTCTGGTCTCTCTCTGGTCTCTCTCTGGTCTCTCTCTCTGGTCTCTCTCTGGTCTCTCTCTGGTCTCTCTCTGGTCTCTCTCTCTGGTCTCTCTCTGGTCTCTCTCTGGTCTCTCTCTCTGGTCTCTCTCTGGTCTCTCTCTGGTCTCTCTCTCTGGTCTCTCTCTGGTCTCTCTCTGGTCTCTCTCTCTGGTCTCTCTCTGGTCTCTCTCTGGTCTCTCTCTCTCTGGTCTCACTCTGGTCTCTCTCTGGTCTCTCTCTGGTCTCTCTCTCTGGTCTCTCTCTCTGGTCTCTCTCTGGTCTCTCTCTCTGGTCTCTCTCTGGTCTCTCTCTGGTCTCTCTCTGGTCTCTCTCTGGTCTCACTCTGGTCTCTCTCTGGTCTCTCTCTGGTCTCTCTCTGGTCTCTCTCTCTGGTCTCTCTCTGGTCTCTCTCTCTGGTCTCTCTCTGGTCTCTCTCTGGTCTCTCTCTGGTCTCTCTCTCTGGTCTCTCTCTGGTCTCTCTCTGGTCTCTCTCTCTCTGGTCTCACTCTGGTCTCTCTCTGGTCTCTCTCTGGTCTCTCTCTCTGGTCTCTCTCTGGTCTCTCTCTCTGGTCTCTCTCTCTGGTCTCTCTCTGGTCTCTCTCTCTGGTCTCTCTCTGGTCTCTCTCTGGTCTCTCTCTGGTCTCTCTCTCTGGTCTCTCTCTGGTCTCTCTCTGGTCTCTCTCTGGTCTCTCTCTGGTCTCTCTCTGGTCTCTCTCTGGTCTCTCTCTGTCTCTCTCTGGTCTCTCTCTCTGGTCTCTCACTCTGGTCTCTCTCTGGTCTCTCTCTGGTCTCTCTCTCTGGTCTCTCTCTGGTCTCTCTCTGGTCTCTCTCTCTGGTCTCTCTCTGGTCTCTCTCTGGTCTCTCTCTGGTCTCTCTCTCTGGTCTCTCTCTGGTCTCTCTCTGGTCTCTCTCTCTCTGGTCTCACTCTGGTCTCTCTCTGGTGTCTCTCTGGTCTCTCTCTCTGGTCTCTCTCTGGTCTCTCTCTGGTCTCTCTCTCTGGTCTCTCTCTGGTCTCTCTCTGGTCTCTCTCTCTCTGGTCTCACTCTGGTCTCACTCTGGTCTCTCTCTGGTCTCTCTCTGGTCTCTCTCTCTGGTCTCTCTCTGGTCTCTCTCTCTGGTCTCTCTCTGGTCTCTCTCTGGTCTCTCTCTGGTCTCTCTCTCTGGTCTCTCTCGGGTCTCTCTCTGGTCTCTCTCTCTCTGGTCTCACTCTGGTCTCTCTCTGGTCTCTCTCTGGTCTCTCTCTCTGGTCTCTCTCTGGTCTCTCTCTGGTCTCTCTCTCTGGTCTCTCTCTGGTCTCTCTCTCTGGTCTCTCTCTGGTCTCTCTCTCTGGTCTCTCTCTGGTCTCTCTCTCTGGTCTCTCTCTGGTCTCTCTCTCTGGTCTCTCTCTCTGGTCTCTCACTCTGGTCCCTCTCTGGTCTCTCTCTCTCTGGTCTCTCTGTCTGGTCTCTCTCTCTGGTCTCTCTCTGGTCTCTCTCTCTGGTCTCTCTCTGGTCTCTCTCTGGTCTCGCTCTCTGGTCTCTCTCTAGTCTCTCTCTGGTCTCTCTCTCTGGTCTCTCTCTGGTCTCTCTCTGATCTCTCTCTCTGGTCTCTCTCTGGTCTCTCTCTGGTCTCTCTCTCTGGTCTCTCTCTGGTCTCTCTCTGGTCTCTCTCTCTCTGGTCTCTCTCTGGTCTCTCTTTGGTCTCTCTCTGGTCTCTTTCTGGTCTCTCTCTCTGGTCTCTCTCTGGTCTCTCTCTGGTCTCTCTCTCTGGTCTCTCTCCGGTCTCTCTCTCTGGTCTCTCTCTGGTCTCTCTCTGGTCTCTCTCTCTGGTCTCTCTCTGGTCTCTCTCTCTGGTCTCTCTCTGGTCTCTCTCTCTGGTCTCTCTCTGGTCTCTCTCTGGTCTCTCTCTCTGGTCTCTCTCTGGTCTCTCTCTGGTCTCTCTCTCTGGTCTCTCTCTGGTCTCTCTCTCTGGTCTCTCTCTGGTCTCTCTCAGCAGCAGCAGTACCATATGTTACTCATGGTACTGTACCTCCAGAGCTCCACAGAGGAGGGGGGGGGGGGGCAGAGCGCACACTTGCCCAGCAACATGCTTACATCATCAGGCACGCGCGGAGCGTCACTGGCCTCTGCTCTGGAGGAGAGAGAGCAGCAGCGTCTCTGCCTCTGTCTGATACTTCTACTACTACTACTACTGCTGCTACTACTACTACTACTGCTACTACTACTTCTACTACTGCTACTACTGCTACTACTACTACTACTGCTGCTACTACTACTACTACTACTACTACTGCTACTACTACTTCTACTACTGCTACTACTGCTACTACTACTACTACTACTACTGCTACTACTACTACTACTACTACTACTGCTTCTACTACTTCTACTACTGCTACTACTGCTACTACTACTACTACTACTACTACTACTGCTGCTACTACTACTACTACTGCTACTACTACTTCTACTACTGCTACTACTGCTACTACTACTACTACTACTGCTACTACTGCTGCTACTACTACTACTACTGCTACTACTACTACTACTACTACTACTACTGCTGCTACTACTACTACTACTGCTACTACTACTTCTACTACTACTACTACTACTACTACTACTACTACTACTGCTACTACTACTACTACTACTGCTACTACTACTACTACTACTGCTACTACTACTACTACCACTGCTACTGCTACTACTACTACTGCTACTGCTACTACTACTACTACTGCTACTACTACTGCTACTACTACTACTGCTACTACTGCTGCTGCTGCTACTACTACTACTACTGCTACTACTACTACTACCACTGCTACTGCTACTACTACTACTGCTACTACTGCTGCTGCTGCTACTACTACTATTACTGCTACTACTACTACTACTAATACTATTACTACTACCACTGCTACTGCTACTACTACTACTGCTGCTGCTACTGCTACTACTACTACTACTACTACTACTGCTACTACTACTACTACTACTACTACTACTACTACTACTGCTGCTGCTACTACTACTGCTACTACTACTACTGCTGCTGCTGCTACTACTACTACTACTACTACTACTGCTACTACCACAACTGCTACTGCTACTACTACGATTACTACTACTACTGCTACTACTGCTACTACTACGATTACTACTACTGCTACTACTGCTACTACTACTACTACTATAAAGGATGAAGGTAAAGGCAGGATTCAAGATGGCGGCCGCTGTATGAGAGCAGCAGCCGTTGGGCGAGGGCCAAATACTTTATTAAGGACGTAAACGTACAATGTACCTTTGTATCTACGTTTTCATCTCACTGGTTCCCATTCAGATCTATTTAATTAAAGCTCAGGTTCATAACTTTGGGGAAAAAAAGATATTATGTTTAGCACAACATGCTGAATTTACTGAAGCTTTGATTCATACGAGAGAGATCCCTGTGAGCCACTATTCTGTGTACCTTTGATGTAGTTGGTGCAGATATCACTGGAATAATGTGGGAAGATTAGAGACTTTTTCACTTAGTAGTAGTGTCCCCCTGGTGTCCCCCTGGTGTCCTCCCTGGTGTCTCCCCTGGTGTCCCCCCTGGTGTCCTCCCTGGTGTCTCCCCTGGTGTCCTCCCTGGTGTCTCCCCTGGTGTCCTCCCAGGTGTCTCCCCTGGTGTCTCCCCTGGTGTCCCCCCTGGTGTCTCCCCTGGTGTCCTCCCTGGTGTCTCCCCTGGTGTCTCCCCTGGTGTCTCCCCTGGTGTCCCCCCTGGTGTCTCCCCTGGTGTCCCCCCTGGTGTCTCCCCTGGTGTCTCCCCTGGTGTCCTCCCTGGTGTCTCCCTGGTGTCTCCCCTGGTGTCTCCCCTGGTGTCTCCCCCGGTGTCTCCCCGGTGTCTCCCCTGGTGTCTCCCCTGGTGTCTCCCCGGTGTCTCCCCGGTGTCTCCCCTGGTGTCTCCCCTGGTGTCTCCCCTGGTGTCTCCCTGGTGTCTCCCCTGGTGTCTCCCCTGGTGTCTCCCCCGGTGTCTCCCCGGTGTCTCCCCTGGTGTCTCCCCTGGTGTCTCCCCCGGTGTCTCCCCGGTGTCTCCCCTGGTGTCTCCCCTGGTGTCTCCCCTGGTGTCTCCCCTGGTGTCTCCCCTGGTGTCTCCCCTGGTGTCTCAGAGAGCTGCAGGTCTGAAGGTCACTTTGGCAGAGCTCATTTACATGTTTCCAAAAAGGATCAATGTTCAACAAACTGTTTGTTTTGGAAAATGACAGTATTTATAGTATTTACAGTGTTTATAGTATTTATAGTATTTACAGTATTTATAGTATTTACAGTGTTTATAGTATTTATAGTATTTATAGTATTTACAGTATTTACAGTGTTTATAGTATTTACAGTGTTTATAGTATTTATAGAATTTACAGTGTTTATAGTATTTATAGTATTTACAGTATTTATAGTATTTACAGTGTTTATAGTATTTACAGTGTTTATAGTATTTATAGAATTTACAGTGTTTATAGTATTTATAGTATTTACAGTATTTATAGTATTTATAGGATTTATAGTATTTACAGTGTTTATAGTATTTATAGTATTTATAGTATTTACAGTATTTATAGTATTTACAGTGTTTATAGTATTTACAGTGTTTATAGTATTTATAGTATTTACAGTATTTATAGTATTTATAGTATTTACAGATTCTCGCTCTGAGCTCAGAATCATAAATCCAGCCGTTTGAACGGATGTGACATCACCTCAAAGCAGGAAGTGTCAGTTTCTCATGTTGTGTCGTATCCTCCACTTTATCATCACATGTGCTTTAACGACCCATGGCACTCACCCACTGTCGATGGCGAGCGACTCCACCACGGGCGCGGCGTCCTGCAGAACCATGTCTTTGCGGCGGAGGATGCGGTCCTGGCCCTCGCTCTCGGGGGGGTAGGCCTTGACCAGGGCCTGTCTGCTGTAGAGGCCGCTGAGGGAGGAGGAGGCGGCGCGCTCGGCCTCGTACCCGTTCAGAGCGCCGCGCCCCGCCCTGGCATCCACCGGGTCTGAGCGTGGACACTCTGGCGCCCGGCGCTCGAACGGCGGTGCGGAGGCGGGGCCGCTCTTAGGCAGTTTGTATCCATGAGAGATCAGCAGGTCCTCCACACTGTACATGACGACAGGTTAGGGGCGGAGCAAGGGGAGGAGTCTATCGCTCTGGGGGTCCGAGGAGGCCATCACTGCAGACAGAGAGAGAGAGACGGGTTAGGGGTGATGTGAGAGAGAGAAACAGAGAGAGAGAGAGAGAGACGGGTTAGGGGTGATGTGAGAGAGAGAAACAGAGAGAGAGGGAGAGACGGGTTAGGGGTGATGTGAGAGAGAGAGACAGAGAGAGAGAGAGAGAGACGGGTTAGGGGTGATGTGAGAGAGAGAAACAGAGAGAGAGAGAGAGAGACGGGTTAGGGGTGATGTGAGAGAGAGAGACAGAGAGAGAGGGAGAGACGGGTTAGGGGTGATGTGAGAGAGAGAAACAGAGAGAGAGGGAGAGACGGGTTAGGGGTGATGTGAGAGAGAGAGACAGAGAGAGAGAGAGAGAGACGGGTTAGGGGTGATGTGAGAGAGAGAGACAGAGAGAGAGAGAGAGAGACGGGTTAGGGGTGATGTGAGAGAGAGAGAGACAGAGAGAGAGAGACGGGTTAGGGGTGATGTGAGAGAGAGAGACAGAGAGAGAGAGGGAGAGACGGGTTAGGGGTGATGTGAGAGAGAGAAACAGAGAGAGAGGGAGAGACGGGTTAGGGGTGATGTGAGAGAGAGAGACAGAGAGAGAGAGAGAGAGACGGGTTAGGGGTGATGTGAGAGAGAGAAACAGAGAGAGAGAGAGAGAGACGGGTTAGGGGTGATGTGAGAGAGAGAGACAGAGAGAGAGAGAGAGAGACGGGTTAGGGGTGATGTGAGAGAGAGAAACAGAGAGAGAGAGAGAGAGACGGGTTAGGGGTGATGTGAGAGAGAGAAACAGAGAGAGAGAGAGAGAGACGGGTTAGGGGTGATGTGAGAGAGAGAAACAGAGAGAGAGAGAGAGAGACGGGTTAGGGGTGATGTGAGAGAGAGAAACAGAGAGAGAGAGAGAGAGACGGGTTAGGGGTGATGTGAGAGAGAGAGACAGGTCTCAGACTCTGTCCTTCAGAACCTCCACAACATTCTCTGTTTCTGTTCATCCTCTGATTTGAATCAGAAATCTGAGGCAGCGACACAGAAGGAAATGAACTTCATGTGAGATCAGTGAGAGATCAGTGAGAGATCAGTGAGAGATCAGTGTGAGATCAGTGAGAGATCAGTGTGAGATCAGTGAGAGATCAGTGTGAGATCAGTGTGAGATCAGTGAGAGATCAGTGAGAGATCAGTGTGAGATCAGTGAGAGATCAGTGTGAGATCAGTGAGAGATCAGTGTGAGATCAGTGAGAGATCAGTGTGAGATCAGTGAGAGATCAGTGTGAGATCAGTGTGAGATCAGTGAGAGATCAGTGTGAGATCAGTGTGAGATCAGTGAGAGATCAGTGAGAGATCAGTGTGAGATCAGTGAGAGATCAGTGTGAGATCAGTGAGAGATCAGTGTGAGATCAGTGTGAGATCAGTGAGAGATCAGTGTGAGATCAGTGTGAGATCAGTGAGAGATCAGTGAGAGATCAGTGTGAGATCAGTGAGAGATCAGTGTGAGATCAGTGTGAGATCAGTGAGAGATCAGTGTGCAGTGATGCAGAAACACAGTGAAGTAAAGACACGTCACCGTCTTCTATTCTGACATAAACCAGAGTCAAAATAAAAGGTCCATAAACTCTCCGCTCCAACAACAGCCCGACTCTTTACGAGCTGCTGGTTCAAAGAAGTAGAAACAGGAGCAGATTACAGTCCGGACAACAGGGTACGTGTCTTCTTGCAGCACACGGGCCTGTCTGGAGACTCACAATGGATCATTCCCAAAGGCACCAAACACTGACGACCCCCGGCCCACAGTTTGACACACACTGTTGTCCTCAGAAGACAAGGTACTAAACAACCAGTGTTTATAATAATAATAATAAAAATAATAGTTCTTTCAGACGCTCAAAGTCTCCTCTCTCTCCAAACACGGTGTGATAAACTACTACTGTAGCCACAGCTGCCCTGGGGCACACTGACAGCAGTGAGACAAACAGTCTGTGCCATGGGCCCCTCCCACCACCACCAACCATTCACACACACACACCAGACTCATTCTAATGTGGGGAAAGTGTCTTGCCTAAGGACACAACCACAGTTTGGCACTTTACAGCCACAGCTGCCCCACTGTGGCACCTGCTGTTCAGAGGTCTCCCATCACAGTACTAACCAGGCCCTGCCCTGCTTAGCTTCAGAGGTCTGAGGGATCACAACTATTACAAAAACACAAATACAAACAAAACAAATCTGTTCACGACAGAGACAAAAGAAATCTATGTATTTGTTTTTATAGTTTTTACCAAACGGTTCAGACGCCTGGGATGTCACAGGTTGAGACGCCTGTGATGTCACAGGTTCAGACGCAATAGTATAGTATATAGTATGGTATACTACAGTATATAGAGTATTGTATAGTATAGAGTATAGTATATAGTATATAGCATATAGTATAATATACTACAGTATATAGAGTATCGTATAGTATAGAGTATAGTATATAGTATATAGCATATAGTATAGTATACTACAGTATATAGAGTATAGTATGGAGTATAGTGTAGAGTATATATAATGTGTAACCCGTAGCGACAGAGGACACAGGAAGTCGTCGGTAGAAAAGCTGTGGAGGCAAAACCAGAATCTGATCAATGAACAAATAATCAATGATCTGTGTCCTTCAGACGATTAATACTGGACCCAGAGACCGAGACCAGACCCAGAGACCGAGACCGGACCCAGAGACCGAGACCGGACCCAGAGACCGAGACCGGACCCAGAGACCGAGACCAGACCCAGAGACCGAGACCAGACCCAGAGACCGAGACCAGACCCAGAGACCGAGACCAGACCCAGAGACCGAGACCAGACCCAGAGACCGAGACCAGACCCAGAGACCGAGACCAGACCCAGAGACCGAGACCAGACCCAGAGACCGAGACCGGACCCAGAGACCGAGACCGGACCCAGAGACCGAGACCGGACCCAGAGACCCAGAGACCGAGACCGGACCAGACCAGACCGAGAGACCGGACCCAGAGACCGAGACCGGACCCAAGACCGACGACCAGAGACCGAGACCCAGAGACCGAGACCGGACCCAGAGACCGAGACCAGACCCAGAGACCGAGACCAGACCCAGAGACCGAGACAGACCCAGGACCGAGAGACCCGAGACCGAGACCGGACCCAGAGACCGAGACCGGACCCAGAGACCGAGACCGGACCCAGAGACCGAGACCGGACCCAGAGACCGAGACCAGACCCAGAGACCGAGACCAGACCCAGAGACCGAGACCAGACCCAGAGACCGAGACCGGACCCAGAGGCCGAGACCGGACCCAGAGACCGAGACCGGACCCAGAGACCGAGACCAGAGACCGAGAGACCAGAGACCGAGACCGGACCCAGAGACCGAGACCCGACCCAGAGACCGAGACCCGACCCAGAGACCGAGACCGACCCAGAGACCGAGACCGGACCCAGAGACCGAGACCGGACCCAGAGACCGAGACCGGACCCAGAGACCGAGACCAGACCCAGAGACCGAGACCAGACCCAGAGACCGAGACCGGACCCAGAGACCGAGACCGGACCCAGAGACCGAGACCCGACCCAGAGACCGAGACCAGACCCAGAGACCGAGACCAGACCCAGAGACCGAGACCAGACCCAGAGACCGAGACCAGACCCAGAGACCGAGACCGGACCCAGAGACCGAGACCGGACCCAGAGACCGAGACCAGACCCAGAGACCGAGACCAGACCCAGAGACCGAGACCAGACCCAGAGACTGAGACCAGACCCAGAGACCGAGACTGGACCCAGAGACCGAGACCGGACCCAGAGACCGAGACTGGACCCAGAGACTGAGACCAGACCCAGACCGGACCCAGAGACCGGACCCAGAGACCGAGACTGGACCCTGAGACCGAGACCAGATCCAGAGACCGAGACCAGACCCAGAGACCGAGACCAGACCCAGAGACCGAGACTGGACCCAGAGACCGAGACCTGACCCAGAGACCGAGACCAGACCCAGAGACCGAGACCAGACCCAGAGACCGAGACCGGACCCAGAGACCGAGACCAGACCCAGAGACCGAGACCGGACCCAGAGACCGAGACCAGACCCAGAGACCGAGACTGGACCCAGAGACCGAGACAGAGACCGAGACCCAGAGACCGACAGACCAGACCCAGAGACCGAGACCAGACCCAGAGACCGAGACCAGACCCAGAGACCGAGACCAGACCCAGAGACCGAGACCGGACCCAGAGACCGAGACCGGACCCAGAGACCGAGACCGCACCCAGAGACCGAGACCGGACCCAGAGACCGAGACCGGACCCAGAGACCGAGACCGGACCCAGAGACCGAGACCGGACCCAGAGACCGAGACCGGACCCAGAGACCGAGACCGGACCCAGAGACCGAGACCAGACCCAGAGACCGAGACCAGACCCAGAGACCGAGACCGGACCCAGAGGCCGAGACCGGACCCAGAGACCGAGACCGGACCCAGAGACCGAGACCGGACCCAGAGACCGAGACCAGACCCAGAGACCGAGACCAGACCCAGAGACCGAGACCAGACCCAGAGACTGAGACCGGACCCAGAGACCGAGACCGGACCCAGAGACCGAGACCGGACCCAGAGACCGAGACCGGACCCAGAGACCGAGACCAGACCCAGAGACCGAGACCAGACCCAGAGACCGAGACCGGACCCAGAGACCGAGACCGGACCCAGAGACCGAGACCGGACCCAGAGACCGAGACCAGACCCAGAGACCGAGACCAGACCCAGAGACCGAGACCAGACCCAGAGGCCGAGACCGGACCCAGAGACCGAGACCGGACCCAGAGACCGAGACCGGACCCAGAGACCGAGACCGGACCCAGAGACCGAGACCGGACCCAGAGACCGAGACCCGACCCAGAGACCGAGACCCGACCCAGAGACCGAGACCGGACCCAGAGACCGAGACCGGACCCAGAGACCGAGACCGGACCCAGAGACCGAGACCGGACCCAGAGACCGAGACCAGACCCAGAGACCGAGACCGGACCCAGAGACCGAGACCGGACCCAGAGACCGAGACCCGACCCAGAGACCGAGACCAGACCCAGAGACCGAGACCAGACCCAGAGACCGAGACCAGACCCAGAGACCGAGACCAGACCCAGAGACCGAGACCAGACCCAGAGACCGAGACCGGACCCAGAGACCGAGACCAGACCCAGAGACCGAGACCAGACCCAGAGACTGAGACCAGACCCAGAGACCGAGACTGGACCCAGAGACCGAGACCGGACCCAGAGACCGAGACTGGACCCAGAGACTGAGACCAGACCCAGAGACCGAGACCGGACCCAGAGACCGGACCCAGAGACCAGACCCAGAGACCAGACCCAGAGACCGAGACCGGACCCAGAGACCGAGACTGGACCCAGAGACCGAGACCAGACCCAGAGACCGAGACTGGACCCAGAGACCGAGACTGGACCCAGAACCCAGAGACCGAGACCAGACCCAGAGACCGAGACCAGACCCAGAGACCGAGACCAGACCCAGAGACCGAGACCGGACCCAGAGACCGAGACTGGACCCAGAGACCGAGACCGGACCCAGAGACCGAGACCGGACCCAGAGACCGAGACCAGACCCAGAGACCGAGACCAGACCCAGAGACCGAGACCGGACCCAGAGACCGAGACCGGACCCAGAGACCGAGACCGGACCCAGAGACCGAGACCAGACCCAGAGACCGAGACCAGACCCAGAGACCGAGACCGGACCCAGAGGCCGAGACCGGACCCAGAGACCGAGACCGGACCCAGAGACCGAGACCGGACCCAGAGACCGAGACCGGACCCAGAGACCGAGACCGGACCCAGAGACCGAGACCGGACCCAGAGACCGAGACCGGACCCAGAGACCGAGACCTGACCCAGAGACCGAGACCCGACCCAGAGACCGAGACCGGACCCAGAGACCGAGACCGGACCCAGAGACCGAGACCGGACCCAGAGACCGAGACCAGACCCAGAGACCGAGACCAGACCCAGAGACCGAGACCGGACCCAGAGACCGAGACCAGACCCAGAGACCGAGACCCGACCCAGAGACCGAGACCAGACCCAGAGACCGAGACCAGACCCAGAGACCGAGACCAGACCCAGAGACCGAGACCAGACCCAGAGACCGAGACCGGACCCAGAGACCGAGACTGGACCCAGAGACCGAGACCGGACCCAGAGACCGAGACAGACCCAGAGACCGAGACCAGACCCAGAGACCGAGACCAGACCCAGAGACCGAGTCCCAGACTGGACCCTGAGACCGAGACCAGATCCAGAGACCGAGACCAGACCCAGAGACCGAGACCAGACCCAGAGACCGAGACTGGACCCAGAGACCGAGACCGGACCCAGAGACCGAGACCAGACCCAGAGACCGAGACCAGACCCAGAGACCGAGACCGGACCCAGAGACCGAGACCAAGACCCAGAGACCGAGACCGGACCCAGAGACCGAGACCAGACCCAGAGACCGAGACTGGACCCAGAGACCGAGACCAGACCCAGAGACCGAGACTGGACCCAGAGACCGAGACAGGACCCAGAACCCAGAGACCGAGACCAGACCCAGAGACCGAGACCAGACCCAGAGACCGAGACCGGACCCAGAGACCGAGACCGGACCCAGAGACCGAGACCGGACCCAGAGACCGAGACCAGACCCAGAGACCGAGACCAGACCCAGAGACCGAGACCAGACCCAGAGCCGAGACCGGACCCAGAGACCGAGACCGGACCCAGAGACCGAGACCGGACCCAGAGACCGAGACCGGACCCAGAGACCGAGACCGGACCCAGAGACCGAGACCGGACCCAGAGACCGAGACCCGACCCAGAGACCGAGACCGGACCCAGAGACCGAGACCGGACCCAGAGACCGAGACCGGACCCAGAGACCGAGACCAGACCCAGAGACCGAGACCAGACCCAGAGACCGAGAGACCCAGAGACCGAGAGACCCAGAGACCGAGACCGGACCCAGAGACCGAGACCGACCCAGAGACCGAGACCAGACCCAGAGACCGAGACCAGACCCAGAGACCGAGACCAGACCCAGAGACCGAGACCAGACCCAGAGACCGAGACCAGACCCAGAGACCGAGACCGGACCCAGAGACCGAGACCAGACCCAGAGACCGAGACCAGACCCAGAGACGAGACCAGACCCAGAGACCGAGACGGACCCAGAGACCGAGACCGGACCCAGAGACCGAGACGGACCCAGAGACGAGACCAGACCCAGAGACCGAGACCGGACCCAGAGACCGGACCCAGAGACCAGACCAGAGACCAGACCCAGAGACCGAGACCGGACCCAGAGACCGAGACTGGACCCAGAGACCGAGACCAGACCCAGAGACCGAGACTGGACCCAGAGACCGAGACTGGACCCAGAACCCAGAGACCGAGACCAGACCCAGAGACCGAGACCAGACCCAGAGACCGAGACCAGACCCAGAGACCGAGACCGGACCCAGAGACCGAGACCGGACCCAGAGACCGAGACCGGACCCAGAGACCGAGACCGGACCCAGAGACCGAGACCGGACCCAGAGACCGAGACCAGACCCAGAGACCGAGACCAGACCCAGAGACCGAGACCGGACCCAGAGACCGAGACCGGACCCAGAGACCGAGACCGGACCCAGAGACCGAGACCAGACCCAGAGACCGAGACCAGACCCAGAGACCGAGACCGGACCCAGAGGCCGAGACCGGACCCAGAGACCGAGACCGGACCCAGAGACCGAGACCGGACCCAGAGACCGAGACCGGACCCAGAGACCGAGACCGGACCCAGAGACCGAGACCGGACCCAGAGACCAGAGACCGGACCCAGAGACCGAGACCTGACCCAGAGACCGAGACCGGACCCAGAGACCGAGACCGGACCCAGAGACCGAGACCGGACCCAGAGACCGAGACCGGACCCAGAGACCGAGACCAGACCCAGAGACCGAGACCAGACCCAGAGACCGAGACCGGACCCAGAGACCGAGACCGACCCAGAGACCGAGACCCGACCCAGAGACCGAGACCAGACCCAGAGACCGAGACCAGACCCAGAGACCGAGACCAGACCCAGAGACCGAGACCAGACCCAGAGACCGAGACCGGACCCAGAGACCGAGACTGGACCCAGAGACCGAGACCGGACCCAGAGACCGAGACCAGACCCAGAGACCGAGACCAGACCCAGAGACCGAGACCGGACCCAGAGACCGAGACCAGACCCAGAGACCGAGTCCCAGAGGACCCTGAGACCGAGACCAGATCCAGAGACCGAGACCAGACCCAGAGACCGAGACCAGACCCAGAGACCGAGACTGGACCCAGAGACCGAGACCGGACCCAGAGACCGAGACCAGACCCAGAGACCGAGACCAGACCCAGAGACCGAGACCGGACCCAGAGACCGAGACCAGACCCAGAGACCGAGACCGGACCCAGAGACCGAGACCAGACCCAGAGACCGAGACTGGACCCAGAGACCGAGACCAGACCCAGAGACCGAGACTGGACCCAGAGACCGAGACAGGACCCAGAACCCAGAGACCGAGACCAGACCCAGAGACCGAGACCGAGACCCAGACCCAGAGACCGAGACCAGACCCAGAGACCGAGACCGGACCCAGAGACCGAGACCGGACCCAGAGACCGAGACCGGACCCAGAGACCGAGACCGGACCCAGAGACCGAGACCAGACCCAGAGACCGAGACCGGACCCAGAGACCGAGACCGGACCCAGAGACCGAGACCGGACCCAGAGACCGAGACCGGACCCAGAGACCGAGACCAGACCCAGAGACCGAGACCAGACCCAGAGACCGAGACCAGACCCAGAGCCGAGACCGACCCAGAGACCGAGACCGGACCCAGAGACCGAGACCGGACCCAGAGACCGAGACCAGACCCAGAGACCGAGAGACCCAGACCCCACCCAGAGACCGAGACCAGACCCAGAGACTGAGACCGGACCCAGAGACCGAGACCGGACCCAGAGACCGAGACCGGACCCAGAGACCGAGACCGGACCCAGAGACCGAGACCAGACCCAGAGACCGAGACCAGACCCAGAGACCGAGACCGGACCCAGAGACCGAGACCGGACCCAGAGACCGAGACCGGACCCAGAGACCGAGACCAGACCCAGAGACCGAGACCAGACCCAGAGACCGAGACCAGACCCAGAGCCGAGACCGGACCCAGAGACCGAGACCGGACCCAGAGACCGAGACCGGACCCAGAGACCGAGACCGGACCCAGAGACCGAGACCGGACCCAGAGACCGAGACCCGACCCAGAGACCGAGACCCGACCCAGAGACCGAGACCGGACCCAGAGACCGAGACCGGACCCAGAGACCGAGACCGACCCAGAGACCGAGACCAGACCCAGAGACCGAGACCGGACCCAGAGACCGAGACCGGACCCAGAGACCGAGACCGGACCCAGAGACCGAGACCCGACCCAGAGACCGAGACCAGACCCAGAGACCGAGACCAGACCCAGAGACCGAGACCAGACCCAGAGACCGAGACCAGACCCAGAGACCGAGACCAGACCCAGAGACCGAGACCGGACCCAGAGACCGAGACCAGACCCAGAGACCGAGACCAGACCCAGAGACTGAGACCAGACCCAGAGACCGAGACTGGACCCAGAGACCGAGACCGGACCCAGAGACCGAGACTGGACCCAGAGACTGAGACCAGACCCAGAGACCGAGACCGGACCCAGAGACCGGACCCAGAGACCAGACCCAGAGACCAGACCCAGAGACCGAGACCGGACCCAGAGACCGAGACTGGACCCAGAGACCGAGACCAGACCCAGAGACCGAGACTGGACCCAGAGACCGAGACTGGACCCAGAACCCAGAGACCGAGACCAGACCCAGAGACCGAGACCAGACCCAGAGACCGAGACCAGACCCAGAGACCGAGACCGGACCCAGAGACCGAGACTGGACCCAGAGACCGAGACCGGACCCAGAGACCGAGACCGGACCCAGAGACCGAGACCAGACCCAGAGACCGAGACCAGACCCAGAGACCGAGACCGGACCCAGAGACCGAGACCGGACCCAGAGACCGAGACCGGACCCAGAGACCGAGACCAGACCCAGAGACCGAGACCAGACCCAGAGACCGAGACCGGACCCAGAGGCCGAGACCGGACCCAGAGACCGAGACCGGACCCAGAGACCGAGACCGGACCCAGAGACCGAGACCGGACCCAGAGACCGAGACCGGACCCAGAGACCGAGACCGGACCCAGAGACCGAGACCGGACCCAGAGACCGAGACCTGACCCAGAGACCGAGACCCGACCCAGAGACCGAGACCGGACCCAGAGACCGAGACCGGACCCAGAGACCGAGACCGGACCCAGAGACCGAGACCAGACCCAGAGACCGAGACCAGACCCAGAGACCGAGACCGGACCCAGAGACCGAGACTGGACCCAGAGACCGAGACCCGACCCAGAGACCGAGACCAGACCCAGAGACCGAGACCAGACCCAGAGACCGAGACCAGACCCAGAGACCGAGACCAGACCCAGAGACCGAGACCGGACCCAGAGACCGAGACTGGACCCAGAGACCGAGACCAGACCCAGAGACCGAGACCAGACCCAGAGCTGAGACCAGACCCAGAGACCGAGACTGGACCCAGAGACCGAGACCGGACCCAGAGACCGAGACTGGACCCAGAGACTGAGACCAGACCCAGAGACCGAGACCGGACCCAGAGACCGAGACTGGACCCTGAGACCGAGACCAGATCCAGAGACCGAGACCAGACCCAGAGACCGAGACCAGACCCAGAGACCGAGACTGGACCCAGAGACCGAGACCGGACCCAGAGACCGAGACTGGACCCTGAGACCGAGACCAGATCCAGAGACCGAGACCAGACCCAGAGACCGAGACCAGACCCAGAGACCGAGACCGGACCCAGAGACCGAGACCAGACCCAGAGACCGAGACCAGACCCAGAGACCGAGACTGGACCCAGAGACCGAGACCAGACCCAGAGACCGAGACTGGACCCAGAGACCGAGACCAGACCCAGAGACCGAGACTGGACCCAGAGACCGAGACTGGACCCAGAACCCAGAGACCGAGACCAGACCCAGAGACCGAGACTGGACCCAGAGACCGAGACCAGACCCAGAGACCGAGACCGGACCCAGAGACCGTGACCGGACCCAGAGACCGAGACTGGACCCAGAGACCGAGACCAGACCCAGAGACCGAGACCGGACCCAGAGACCGAGACCAGACCCAGACTGAACACTGTCTTTCTCACTAAGCTGTGGTCCCAAAAGGCAAAGACACGTTTCTGTGGCGTTTCCAGAGGTTTCTCCTGAAAGAGGTCGGTTACAGCCCAACTCATGGCAACGACTTAGCAACCAACGAGCCAATCACAATTTAACTTTATTTTATTAATGCAACAATGCTCCTTTCCACCTGTCGTCCAGCAGGAGGCCAGTCCCTGTTCTCCTCAGAGTCCCAGCAGGAGGCCAGTCCCTGTGCTCCTCAGTCTTAGCAGGAGACCAGTCCCTGTGCTCCTCAGAGTCCCAGCAGGAGGCCAGTCCCTGTGCTCCTCAGAGTCCCAGCAGGAGGCCAGTCCCTGTGCTCCTCAGAGTCCCAGCAGGAGGCCAGTCCCTGTGCTCCTCAGAGTCCCAGCAGGAGGCCAGTCCCTGTGCTCCTCAGAGTCCCAGCAGGAGGCCAGTCCCTGTGCTCCTCAGAGTCCCAGCAGGAGGCCAGTCCCTGTGCTCCTCAGAGTCCCAGCAGGAGGCCAGTCCCTGTGCTCCTCAGAGTCCCAGCAGGAGGCCAGTCCCTGTGCTCCTCAGAGTCCCAGCAGGAGTCCAGTCCCTGTGCTCCTCAGAGTCCCAGCAGGAGTCCAGTCCCTGTGCTCCTCAGAGTCCCAGCAGGAGGCTGTATGAACTGTGCTATACAAATAAACTTGCTTAAAATCACACTCACACACAGACACAGAAACACACACACAGACACACACTCTCTGACCTTGGACGTTACCCACAAATTCAAACAGATTATAAAAACGTCCCTATCGTCAAACCATAGACTGTAAACAGATGGACAATGCTAACCCGCTAGCTCAATGAAGTCTCTGGTCTCTCTCTGGTCTCTCTCTGGTCTCTCTCTGGTCTCTCTCTCTGGTCTCTCTCTGGTCTCTCTCTGGTCTCTCTCTCTGGTCTCTCTCTGGTCTCTCTCTGGTCTCTCTCTGGTCTCTCTCTCTGGTCTCTCTCTGGTCTCTCTCTGGTCTCTCTCTGGTCTCTCTCTCTGGTCTCTCTCTGGTCTCTCTCTGGTCTCTCTGCTCTCTCTCTGGTCTCTCTCTGGTCTCTCTCTGGTCTCTCTCTGGTCTCTCTCTGGTCTCTCTCTGGTCTCTCTCTCTGGTCTCTCTCTGGTCTCTCTCTGGTCTCTCTCTGGTCTCTCTCTGGTCTCTCTCTGGTCTCTCTCTGGTCTCTCTCTGGTCTCTCTCGTTCTCTGGTCTCTCTCTGGTCTCTCTCTGGTCTCTCTCTGGTCTCTCTCTCTGGTCTCTCTCTGGTCTCTCTCTGGTCTCTCTCTGGTCTCTCTCTCTGGTCTCTCTCTGGTCTCTCTCTGGTCTCTCTGGTCTCTCTCTTCTCTGGTCTCTCTCTGGTCTCTCTCTGGTCTCTCTCTGGTCTCTCTCTGGTCTCTCTCTGGGTCTCTCTCTCTCTGGTCTCTCTCTGGTCTCTCTCTGGTCTCTCTCTGGTCTCTCTCTGGTCTCTCTCTGGTCTCTCTCTGGTCTCTCTCTGGTCTCTCTCTGGTCTCTCTCTGGTCTCTCTCTCTGGTCTCTCTGGTCTCTCTGGTCTCTCTCTGGTCTCTCTGGTCTCTCTCTGGTCTCTCTCTCTGGTCTCTCTCTGGTCTCTCTCTGGTCTCTCTCTGGTCTCTCTCTGGTCTCTCTCTGGTCTCTCTCTGGTCTCTCTCTGGTCTCTCTCTGGTCTCTCTCTGGTCTCTCTCTCTGGTCTCTCTGGTCTCTCTGGTCTCTCTCTGGTCTCTCTCTGCTGCTGTGACCTGAGGCTGTTGCTGATTATTACTATTGTTATGTTTTCGGAATGATCATTTTATTTTGTATTTCTGCTGCTACTGGACACCTGAATTCCTCCTACGGGGATCAACAAAATATCTATCTATCTATAGCCTCTCTCTGGTCTCTTACTGAATCAAATCCTCATCGGACTCAGACTCAGACTTTTAGACCCAGACCCAGACCCAGACTCAGATGCTTCTTCACAAACTAGGATTTTGCTTTGTCTCCAGGTGCAGGTTCAAAAGGTGAAGCATAAAAACAAAGTTCTCAAAATGACTGATATAAAGAACACAGACATGGACCAGGGACACTTCAGCTGGAACCAGAGGAACCAGGAGTTTCTATGAATAATACCATGAGTCACGAGGAAAACACATGGTTCTCACTCTTCTGTCACCTCCGTCAGCAGCAGTGTATTCTTAGACAGGCTCTCTCTGGTCTCTCTCTGGTCTCTCTCTGGTCTCTCTCTGGTCTCTCTCTGGTCTCTCTCTGGTCTCTCTCTGGTCTCTCTCTGGTCTCTCTCTCTGGTCTCTCTCTGGTCTCTCTCTGGTCTCTCTCTGGTCTCTCTCTGGTCTCTCTCTGGTCTCTCTCTGGTCTCTCTCTGGTCTCTCTCTCTGGTCTCTCTCTGGTCTCTCTCTGGTCTCTCTCTGGTCTCTCTCTGGTCTCTCTCTCTGGTCTCTCTCTGGTCTCTCTCTGGTCTCTCTCTGGTCTCTCTCTCTGGTCTCTCTCTGGTCTCTCTCTGGTCTCTCTCTCTGGTCTCTCTCTGGTCTCTCTCTGGTCTCTCTCTGGTCTCTCTCTGGTCTCTCTCTGGTCTCTCTCTCTGGTCTCTCTCTCTGGTCTCTCTCTCTGGTCTCTCTCTGGTCTCTCTCTCTGGTCTCTCTCTCTCTGGTCTCTCTCTGGTCTCTCTCTCTGGTCTCTCTCTGGTCTCTCTCTGGTCTCTCTCTCTGGTCTCTCTCTGGTCTCTCTCTGGTCTCTCTCTGGTCTCTCTCTGGTCTCTCTCTGGTCTCTCTCTCTGGTCTCTCTCTGGTCTCTCTCTCTGGTCTCTCTCTGGCTCTCTCTCTCTGGTCTCTCTCTCTGGTCTCTCTCTGGTCTCTCTCTGGTCTCTCTCTCTGGTCTCTCTCTGGTCTCTCTCTCTGGTCTCTCTCTGGTCTCTCTCTGGTCTCTCTCTCTGGTCTCTCTCTGGTCTCTCTCTGGTCTCTCTCTGGTCTCTCTCTCTGGTCTCTCTCTGGTCTCTCTCTGGTCTCTCTCTCTGGTCTCTCTCTGGTCTCTCTCTGGTCTCTCTCTCTGGTCTCTCTCTGGTCTCTCTCTCTCTCTGGTCTCTCTCTCTGGTCTCTCTCTCTGGTCTCTCTCTCTGGTCTCTCTCTGGTCTCTCTCTCTGGTCTCTCTCTCTGGTCTCTCTCTGGTCTCTCTCTGGTCTCTCTCTCTGGTCTCTCTCTGGTCTTTCTCTGGTCTCTCTCTGGTCTCTCTCTCTGGTCTCTCTCTGGTCTCTCTCTGGTCTCTCTCTGGTCTCTCTCTCTGGTCTCTCTCTGGTCTCTCTCTCTGGTCTCTCTCTCTGGTCTCTCTCTCTGGTCTCTCTCTGGTCTCTCTCTGGTCTCTCTCTGGTCTCTCTCTCTGGTCTCTCTCTGGTCTCTCTCTCTGGTCTCTCTCTGGTCTCTCTCTCAGGTCTCTCTCTGGTCTCTCTCTGGTCTCTCTCTGGTCTCTCTCTGGTCTCTCTCTCTGGTCTCTCTCTGGTCTCTCTCTCTGGTCTCTCTCTGGTCTCTCTCTCAGGTCTCTCTCTGGTCTCTCTCTGGTCTCTCTCTGGTCTCTCTCTCTGGTCTCTCTCTCTGGTCTCTCTCTCTGGTCTCTCTCTGGTCTCTCTCTCAGGTCTCTCTCTGGTCTCTCTCTGGTCTCTCTCTGGTCTCTCTCTGGTCTCTCTCTCTGGTCTCTCTCTGGTCTCTCTCTCTGGTCTCTCTCTGGTCTCCTCTCTGGTCTCTCTCTCTGGTCTCTCTCTGGTCTCTCTCTGGTCTCTCTCTCTGGTCTCTCTCTGGTCTCTCTCTCTGGTCTCTCTCTGGTCTCTCTCTCTGGTCTCTCTCTGGTCTCTCTCTGGTCTCTCTCTCTGGTCTCTCTCTGGTCTCTCTCTCTGGTCTCTCTCTGGTCTCTCTCTCTGGTCTCTCTCTGGTCTCTCTCTCTGGTCTCTCTCTGGTCTCTCTCTGGTCTCTCTCTCTGGTCTCTCTCTCTGGTCTCTCTCTCTGGTCTCTCTCTCTGGTCTCTCTCTGGTCTCTCTCTGGTCTCTCTCTCTGGTCTCTCTCTGGTCTCTCTCTGGTCTCTCTCTGGTCTCTCCCTGGTCTCTCTCTCTGGTCTCTCTCTCTGGTCTCTCTCTGGTCTCTCTCTCTGGTCTCTCTCTGGTCTCTCTCTGGTCTCTCTCTCTGGTCTCTCTCTGGTCTTCTCTCTGGTCTCTCTCTCTGGTCTCTCTCTCTCTCTGGTCTCTCTCTGGTCTCTCTCTGGTCTCTCTCTGGTCTCTCTCTCTGGTCTCTCTCTGGTCTCTCTCTGGTCTCTCTCTGGTCTCTCTCTCTGGTCTCTCTCTGGTCTCTCTCTGGTCTCTCTCTGGTCTCTCTCTCTGGTCTCTCTCTGGTCTCTCTCTGGTCTCTCTCTCTGGTCTCTCTCTGGTCTCTCTCTGGTCTCTCTCTGGTCTCTCTCTGGTCTCTCTCTCTGGTCTCTCTCTGGTCTCTCTCTCTGGTCTCTCTCTGGTCTCTCTCTCAGGTCTCTCTCTCTGGTCTCTCTCTGGTCTCTCTCTCAGGTCTCTCTCTCTGGTCTCTCTCTCTGGTCTCTCTCTGGTCTCTCTCTCTGGTCTCTCTCTCTGGTCTCTCTCTGGTCTCTCTCTGGTCTCTCTCTCTGGTCTCTCTCTGGTCTTTCTCTGGTCTCTCTCTGGTCTCTCTCTCTGGTCTCTCTCTGGTCTCTCTCTGGTCTCTCTCTGGTCTCTCTCTCTGGTCTCTCTCTGGTCTCTCTCTCTGGTCTCTCTCTCTGGTCTCTCTCTCTCTCTCTCTCTGGTCTCTCTCTGGTCTCTCTCTCTGGTCTCTCTCTGGTCTCTCTCTGGTCTCTCTCTCTGGTCTCTCTCTCTGGTCTCTCTCTGGTCTCTCTCTGGTCTCTCTCTGGTCTCTCTCTGGTCTCTCTCTGGTCTCTCTCTGGTCTCTCTCTGGTCTCTCTCTGGTCTCTCTCTGGTCCTCTCTGGTCTCTCTCTCTGGTCTCTCTCTGGTCTCTCTCTGGTCTCTCTCTCTGGTCTCTCTCTGGTCTCTCTCTCTGGTCTCTCTCTGGTCTCTCTCTCTGGTCTCTCTCTGGTCTCTCTCTGGTCTCTCTCTCTGGTCTCTCTCTGGTCTCTCTCTCTGGTCTCTCTCTGGTCTCTCTCTGGTCTCTCTCTGGTCTCTCTCTCTGGTCTCTCTCTGGTCTCTCTCTGGTCTCTCTCTGGTCTCTCTCTCTGGTCTCTCTCTGGTCTCTCTCTCTGGTCTCTCTCTGGTCTCTCTCTCTGGTCTCTCTCTGGTCTCTCTCTCTGGTCTCTCTCTCTGGTCTCTCTCTGGTCTCTCTCTCTGGTCTCTCTCTCTGGTCTCTCTCTCTGGTCTCTCTCTGGTCTCTCTCTCTGGTCTCTCTCTGGTCTCTCTCTCTGGTCTCTCTCTGGTCTCTCTCTGGTCTCTCTCTCTGGTCTCTCTCTGGTCTCTCTCATGTTCTAAATCCAGCTTTACTGTTGCCAGGTAGAACTCACAGCTTTGCACTACTGTGTCCTGGCCGACCCCCCCGGGCCCTGACCCATGGGGGGGTCTCTCACTTTGGGCTCTCTCTCTGTCTCTGTCTCTCTCTGTCTCTGTCTG
>OZ035836.1:2012996-2040496 GCA_964034765.1 Knipowitschia caucasica
TCAATGAACTGAGGCTGAAGCAAAATGATGTCATGTGTTTGTAGCAATCTGTTTAGTGAGACTCTCTCTGGTCTCTCTCTCTGGTCTCTCTCTCTGGTCTCTCTCTGGTCTCTCTCTGGTCTCTCTCTCTGGTCTCTCTCTGGTCTCTCTCTCTGGTCTCTCTCTCTGGTCTCTCTCTGGTCTCTCTCTGGTCTCTCTCTGGTCTCTCCCTGGTCTCTCTCTGGTCTCTCTCTGGTCTCTCTCCCTGGTCTCTCTCTGGTCTCTCTCTGGTCTCTCTCTGGTCTCTCTCTGGTCTCTCTCTCTGGTCTCTCCCTGGTCTCTCTCTGGTCTCTCTCTGGTCTCTCTCCCTGGTCTCTCTCTGGTCTCTCTCTGGTCTCTCTCTGGTCTCTCTCTCTGGTCTCTCCCTCTGGTCTCTCTCTCTGGTCTCTCCCTCTGGTCTCTCTCTCTGGTCTCTCCCTCTCGTCTCTATCTCTGGTCTCTCTCTCTGGTCTCTCTCTGGTCTCTCTCTGGTCTCTCTCTGGTCTCTCTCTGGTCTATCTCTCTGGTCTCTCTCTCTGGTCTCTCCCTCTGGTCTCTCTCTCTGGTCTCTCCCTCTGGTCTCTCTCTCTGGTCTCTCTCTGGTCTCTCTCTGGTCTCTCCCTCTGGTCTCTCTCTCTGGTCTCTCTCTGGTCTCTCTCTGGTCTCTCTCTCTGGTCTCTCTCTGGTCTCTCTCTGGTCTCTCTCTCTGGTCTCTCTCTGGTCTCTCTCTCTGGTCTCTCCCTCTGGTCTCTCCCTGGTCTCTCTCTGGTCTCTCTCTGGTCTCTCTCTGGTCTCTCTCCCTGGTCTCTCTCTGGTCTCTCTCTGGTCTCTCTCTGGTCTCTCTCTCTGGTCTCTCCCTCTGGTCTCTCTCTCTGGTCTCTCTCTGGTCTCTCTCTGGTCTCTCCCTCTGGTCTCTCTCTCTGGTCTCTCCCTCTGGTCTCTCTCTCTGGTCTCTCTCTCTGGTCTCTCTCTGGTCTCTCCCTCTGGTCTCTCTCTCTGGTCTCTCTCTGGTCTCTCTCTGGTCTCTCTCTGGTCTCTCTCTGGTCTCTCTCTGGTCTCTCTCTCTGGTCTCTCTCTGGTCTCTCTCTCTGGTCTCTCTCTGGTCTCTCTCTGGTCTCTCTCTCTGGTCTCTCTCTCTGGTCTCTCTCTGGTCTCTCTCTGGTCTCTCTCTGGTCTCTCTCTGGTCTCTCTCTGGTCTCTCCCTGGTCTCTCTCTGGTCTCTCTCTGGTCTCTCTCTGGTCTCTCTCTCTGGTCTCTCCCTCTGGTCTCTCTCTCTGGTCTCTCCCTCTGGTCTCTCTCTCTGGTCTCTCTCTCTGGTCTCTCTCTCTGGTCTCTCCCTCTGGTCTCTCTCTCTGGTCTCTCTCTGGTCTCTCTCTGGTCTCTCTCTGGTCTCTCTCTGGTCTCTCTCTGGTCTCTCTCTCTGGTCTCTCCCTCTGGTCTCTCTCTCTGGTCTCTCTCTGGTCTCTCTCTGGTCTCTCTCTGGTCTCTCTCTGGTCTCTCTCTCTGGTCTCTCTCTCTGGTCTCTCTCTGGTCTCTCTCTGGTCTCTCTCTGGTCTCTCTCTGGTCTCTCTCTGGTCTCTATCTGGTCTCTCTCTGGTCTCTCTCTGGTCTCTCTCTCTGGTCTCTTTCTGGTCTCTCTCTCTGGTCTCTCCCTCTGGTCTCTCTCTCTGGTCTCCCTCTGGTCTCTCTCTCTGGTCTCTCTCTGGTCTCTCTCTGGTCTCTCTCTGGTCTCTCTCTGGTCTCTCTCTGGTCTCTCTCTCTGGTCTCTCTCTGGTCTCTCTCTGGTCTCTCTCTGGTCTCTTTCTGGTCTCTCTCTGGTCTCTCTCTGGTCTCTCTCTGGTCTCTCTCTGGTCTCTCTCTGGTCTCTCTCTCCCTGATCCTTCTGAACCAGTTTAAATCCACATTAATTCCATCAGCTCCGTATCTGCAGAAGTTTGTAACGATATTAAAACATACTCTGTGTCTGTGTGTGTGTGTGTGTCTGTCTGTGCGTGTGTGTGTGTGTCTCTGTGTGTCTGTGTGTGTGTCTGTTTGTATGTGTGTGTGTGTGTGTCTGTGCGTGTGTGTGTGTGTGTGTTGCGTGTGTGTGTCTGTGTGTGTGTGTGTGTGTGTGTGTGTTCGTGTGTGTGTGTGTGTGTGTCTGTGCGTGTGTGTGTGTGTCTCTGTGTGTCTGTGTGTGTGTCTGTTTGTGTGTGTGTCAGTATGTGTGTGTGTGTGTGTCTGTGTGTGTCTCTGTGTGTCTGTGTGTGTGTCTGTTTGTGTGTGTGTGTCAGTATGTGTGTGTGTGTGTCTCTGTGTGTCTGTGTGTGTGTCTGTTTGTGTGTGTGTCAGTATGTGTGTGTGTGTGTGTCTGTGCGTGTGTGTGTGTGTGTTGCGTGTGTGTGTCTGTGTGTGTGTCTGTGTGTGTGTGTGTGTGTGTGTGTTCGTGTGTGTGTGTGTGTGTGTGTGTGTCAGTGTGTGTGTGTGTGTAGACAATGTTCCTGTAATTGTGTGCGTTCAGATACAGAGTGTTTCAAAGGGAGATGGCAGATTACAGATGATGAAATGTGGGTCCATCTCTGAGCAGTTGGAGAGATCCACGATAACAGCAGAACGTCTTTGGTTCTTTACTCTTTAAAATAGTTATAATAATCTGAGCAGAGTGATGTCACACTGTGAGAAAGGCCTGTGTGGGTGTGCAACACTCGCACAACACCGTGAAGTCTGTGGAATTCTTATAAAGTCTCATTAAAACGAGAATAAGCAGTGTGTTGCAAAAGTATCTACTGTAGCCCCTGCTCTGACCCAGGACTGTAACAGTCCGGGGTCAAAGGGCATTAACGAACAACAACCATAAACACACCAGACTGCAGCAAGTTTGCGTCTCACATTCACACAGTGTGAATGTGGCTCAGTGTGAATGAGGCTCAGTGTGCATGAGGCTCAGTGTGAATGAGGCTCAGTGTGAATGTGGCTCAGTGTGAATGAGGCTCAGTGTGAATGAGGCTCAGTCTGAATGTGGCTCAGTGTGAATGAGGCTCAGTGTGCATGAGGCTCAGTGTGAATGAGGCTCAGTGTGAATGAGGCTCAGTGTGAATGAGGCTCAGTGTGAATGTGACTCAGCATGGATGAGGCTCAGTGTGAATGAGGCTCAGTGTGAATGAGGCTCAGTGTGAATGAGGCTCAGTGTGAATGTGGCTCAGTGTGAATGTGGCTCAGTGTGAATGTGGCTCAGTTTGAGGCTCAGTGTGAATGAGGCTCAGTCTGAATGTGGCTCAGTGTGAATGAGGCTCAGTGTGAATGAGGCTCAATGTGAATGAGGCTCAGTGTGAATGAGGCTCAATGTGAATGAGGCTCAGTGTGAATGTTGCTCAGTGTGAGGCTCAGTGTGAGGCTCAGTGTGAATGAGGCTCAGTGTGAATGTGGCTCAGTGTGAGGCTCAGTGTGAATGTGGCGCAGCGTGGATGAGGCTCAGTGTGAATGAGGCTCAGTGTGAATGAGGCTCAGTGTGAATGTGGCTCAGTGTGAATGAGGCTCAGTGTGAATGTGGCTCAGTGTGAGGCTCAGTGTGAGGCTCAGTGTGAATGAGGCTCAGTGTGAATGTGGCTCAGTGTGAGGCTCAGTGTGAATGTGGCGCAGCGTGGATGAGGCTCAGTGTGAATGAGGCTCAGTGTGAATGAGGCTCAGTGTGAATGTGGCTCAGTGTGAGGCTCAGTGTGAGGCTCAGTGTGAATGAGGCTCAGTGTGAATGTGGCTCAGTGTGAATGAGGCTCAGTGTGAATGTGGCTCAGTGTGAGGCTCAGTGTGAATGTGGCGCAGCGTGGATGAGGCTCAGTGTGAATGAGGCTCAGTGTGAATGAGGCTCAGTGTGCATGAGGCTCAGTGTGAATGTGGCTCAGTGTGAATGTGGCTCAGTGTGAATGAGGCTCAGTGTGAATGAGGCTCAGTTTGAGGCTCAGTGTGAATGAGGCTCAGGGTGAATGAGGCTCAGTGTGAATGAGGCTCAGTGTGAATGAGGCTCAGTGTGAATGTGGCTCAGTGTGAATGTGGCTCAGTGTGAATGAGGCTCAGTGTGAATGAGGCTCAGTGTGAATGAGGCTCAGTGTGAATGAGGCTCAGTGGGAATGAGGCTCAGTGTGAATGTGGCTCAGTGTGAGGCTCAGTATGAATGAGGCTCAGTGTGAGGCTCAGTGTGAATGAGGCTCAGTGTGAATGTGGCTCAGTGTGAATGAGGCTCAGTGTGAATGAGGCTCAGTGTGGCTCAGTGTGAATGTGGCTCAGTGTGAGGCTCAGTGTGAATGTGACTCAGCATGGATGAGGCTCAGTGTGAATGAGGCTCAGTGTGAATGAGGCTCAGTGTGAATGAGGCTCAGTGTGAATGAGGCTCGGTGTGAATGTGGCTCAGTGTGAATGTGGCTCAGTGTGAATGAGGCTCAGTGTGAATGTGGCTTAGTGTGAGGCTCAGTGTGAATGTGGCTCAGTGTGAATGTGGCTCAGCATGGATGAGGCTCAGTGTGAATGAGGCTCAGTGTGAATGAGGCTCGGTGTGAATGTGGCTCAGTGTGAGGCTCAGTGTGAATGTGACTCAGCATGGATGAGGCTCAGTGTGAATGAGGCTCAGTGTGAGGCTCAGTGTGAATGTGACTCAGCATGGATGAGGCTCAGTGTGAATGAGGCTCAGTGTGAATGAGGCTCGGTGTGAATGTGGCTCAGTGTGAATGTGGCTCAGTGTGAATGAGGCTCAGTGTGAATGTGGCTCAGTGTGAGGCTCAGTGTGAATGAGGCTCAGTGTGAATGTGGCTCAGTGTGAGGCTCAGTGTGGATGAGGCTCAGTGTGAATGTGGCTCAGTGTGAATGAGGCTCAGTGTGAATGAGGCTCAGTGTGAATGTGGCTCAGTGTGAATGCGGCTCAGTGTGAATGAGGCTCGGTGTGAATGTGGCTCGGTGTGAATGTGGCTCAGTGTGAATGTGGCTCAGTGTGAATGAGGCTCAGTGTGAATGAATGTATAGAATGTTGTGTAGTTCTTTGCTCGTGTTGTGTTGTTTTTTAGCAACACAAAGCTCAGTGTTATCTCTGCACCGCACAGAGACAGAGTTTATCTGTGAATCTGCAGCCGACACTTTTGGAATAAACTCAGACCAAACAAAACAGATCTGACAGAAACGAAACGGCAGCAGAAAAGTTTAGACTAAACTTAGTTATTACAGAGAGAGACACAACTGCTACACACAGATACACACAGACACACACAGACACACACTCAGATACACACAGACCAGAGGTGGGACAAAGTCATTGTTTAGCAAGTCACAAGTCAGTCTCAATTCATTGCCCTCAAGTCCCGAGTCAAGTCACGAGTCAAGACAGGCAAGTCCCGAGTCGAGTCCAAGTCAAAGGCCAACAAATCTCAAGTCAGTCCCAAGTCCTACGGTTTGACTTTCGAGTCCTCTCGAGTCTTTTTGACCGCGATTTGTTTCTTGTTGGTCTCCACGTACTTTTGTAGGCAAACAAAATAATGTTAGGAATCATTTTGCTGGTGCATTCTCGTTGGTCTCTGACCCATGGACTAACAGTTTGTTCCATGTCGTTGGCTGCTGATAAATCAAAACTATCTACGTGATCTAATTGGATGTTGTGCCAGATGCAGGCTCAGTTACACATGCACAGACCACACATAAAATCAGAGCAGTCCGTGTCAACATACTTTTTATCTTTGGGGTTTTTAATGGGAAGTAGCAAGTGCTGCATATATGAATATGAGTATTGGGCTAGGACCTGTATCTATATAATCAGTTTAATGTCCGTAGTGGTTATTGTTCCAAATGTCCTACTGTAGAATAGGGGTAGTATGAGGGGTCTAGGCTTTGGACCTGGGGCAGCTCGCCATCAACTGGACCAGCATTAGCAATATCTCATAATTACCAATATATCATTACATAATAAAATGTCTCATATAAATTAATTCAATCAGTCAAAGCACTGATTCTCATATCAATGCACCATAAACAATAGTGCAAATATTAATCTAGCTTAGTGCACATAATCAAAACAACTATCTAATGTATGCAAACTTTAGCAGGAGGAGCACAGCAAAAACATACTCATAATAATAGGCCTCGGCGCGCACACAGAAAAATATAAGAAAGAGCCAACAGAGCAGCGCAGGCTAGCGCTAGTTTGACTCACCAGTTCCTCTTTAAAACACGGCACACAGTGTGACAACTGCGTCGATTCAATTGTATGAGGCGCCTGTAGTGAAAGCATATCAATTACGGTTTGTAGAACAAAATATGACGTTAGGTCGCGATAAATACCTGCAGCTCGCTCATTTCCAGCTCCCCTAGACAACACACCCACCGGTGAAAGCAGTCCGCTTGTTTAGGGAAGTGTTGCTGCGCGAACTGCGGGGAACTCACGTTCGAACTCTCGCGCGAGCGCTACAACTACCGCGAGGCTTTGTTTCTTCAGAGACGGCATAGATAGAAAGAGAGATGCGGAGAAAGGTAAAAATGGCCCGGGTTACGCAAGTCTTTACAAGTCAATTGGCGCAAGTCCAAGTGAAAGTCAGAGTCATTGATGTTAAAGTCCAAGTCGAGTTGCAAGTCTTTTTATATTTGGTCAAGTCGAGTCTAAAGTCATCAAAATCATGACTCGAGTCTGACTCGAGTCCAAGTCACATGACTCGAGTCCACACCTCTGACACAGACACACACTCAGATACACACAGACACACACTCAGATACACACAGAGACAGAGAAACACAGACACAGAGACACACACAGACACGCACAAAGACACAGAGACATACACACAGACACACACATGGACACAGAGACACACACAGACACGCACAGAGACACAGAGACATACACACAGACACACACAGAGACACACATATAGAAACACGCACATAGAAACTCACACAGGGACTCAAACAGAGACACACACAGAGACACAGACACACACACAGACACACACAGAGACACATTAAGACACACGCACACACCTTCCTATCTCCCTTATGTTCCGGTCTCTGTGCGACAACATGTGGCATACTACACAATACTACATCATACTACACACAATACCACATCATACTACACAACATACTCCAACGAAGAACTGTGCAAATGTCTCTCCATGTCCTGCGCAACAACTAAACCCGCCACAAACGAGCCACGTGTGTGCGTTTACACGGATCCACACAAAGCCTTCAGTGTTCAGCCTCCGAGGTCCCCGTAACCACACACATCCTGGCGCACACACACACACACACACACACACGCGTACGCAGACTTTGCCGTGGCGGGGATAATCCAGCCGTAGACAAAACCTGTGATAGCCGTCTTGTAACGGATCACATTGATTGAATTGAGCGCGTGGACACCGGCCGCTTGTGATGTCGCATGCTGATGTGACGGGGGAGGTCTGATGTGACGGGGGGAGACTGCGTGACGGCCCCCCACCCAGATACAACACCGATAACGTGAGCGTGGAATAAATAATTACGAGATTTGCCGAGAGTTAGCTGTTTATTGTCGCTGTTGGCCCCGGAGCCGTCTACAGTCTCAGTCCTCGTTCTATGGAGCCAGACAGGCCTCTCAAACTAAGCAGGGCAGGGCTTGGTTAGTGCTGTGATGGGAGACCTCTGATGGGGACTAGCTTTCTAAGTTTACGCGCAGTAATGGTGATGGTCAGTGACAAAGTATTTGAACATGAAACTTGTGTGTGTGTGTGTGTGTGTCTATGCTTGTGTATGTGTGTGTGTGTGTGTGTCTATGCTTGTGTATGTGTGTGTGTGTGTGTATCAATGCTTGTGTGTGTGTGTCTCTGCATGTGTGTTTCTGTGTGTGTGTGTGTGTGTCACATTTGCTCCCTGACTGTGCAAACTCGATGAATTCCTGCATTTTCAGCACCTGTCCCATCGTCTCCTGGTGATGGGAGCGGATCAGGCCTGTCCTCCCTCCCCCCTCATCCTCCTCCCTCCCCCCTCATCCTCCTCCCTCCTCCCTCATCCTCCTCCCTCCTCCCTCCTCCCCCCTCCTCCTCCTCCCCCCTCCTCCTCCTCCGTCCTCCCTCCTCCCCCCTCCTCCTCCCCCCTCCTCCCTCCACCATCTGCAGATGTGACCGGGACGAGCCAAAAGACTGAGGCCCAACCAGACGCAGAGCAGAGACGACAGCGCAACAAAACACACACAAACACACACACAGACACACACACACAGACACACACACACACACACACACACACACACACACACACACACACAGACACACACACAGACATACACACACGTACACACACACATACACACTCACACACACACACAGACACACAGACACACACCCACAGAGACACACACAGACACACACACACACACACACACACACACATACAGAGACACACACTGGGGCAGCTGTGGCTCCAGGGAAAGAGTTTGACCTGAACAGAGTGAGACCTCTGTCAGACTGAGGACCACGACAACCCCAGACGTTTGGAGAAAGAGAGCACACACACTCACACACACACACACACACACTCACACACTCACACACACACACACTCACACACTCACACACACACACACACACTCACACACTCACACACACACACACTCACACACTCACACACACACACTCACACACACACACACACACACACTCACACACACACAGCTGGTCTTCTGATCGTCACATGAAGACAAACTTAATGCGAAACACGAGCTTTTGTCCTGTGCGCAGCCAATAAACTGTCTCCTCTCCTACAGGCTCTGGACCAGGACCAGGACCAGGACCAGGACTAGGACCAGGACCAGGACCAGGACTAGACCTCTCTCTCATGAATCACAAATATGTAGTTTGTGACATTTATTTGTGAAGCACAGTTCATACAGAAGGAAACTCAGTCATTCACAAACAAGACAGAAGCAGTCAGACACAGTACGTTTAAAAGAGTCAAGATGAAGTCCTTCAGTTGTTGCACAGATAAAAATAACTGATTTAACCTGGATTTGATCATTATCAGAGAAGAAGTCTGTCTCACATTTTCAGGAAGACTGTTCCAGGTTTTTGCATGTATCTGAAACACTGCCTCCACATGTTTAGTCCTGACTCTGCGGAAACAGAGCTGCAGCCACTGATTATGACACGCTTTGGAGGTCCAGAGGAAGACCCAGAGGAAGACCGGACGAAGACCAGAGAGAGACCCAGAGGAAGACCAGAGGAAGACCAGAGGAAGACCGGACGAAGACCAGAGAGAGACCCAGAGGAAGACCAGAGGAAGACCAGAGAGAGACCCAGAGGAAGACCAGAGGAAGACCAGAGAGAGACCAGAGGAAGACCCAGAGGAAAACACAGAGGAAGCCCCAGAGAATACCCAGAGACGACTCAGAAGAAGACCTAGAGGAGACCAGAGGAAGATCGAGAGGAACCTGAGGAGAAGACCAGATAAAAATCTAGAGGAAGCCATAGTTAAGAACCAGGAACAGACTGAGAGGAGACCATAGGAAAACCCAGAGGAAGACCCATGTAAAAACCAGAAAAGACCAGATGAAAACCAGAGGAAGACCCAGAGGAAGACCCAGAGCAAGACCCAGAGCAAGACCCAGAGCAAGACCCAGAGGAAGACCCAGACGAAGACCCTGAGGAAGACCCAGAGCAAGACCCAGAGGAAGACCCAGACAAAGACCCTGAGGAAGACCCAGAGCAAGACCCAGAGGAAGACCCAGACAAAGACCCTGAGGAAGACCAAGTGGAAGACCCAGAGGAAGACCCAGGTAAGAACAAGGAGGACACTGAGGAGATGTCCCAGCTGGAGTCCAGTCCCTGTGCTCCTCAGAGTCCCAGCAGGAGGCCAGTCCCTGTGGTCCTCAGAGTCCCAGCAGGAGGCCAGTCCCTGTGCTCCTCAGAGTCCCAGCAGGAGGCCAGTCCCTGTGCTCCTCAGAGTCCCAGCAGGAGGCCAGTCCCTGTGCTCCTCAGAGTCCCAGCAGGAGGCCAGTCCCTGTGCTCCTCAGAGTCCCAGCAGGAGGCCGGTCCCTGTGCTCCTCAGAGTCCCAGCAGGAGGCCAGTCCCTGTGCTCCTCAGAGTCCCAGCAGGAGGCCGGTCCCTGTGCTCCTCAGAGTCCCAGCAGGAGGCCAGTCCCTGTGCTCCTCAGAGTCCCAGCAGGAGGCCAGTCCCTGTGCTCCTATAGTATATAGTACTACCGTAAGCCACAACAAGCCACCTCCAACACATCACACTCTCCAGCCACGTGCACGCGCAGAGTTCACCTTCAGCCTCGGAGTGCGCGCACGTCACCCCCACGCCACTGCGAGCACGTGCGTGTGTCAGAATAACCATGATTCAAACCCACAAAATTAAAAGCGCGTGCAAGTGCCACGGCTCGCGGGGGGCTCATCAATCACACCCCCGGGAGCGCGCACGCGGCGAACGTGGGACGCATACAACACAAGGCGCATAACGGGAGACTTCCCTCTTCATTTCTCTTTCTCTCTCTCTCTCCCTTCATCAGACAGGCACACGCACGCGCACAGCCACAAACAGACACGGGAGCGCGCACCAAGCGTCAAAAACCAGCATCACACACACACACTGCAGACATGTGACAAAAAGTACAGATTGGATTCATTTGATTTGAGTTCATAGATTTGTAGATTTGAATTCACGTTGATGTGAGTCCGTGGCGTCAGTGAAAGAACGAGATTCACCAAAGGACGCCGCGGGGATGGCTTGTTATCCACAAAGAGAGACGAGAAAATCTCACTTGGAACGAGACAGAAGCAGAAAGAGTCCATTGTACAGACCTTAGAGCTGCTGTGATCTTTAATAATAATAATAATAATATAAAAGTCTAAATCTGCAGCTTCCATTGGCTCCTGGTGTTTTAGGACTTGCCAATGAGAAGATTTTGCAAAATGGAAAAATCAAGGTGAAAACCCCAATAATTGACCATGACATGTGTTATGTTCACGGCTCAAACAGCGGAGGATTAAATAATAAAATAATAACTCACCTCGCTCCAAAGTGATGTAAATGTTTATGGCCAAAGTTAGAATCCACGCCGCTGCCCGCATCGTTCCCCCGGTCACCCCCCGCCTGAGTCATGAGGTCCCACACATCCAAGCGATCTATGGTCCTGTCTGGTCTCTCTCTGGTCTCTCTCCGGTCTCTCTCCGGTGTCTTTCTGTTTACTGCTCTTTCTGCCGGTTTCACAAGGACGAACGCGGGAAGCCTGTGTGTGTTTCCCTCCCTCTCTCTCTCCCTCTCCCTCTCTCTCTCTCCTCCCTCTCTCTCTCTCTGATCAATCCTTCGTCGTGTTACATTCTCGTTATTGTGGCATGCATCCTGTGTTGGAGGTGCTGACGGCTGGTTCCTCTCTCATACACACACACACAAACACACACGCACATAGACAGACACACACACACACACATAGTGCACGTTTCTAGAGTAGAGTAGAGTAGGGTAGGGTAGGGTAGAGTAGAGTAGAGTAGGGAAGAGTAGAGTAGGGTAGAGTAGGGTAGGGTCGAGTAGAGTAGAGTAGGGTCGAGTAGAGTAGAGTAGAGTAGAGTAGGGTAGAGTAGGGTAGGGTAGAGTAGAGTAGAGTAGGGTCGAGTAGAGTAGAGTAGAGTAGGGTAGAGTAGGGTAGGGTAGAGTAGAGTTGAGTAGAGTTGAGTAGAGTAGAGTAGGGTAGAGTAGGGTAGAGTAGAGTAGAGTAGGGTAGAGTAGGGTAGGGTAGAGTAGAGTTGAGTAGAGTAGAGTAGGGTAGAGTAGAGTAGAGTAGAGTAGGGTAGAGTAGAGTAGAGTAGGGTAGGGTCGAGTAGAGTAGAGTAGGGTCGAGTAGAGTAGAGTAGAGTAGGGTAGAGTAGGGTAGGGTAGAGTAGAGTAGAGTAGAGTAGGGTAGAGTAGAGTAGAGTAGAGTAGAGTAGAGTAGGGTAGGGTAGGGTAGGGTAGGGTAGAGTAGGGTAGAGTAGAGTAGAGTAGGGTAGAGTAGAGTAAGGTAGAGTAGGGTAGAGTAGAGTAGGGTAGAGTAGAGGAGAGTAGAGTAGAGTAGAGTAGGGTAGGGTAGGGTAGGGTAGGGTAGAGTAGGGTAGGGTAGAGTAGGGTAGAGTAGGGTAGAGTAGAGTAGAGTAGGGTAGAGTAGGGTAGAGTAGAGTAGGGTCGAGTAGAGTAGAGTAGAGTAGGGTAGAGTAGGGTAGGGTAGAGTAGAGTAGGGTAGAGTAGAGTAGAGTAGGGTAGAGTAGGGTACAAAAGAGTAGAGTAGAGTAGGGCAGGGTCGAGTAGAGTAGGGTAGAGTAGGGTAGGGTAGAGTAGAGTAGGGTAGAGTAGAGTAGAGTAAGGTAGAGTAGGGTAGAGTAGAGTAGGGTAGAGTAGAGGAGAGTAGAGTAGAGTAGGGTAGGGTAGGGTAGAGTAGGGTAGGGTAGGGTAGGGTAGAGTAGAGTAGGGTAGAGTAGAGTAGAGTAGGGTAGGGTAGGGTAGGGTAGAGTAGAGTAGAGTAGGGTAGAGTAGGGTAGGGTAGGGTAGAGTAGAGTAGAGTAGAGTAGAGTAGGGTAGGGTAGAGTAAGGTCGAGTAGAGTAGAGTAGAGTAGGGTAGAGTAGAGTAGAGTAGAGTAGAGTAGGGTAGGGTCGAGTAGAGTAGCATAGAGTAGAGTAGAGTAGAGTAGAGTAGAGTAGATAATCAGAATTCTTTTTTTGCAGTGTGAGTAACAGGAAATGTCTGTGACTCTCGGTGTAAACAAGTTAAATCAGAATAAAATCAAAGGCATGAATAAAAATCTACATAAATGACTTCAGTTTAAAGTGCGGTTGGAACAGTCCATGTGCAGGTGAGAGGGGAGTGGTTGGAATAGTCCATGTGCAGGTGAGAGGGGAGAGGTTGGAATAGTCCATGTGCAGGTGAGAGGGGAGAGGTTGGAATAGTCCATGTGCAGGTGAGAGGGGAGTGGTTGGAACAGTCCATGTGCAGGTGAGAGGGGAGTGGTTGGAACAGTCCATGTGCAGGTGAGAGGGGAGTGGTTGGAATAGTCCATGTGCAGGTGAGAGAGGAGAGGTTGGAATAGTCCATGTGCAGGTGAGAGGGGAGTGGTTGGAACAGTCCATGTGCAGGTGAGAGAGGAGAGGTTGGAATAGTCCATGTGCAGGTGAGAGGGGAGTGGTTGGAACAGTCCATGTGCAGGTGAGAGGGGAGTGGTTGGAACAGTCCATGTGCAGGTGAGAGGGGAGAGGTTGGAACAGTCCATGTGCAGGTGAGAGGGGAGTGGTTGGAACAGTCCATGTGCAGGTGAGAGGGGAGTGGTTGGAACAGTCCATGTGCAGGTGAGAGGGGAGTGGTTGGAACAGTCCATGTGCAGGTGAGAGGGGAGTGTTTGGAATAGTCCATGTGCAGGTGAGAGGGGAGTGTTTGGAATAGTCCATTAGTCCATGTGCAGGTGAGAGAGGAGAGGTTGGAATAGTCCATGTGCAGGTGAGAGGGGAGTGTTTGGAATAGTCCATGTGCAGGTGAGAGGGGAGAGGTTGGAATAGTCCATGTGCAGATGAGAGGGGAGTGTTTGGAATAGTCCATGTGAGGTGAGAGGGGAGTGGTTGGAACAGTCCATGTGCAGGTGAGTGGCTGGAATAGTCCATGTGCAGGTGAGAGGGGAGTGGTTGGAATAGTCCATGTGCAGGTGAGTGGTTGGAATAGTCCATGTGCAGGTGAGAGGGGAGTGGTTGGAATAGTCCATGTGCAGGTGAGTGGTTGGAATAGTCCATGTGCAGGTGAGAGGTGAGTGGTTGGAATAGTCCATGTGCAGGTGAGAGGGGAGAGGTTGGAATAGTCCATGTGCAGGTGGAGGAGGTGATGGAGGAGGTGATGGAGGGCGGCACGGTGGCTGAGTGGATAGCACTCTCGCCTCTCAGCAAGAAGGTCCTGGGTTCAAATGGAGGAGGTGATGGAGGAGGTGATGGAGGAGGTGATGGTGGAGGTGATGGAGGAGGTGCTGGAGGAGGTGATGGAGGAGGTGAAGGAGGAGGTGATGGTGGAGGTGATGGAGGAGGTGAAGGAGGAGGTGATGGAGGAGGTGATGGTGGAGGTGATGGAGGAGGTGATGGTGGAGGTGATGGAGGAGGTGATGGAGGATGTGATGGAGGAGGTGATGGAGGAGGTGATGGAAGAGGTGATGGAGGAGGTGATGGAGGAGGTGATGGGGTGGGGTAGGGTAGAGTAGGTTGGGGTGGGGTAGAGTAGAGTAGGTTGGGGTAGGGTAGAGTATGTTGGGGTAGGGTAGAGTAGAGTAGGTTGGGGTAGAGTAGAGTAGGTTGGGGTAGGGTAGAGTGGGTTGGGGTAGGGTAGAGCAGGTTGGGGTAGAGTAGAGTAGGTTGGGGTAGAGTAGAGTGGGTTGGGGTAGAGTAGAGTAGGTTGAGGTAGGGTAGAGTAGGTTGAGGTAGGGTAGAGTGGGTTGGGGTGGGGTAGGGTAGAGTAGGTTGGGGTGGGGTAGAGTAGAGTATGTTGGGGTAGGGTAGAGTAGAGTAGGTTGGGGTGGGGTAGAGTAGAGTAGATTGGGGTAGGGTAGAGTAGGGTGAGGTGGGGTAGAGTAGAGTATGTTGGGGTGGGGTAGGGTAGAGTAGAGTAGGTTGGGGTAGAGTAGAGTAGGTTGGGGTAGGGTAGGGTAGAGTAGGTTGGGGTGGGGTAGGATAGAGTAGGTTGGGGTAGAGTAGAGTAGGTTGGGGTAGAGTTGTGTGGGTTGGGGTGGGGTAGAGTAGAGTAGGTTGGGGTAGGGTAGAGTAGAGTAGGTTGGGGTAGAGTAGAGTAGGTTGAGATAGGGTAGAGTGGAGTAGGTTGGAGCAGGGTAGAGTAGGTTGGGGTAGGGTAGAGTGGGGTGGGGTCGAGTAGAGTAGGTTGGGGTGGGGTAGGGTAGAGTAGGGTGAGGTGGGGTAGAGTAGAGTAGGATGAGATGGGGTAGAGTAGAGTAGGTTGGGGTGGGGTAGAGTAGAGTAGGTTGGGGTAGGGTAGAGTAGGGTGAGGTGGGGTAGAGTAGAGTATGTTGGGGTAGGGTAGAGTAGGTTGGGGGTGGGGTAGAGTGGGTTGGGGTGGGGTAGGGTAGAGTAGGTTGGGGGTAGGGTAGAGTAGGTTGGGGTGGGGTAGGGTAGAGTAGGTTGGGGGTAGGGTAGAGTAGGTTGGGGTGGGGTAGGGTAGAGTAGGTTGGGGGTAGGGTAGAGTAGGTTGGGGTGGGGTAGGGTAGGTTGGGGGTAGGGTAGAGTAGGTTGGGGGTAGGGTAGAGTAGGTTGGGGTAGGGTAGAGTAGGTTGGGGGTAGGGTAGAGTAGGTTGGGGGTAGGGTAGAGTAGGTTGGGGTGGGGTAGGGTAGAGTAGGTTGGGGGTAGGGTAGAGTAGGTTGGGGTGGGGTAGGGTAGAGTAGGTTGGGGGTAGGGTAGAGTAGGTTGGGGGTGGGGTAGGGTAGGTTGGGGGTAGGGTAGAGTAGGTTGGGGGTAGGGTAGAGTAGGTTGGGGTGGGGTAGGGTAGAGTAGGTTGGGGGTAGGGTAGAGTAGGTTGGGGTAGGGTAGAGTAGGTTGGGGTAGGGTAGAGTAGGTTGGGGTAGGGTAGAGGTAAACACTGGTCCCTCTTCATGTTTGTTCCAACGTAAAACATTTACATTGAATTAAATCAGAATCAGAGACATTTGTATTTCTATTGTAAGAAACAGGAAGTAAATGTCTCTTAATGTTGTTAATAATGATAATAATCCCAGCACAGGGACTGGCCTTCTGCTGGGACTCTGAGGAGCACAGGGACCGGCCTCCTGCTGGGACTCTGAGGAGCACAGGGACTGGCCTTCTGCTGGGACTCTGAGGAGCACAGGGACTGGCCTCCTGCTGGGACTCTGAGGAGCACAGGGACTGGACTCCTGCTGGGACTCTGAGGAGCACAGGGACTGGCCTCCTGCTGGGACTCTGAGGAGCACAGGGACTGGACTCCTGCTGGGACTCTGAGGAGCACAGGGACTGGCCTCCTGCTGGGACTCTGAGGAGCACAGGGACTGGACTCCTGCTGGGACTCTGAGGAGCACAGGGACTGGCCTTTACTCTTTTTACTGTGATTATGATTATTTTCTCTGTTGTTGAACATTTCTTGAGTCCTTTGTGTAAACTGTGCCATACAAATAAACGCACCTTTAAACCAGGACCAACAATGACATGAAACTGACTTCTTTGTATAAAACACATCTCGGTGTCACGTGATTCACTGACGGAGAGAAAACAGAGGATTGACCCGCGGCGCTGTGCTGCCCCCGCGTGGACACAAAGAGGTACTGCAGGAGGAAGGAAACAAATACAATATTCCCTTTTATCAAAGAAATGAAATATATAAAACTACTGCTGTTTCAGAATCAGGCCCATTTCCTTATTTTATACTTTAATTCTCTGTGATTTCATAATATTTGCAATAATTTTAAAAATGTCAAAATAGAACGACTTTTATTCTTCATTTTGCTAAAGTTAGAAACTTTGGACTTGCTTTAAAATCTCCAAACTTCTTTTTTGTCGTTATGTTTGAACCTGAAGCTGCTGAAACCTTTTATATCTGTATCTTAATCAACTCAGGGGAAAACACAGATGAATTAAGTAACTATAATAATATAAATCTGTTGTTTAAAGGAAAAAACGTTGTGATTTTTATCGTTTCTTTGACAAATCCTGGTTTAAGGCGACAATATTTTCTTTCAGATGAATAAATGTGAATCAGGATTTTTTTGACAGTGAAGTTTAATTTGATTCTGGAAGTTTCCACGTCTCGTGATTTGGTTTAAGTTTTTCAGTTCTTCAAGTTCACAGAAGTCGTACCTTTGATCCACGATTTCAGGAACGGGTGGAGTCTGCGCAGGTTTCCTCCGGGTGCTCTCACTTCTGTCAAACTTTACTCACAGCAGCTCTTTCTGTTCAGCGTCAGGGTTAGCACAGGGACTTATCACTGCCAACTCCCAGCAGTCAATTTGACTGCTTTCTGTGTTGGACGTATCACTGCTTATGGACATATTTGTTAGTCCTATCTTTAATTCAGAACAGTCTTTTTGACTGTTCTCTCATTTAAATATAAAAATAAAGTATCACCATTTCTGGTTGCTTGGCAACCAACATTCTGTGGAAGTTAAAGCAACTTATCTCAAGCTGCTGGTCCTGGACTGTGCTAGTTACCATAGCAACACAATGTTTGTTACCATAGCAACACACTGTTTGTTACCATAGCAACACACTGTTTGTTACCATAGCAACACACCGTTTGTTACCATAGCAACACACTGTTTGTTACCATAGCAACACACCGTTTGTTACCATAGCAACACACTGTTTAATACCATAGCAACACACTGTTTGTTACCGTGGCAACACAGTGGGCACAAGGAAGTCTTTCAACAAACCAGTTTTAGCACTAAACTGAACAAAGTTCTTGATTCTACTCTTTTTTTGTGGGATTTCTTCAGAATCCATTGATTCCAGACCTTTTGTTTTTAAGATCTGCTAACTACTGTTAGTTACAAACATTAATTAATAACATAAAGTTTACTTAATAATAATAGATCCTGTTTGATGGCGTCGACATTTACACTGAAGAAAGGAAGGTTTCTCTTTTTTTAGTTCAACAGATTGATCCAAGAAGACACGCTATCATCTGTCTACTCGTATCTCTCTCTCTCTCTCTCTGGCTTCTCTCTTTCGCTCTGGTCTCTCTCTCTGGTCTCTCTCTCTCTCTGGTCTCTCCCTCTGGCCTCTCTCTCTCTCTCTGGTCTCTCTCTGGTCTCTCCCTCTGGCCTCTCTCTCTCTCTCTCTGGTCTCTCTCTGGTCTCTCCCTCTGGCCTCTCTCTCTCTCTCTGGTCTCTCCCTCTGGCCTCTCTCTCTCTGGTCTCTCTCTCTGGTCTCTCTCTGGTCTCTCCCTCTGGCCTCTCTCTCTCTGGTCTCTCTCTCTGGCCTCTCTGGCTCTCTGGTCTCTCTCTCTGGTTTCTCTCCCTCCCTCACTCTCTCTCTCTGGTCTCTCCCTCTCTCTCTCTGGTCTCTCTCTGGTCTCTCCCTCTGGTCTCTCTCTGGTCTCTCCCTCTGGTCTCTCTCTGGCCTCTCTCTCTCTCTCTGGTCTCTCTCCCTCCCTCACTCTCTCTCTCTGGTCTCTCCCTCTCTCTCTGGTCTCTCTCCCTCCCTCTCTGGCTTCTCTCTGGCCTCACTCTCTCTCTCTCTGGTCTCTCTCCCTCTGGTCTCTCTCTCTCTCCCTCTGGTCTCTCTCCCTCTGGTCTCTCTCTCTCTCTCCCTCTGGTCTCTCTCCCTCTGGTCTCTCTCTCTCTCTCCCTCTGGTCTCTCTCTCTCTGGCCTCTCTCTCTCTCTCTCCCGCTGGTCTCTCTCCCTCTGGTCTCTCCCTCTGGTCTCTCTCTCTCCCTCTGGTCTCTCTCTCTCTGGCCTCTCTCTCTCTCTCTCCCTCTGGTCTCTCTCCCTCTGGCCTCTCTCTCTCTCTCTCCCTCTGGTCTCTCTCCCTCTGGCCTCTCTCTCTCTCTCCCTCTGGTCTCTCTCTCTCCCTCTGGTCTCTCTCTCTCTGGCCTCTATCTCTCTCTCTCCCTCTGGTCTCTCTCCCTCTGGTCTCTCCCTCTGGTCTCTCTCTCTCCCTCTGGTCTCTCTCTCTCTGGCCTCTCTCTCTCTCTCTCCCTCTGGTCTCTCTCTCTCTGGCCTCTGGTCTCTCTCTCTCTCCCTCTGGTCTCTCTCTCTCCCTCTGGTCTCTCTCTCTCTGGCCTCTCTCTCTCTCTCTCCCTCTGGTCTCTCCCTCTGGTCTCTCTCTCTCTGGCCTCTCTCTCTCTGGTCTCTCTCTCTGGCCTCTCTCTCTCTCTCTCCCTCTGGTCTCTCCCTCTGGTCTCTCTCCCTCCCTCTCTTGCCTGTGAGCAGTCTAAATGACTGCTGTGGTCCTGCTCAGACACAAACTCAGAGACAGTGTTTTTTTAAGATCAACAACTGAACTTTATTCAAACGAAGCCAAACAAACTGAAGGACATGAGACTCAGCTCCTGTGACATCGTGGACCAGAGCCCGGGTCAGAGCGCCGCCGCACACACCGCCAACGGAAGACTTCAGGAACCAGCTCCGGTGTGAGCGGCTCACCGGAGCTAGCAGGGCGCTAACAGGGGAGCTAACAGGGGAGCTAACAGGGGAGCTAACAAGGGAGCTAACGGATGAGCCACACTGCTAACATGCATCCAGAGAAACCACGTCATCCACAAATAACAGACAGTATTTTAAATGTCGTACTTCCGGGTGGATCATCGACACTATTGGTCCTCCCAGCTGTCAATCATTCTGGTGATACGTGCTCGTCCAATCAGACCAGAGAGTTTGGTTCAAAATGTGTAGAAGGCGGTTCTTTCCTGACATTTGTATCGGCCTTTACTTCCTGGTTGTTTTAGAATAAGTCGGTATTTCTAACTCTCTGGGAGGGTGGGGCCAGTCTATTAAAGCTGGGGTACGTAACATAACACATGTTGTTTGTTCAAATAAAAACAGTCTAAAAAAGTAAAAAGTTGTGAACAAAGACCACAACATGCGGTCTCTTTATCTCTCCATCTCTTCCTCTTTTGCAAACTTAATATTAATAGTAGTGGTAAAGATCCTTGTGAGTCACTATTTGACCCTGTGGGCTGATGGATGGACCGTCTCCTTCACTTTAAGTCTGAAAAAGCAGATTTAAAGTCAGGACTAGAACATGTTTTGAAGCTGATACTATGGACTGAGCCAAACTGCATTGACAGGAGCTGCGGTGATTTTATTGCCGATTTTTGTGGTTGAAAGTTAAGTACCCCAGCTTTAATATGACGTCCCTCTCGTCACAGGCTTCCTCCAGCTCATCCAGGGCCGTCCGGAGGCGTTCCCAGGCCAGCTGAGAGTCCCTCCCGCCGGTCCTGGGCCTCCTCCCGGTGCAGAGGAGGCCATATGGGACGTAGCTTGTAGCTTCTGTGACGTTTTTGGGTCTTCTACAAAAAGTTTGGAACAAAATGGAAAGATGGGAACGTGAACTGAGCCGGGAATCTATGGATCTAAGTCCAGACTTTAAGACCTCGGAGAATTAGAATATTGTTCAAAAGTTCATTCACTTCCTGTTTTCTCTCTGGCTCCTATTGACTCGCATTTAAAAGTAAACTTCAGCTGGGTCTACAGCCTCAGTCCTGGGTCTACAGCCTCAGTCCTGGGTCTACAGCCTCAGTCCTGGGTCTACAGCCTCAGTCCTGGGTCTACAGCCTCAGTCCTGGGTCTTCTACAGCCTAAGTCCTGGGTCTACAGCCTCAGTCCTGGGTCTACAGCCTCAGTCCTGGGTCTACAGCCTCAGTCCTGGGTCTACAACCTCAGTCCTGGGTCTACAGCCTCAGTCCTGGGTCCACAGCCTCAGTCCTGGGTCCACAGCCTCAGTCCTGGGTCTACAGCCTCAGTCCTGGGTCTACAGCCTCAGTCCTGGGTCTACAGCCTCAGTCCTGGGTCTACAGCCTCAGTCCTGGGTCTACAGCCTCAGTCCTGGGTCTACAGCCTCAGTCCTGGGTCTACAGCCTCAGTCCGCTCCTCATTCTATGAACCTGGTGTTTATATGATGATATTGTCTTTATAAATCCAAATATAAGGATTAACCAATCAGAAGCCTTAGCGACCATAACGACACCAAAACCCTGCTAGCTTACGTTCACGTCGGCTAACACTGCGGTGATGTCAGTCTGTGGTCGACTGCACAGAAATGAACTTTTGAACCATATTTCTAGTTTCTTGCCGATTTCACTCGACAGTTACCAACATTTCTGGACATTTCTTCCTCTTACAGTCACTCTCTGTGTGTTGGAACCGTCTGATTCTCTGATCTGCGTCGGCGAATCGACAGCTTTGTGAAGTCCTTTGAGAGAGCGACTGATACAAAAACACATTGAGTCTAATCTGTGATAAACTCCGGGCTTGAGCACTTCTCCGGATCGATCGCTCCAACGTGAGGTGGTTTCGCCCGGATGCAGGGTTGGGCAGTGGGACGGGGGGGTTTCTCTCACACATGTACAGCTGTAGTTCACATACGTGGACAGGCCTGCGTGCATAAGAGAGTACAGAGAGAGAGAGAGTCCTTTTGTACGACTGCAGATCAAAACACGACGACAAACTCAACAGCATTTATGTCACGTCGGCGTTTTTGAGAAAGAGAAGCAGCGAAGTCCAGGAAGTTAAAAAACACCCATTCATTTTCCCACAAGTCTGCTAACATGCTAACATGCTAACAGCTAGCGACCAGAATTTAAAGAAGACATATGATGCATTGATTGGGCAGTCAAAACATATACGATACTATTTACTTTGCCCTTTCATGTGTTAGAATGGTTTGATTCTCTAATCTGTGCTGGCCAATCGACAAGACCTCAGAGATAACTACAGTTGTGATTCAGGGCGGGACACAAATAAATCAACATGAAATAAAGTCATAATCCGATCATACACAGTGAAACATAAGGATTATAATTCACCTGTAATTCCCTTTGCTACCACCAGGAGAATTAGTGAAAGTAATTTAACCTGGATAAAAGCCTGGATGGATCAAAAATCAACTCCGGCTCTGTTTCTGAAAACTCGGAAAAGGGGATTTTTGCATAATATGTCTTCTTTAAGTCTGAATACAATGCACCCTAACTCCAAATAGTTAAAACATTTGTATATTTTAACTTTGCAAAACTCCGATGGGTAAAACAAACAGGTTTTTCACGGACGGACACACCGGCAACTCCTCAAACTCACAAAGTATTCAGACGTCCGATCTTTCTCGTGGAGCGTCGGCCATTTTGTGTCCTTTGTTATGTCATTGCTTTTATCGGAACATCCAACAGTAGGCGTTTAAAGCCTGGAACAGTCTTCCTGAAAACTGTGATTATGATTTTAATGTCTGTTTCTATCTTGTTTTCTTCCGCATTTGGAGTTGCCTTGAGTTTAAACCTGCCTAGCCATATGTACTGAGGTCAGGCTAAGCTACCGAGAAGGCTAAGCTACTGCGGAGAATGCTAACGGTAAGAATTCCGTGATTTTTGAGCAAGAGAAGATTCAGGTTTTTGAGAAAATAGCAAATATTGTTGGACTCTTCCAAAGAAAGCAGTAACCGCGACGACTCCACCAGAAAAACCAGAACAATGCATGAAAGTACATCAGCGACTGGAGAAAATGAAACCAAAAAATCTGATGAAAACGGCAGAATAACGGCGGATGTTGGAGATTTCCCGGTGCAGAGAAGTGTCGTGTTGCTTTGCTCCGCAGGGCCACAGCGGTGTCAGGAGCTTCTGTAAAGGCATCACTATGTACATCCAATCAAAATACAAAGAAAAAGAAAACAGGCTAAAAACAAACTAAAACCTTCAAGTTTCGGGATTTCTAAAAAACAAAAACGAACCATTGACGTTATGCAACACCTCGGACATGGTTTAAAACGACGGAAAGGAAGAGGGTGAGTGAAGTGTCGGCCATTTTGGAAAATCTGACACTAATTTTGAGGTCATTTAGACTTTTACATTTTCACAGATTCGACCTGAAAAAGTGACCGTTTTGATTTTAGATGGAACATATTGTACAGTTTTTCTACTTTACAATGACATGTCAGAATCTAGGCTTTTGAAATATGGTCAATTTTGCCTTTGATTTGGTTCGATTTTGGACGATTTTGAGTTGAAACGTTTTAAATATTAGTTTTGTTCATTAAAAACCTGGTCTGGGGACGCTTCGTTGTCTTCAAACTGGTTTCTCGTGCGACCTTCATGCTGGTCACTCGCTAACAAAGCTAATTTACAATATGTACGGTTAGTATACCCCTCATTCCTCTATGCTAGGCTATGCTACTCCTCGTTAGCATAGCCTCATTCCCAGCGTTATTCAAAGAGAACCGGGTCTTCCCTCGAGCCCACCTCTGATTCTGACCAAACATGACATGTCGATGGTGGGGGGGGGGGGGGGGGGGGGGCAGTGAAATTCCGACATGCTAAAAAAAACGAGCTACTTTTGCATAGAATGAAGAATAAAAAACTACAGCTAACACAATCCCATCTATAGTGGAAAAAGCCCGACGGACACAAAGCTAACTTAGCTTATCTTTGCAGATTTACATTCCTGAATAATGAGCATTCAACCATCTACGAAGATCAAAGAAAAACATTATTTATCATTAACTGTTATTTTTACTTGTATCCGCTCGGAGAAAAACAAAACTAACAAAAATATATTGGAATTTTAGTCAAATTGGCGAATTGATTTTTTTTGGTAGAATTTGCCAATTTGGACCAATCCCGTGACTTGCTCCCTCTGCTGGTAGAAACAAGTATCGCAGCATGTTGAAATGAAAACTAGCAGCACAGGAAGTCTATGGACTGAGAGAAGGTTTTTAAAGTTTGTTCCAATGGATCAAACCATAAAACGGTTTGTTTTTCTCCTGCTAATGTCGGGATTACACACAACATGCGACAAATACATGTTTTGTGTGTTCCTCGTTCGGGAGAGCGTTGTTAACGTGGAAAACCAATCTCAAAGTAGTCATTTATCGTCACAACACGGGCGGATCAACTGCGCATTGAATGGATTCTAAAACAGTTGTGACTTGCTAACCCCTATGTCAATATTTAGACTTATAAAATTAGCCTAGCTTACGGCAGCAGGCCTAAAACACTGCTCCCGGTGTAATTGAATGGGAAGAAAACTAAAACGCTGAAACATGGAGCGTGCCAAATGTTAGCATAACACAAAAACCGCTAATATTTGCCATAATACTAGTGCAATGTCTTGTCTCATTAGCCGCTTAGCTCGCTACCTCCTCCGCAGACTGGCTAACGAGGAGGGGGGCATTGATTGCGGCGAGCCCAGGACACGGTGAAGGTCGTCCCGGGCACAGACGACGCTTGATTGATTAAAGAACTCAATGGAAGTGCTCTGGCCCCAAAATCAGCCGCGGAAAAAGAGAGGAGGTTTTCACTTCCTGACTGATTTTCCCGACATTAGCCAGACTCCATCTTTGTCTGGACGCTATCACCGTGGCGTCCGCTCGGCCCAAAGACTCTTAGGAAGATTACAATCAATTCCGGAGCCAAGAGCGGATCACGTTTTGCCAAGACGGGGCCGTAATGAAATCACTTATGGGAATGTCTCGTCCGAGTGGTCGGAGATAAAAGAGAGCACTCAACGGATGTGAAATAAAATGAGTTGTTTTGTCTTTCAAGGCAAAAAGGGAATCTCCGAATGCACTTTCAGGGAGTTAAGAATTAATCTAATATGTTCAGTTTTATTATGTGATTGTGGGAAAAGTGAGAATTGGCAAATATTTCAAATTTGTATTGATTTTGATTCTTTAAAAGCTCAAAATTTAACTGGCAAACGACGTGGATGACGTGACTTTAGTATCAGTAGTATAAGCAGTAGTATTAGCAGTAGCAGTAGCAGTAGTATGTGTAGTAGCAGTAGTATCAGTAGCAGTAGTAGTAGCAGTAGTAGCAGTAGTATTAGTAGCAGTAGCAGTAGTATCAGTAGACGTAGTATTATCAGTAGCAGTAGCATTAGCATTAGCAGTAGCAGTAGCAGCAGTAGCATTAGCAGTAGCAGTAGCAGCAGTAGCAGTAGTAGCAGTAGCAGTAGCAGTAGCAGCAGTAGCAGTAGCAGCAGTAGCATTAGCAGTAGCAGTAGCAGCAGTAGCAGTAGCAGTAGCAGTAGCAGTAGTAGTAGCAGTAGCAGTATTAGCAGTAGCAGTAGCATTAGCAGTATTAGCAGTAGCAGTAGTATTAGCCACAAGTCTTTGCCATGGCACTAAATCCCACCATAAGAATCCGTTGAAGCCGCAGACACATCGCTCTGGAGACGAAAGGAACAAAACCCAGATGTATATTTTGTGGATGCTACGATTGAACGTTTGTAAAAAGTAAAAATGACAAAACACTGACGTAAAATGTTGGAAATGCTCTAAAAACGAGTCTAAAAGAAGAAATGAGAGCCCGACGATCCACACTGTAAACTTTAACACTGAACTCTAAAACTGTAAAACTACTTTTCCTCCAAAAAAATAAATTTAAATCAATAACAAAAGTTTCCAAACGTTCCTGGTACAAATATTTGCAGTTAAGGTTTTTACACGTCCGTCTTAAAAACAGGCTTTTAGAGAATATAGGCCGTGATGCAGAAACACCCAGAGCGCCGCCGAAAACACACATTTCAGCCCAAAATGACTTGAATACAGTTAAAAACATGAAGCCCTGTGTTTAGAACTCTGCTAGGCTTTACTCGGCTCTACTCGGCTCTACTCGGCTCTACTCGGCTCTACTCGGCCCCGATTGGGAGTTTTCCCACTGGTCCTGGTTCTCTCCGACTGGTCCGACCGACACAGATTGGCCAGAGTTCAGCTGGAAGCCACGGTTGCCAAGGAATTTCCCCGGGTGGGTTGCTAGGACATGGTACCAGATATGAAAGCGTGATAGAAACACACCCAGGTAGAGTAGAGTAGGACCAAGTAGGGCCATGTAGAGTAGAGTAGGACCAAGTAGGGCCATGTAGAGTAGAGTAGGACCAAGTAGAGTAGAGTAGAGTAGAGTAGGACCAAGTAGAGTAGAGTAGAGTAGGACCAAGTAGAGTAGAGTAGAGTAGGACCATGTAGGGCCATGTCAGGTGGCCCTCTACTCTACATGGCCCTACCATGTAGAGTAGAGTAGGACCAAGTAGAGTAGAGTAGAGTAGGACCATGTCAGGTGGCCCTCTACTCTACATGGCCCTACCATGTAGAGTAGAGTAGGACCAAGTAGGGCCATGTAGAGTAGAGTAGGACCAAGTAGAGTAGAGTAGAGTAGAGTAGAGTAGGGCCAAGTAGAGTAGAGTAGGGCCAAGTAGGACCATGTAGAGTAGAGTAGGACCATGTAGGACCAAGTAGGACCATGTAAAATTATATATATTAAATATATTTGGAACAATTAGGTTAAAATAGTCCAATTTTCAAGGTTTTTTCTTATTTTGTTTTTTGCCACTTTCTGATTTGAAACTTATATGTTTATAAAGTTTCTTCCACACGGTGTGAAGTCAAACGGACTCGGTCGATGGAGAACCTCCAACATTCCACTGGTTTGTCTCAAATCCAAATGGAATTGAAAGAGGATGAAACAGAAAAGCACAGGTCCTGGACCCGGGTCCTTCACTGTCTCTGATCAAAGTCATTCTGAGGTAAACATGTGGTTCTTCTGCGTAGACAGAGGAGGAGACAGAGGAGGAGAGGAGGAGACAGAGGAGGAGACAGAGGAGGAGAGGAGGAGAGAGAGAGGAGGAGACAGAGGAGGAGGAGAGGAGGAGACAGAGGAGGAGGAGAGGAGGAGACAGAGGAGGAGAGGAGGAGACAGAGGAGGAGACAGAGGAGGAGAGGAGGAGGAGAGGAGGAGGAGAGAGGAGGAGACAGAGGAGGAGAGGAGGAGACAGAGGAGGAGAGGAGAGGAGGAGGAGGAGAGAGGAGGAGACAGAGGAGGAGGAGAGGAGGAGACAGAGGAGGAGGAGAGGAGGAGACAGAGGAGGAGACAGAGGAGGAGAGGAGGAGGAGAGAGAGAGAGGAGACAGCTCCTTCTGCTTTCCTCTTGTGTTATCACTGCCTTTCCACTTGTCTCTTAACTCATTCTGCATTCTCTGCATCTGTTGTTGGAGAGTTTGATCGACAACTTCGCACAAACTCGCTCTGTGACTAAATACTGTTGTGAGTTTTTAGAGGGCGATACATGAAACGACATATGAAGCTGATTATTGAACTGAGGCCTGGCGTCCTAGCGTTTGGCCTGGAAGTTAAAACACAATCAGGAATGGGGTGAAATCTAAATCTACCTCATTTGCGGCGCTCGTCTCTATCACTGGTGATCTTTTAGGCCTTCTGTTTTTCACGCAGTTCACGACGGGCAACAAAATACTAGGCGGGGTCCGTAACAAACAGTATTATTTTTTAGATGCTCGCATGCGAGCATGCATGTCAAAAAATCCGCTAAAAAGATACATTAAAGCGTTAGAAGATGGAAATCCTGAAGATCTCCGTCATAATCAATCCCCCTAGGTTGCCGCTTCGCGATGCATTCAGACGACAGTAACGTATCTTTTGGTTTTTCTCTGCTAGGGGGGACGGGAGGGGGACCGTTTCGCGCCCTTGGGACATGGGGGGGGCAGACAGAAACTTGCTTTCCTTCTCTGGCAGGATAGCTTGCACTCCAGGTGAGGGTATTGACCACGGACAAACAATGGAAGGATTCTACCACAGGACCAGTCAACCATGGAGATTACCAATGACAACTCGGTATCAGCCGACACATTATGCTCGACAGAACAGCACAGCAGGACCTTTCCTTGCGTCAGTCTGCTGGTTTCATCATTCTCTCTTTGATTGAGCTGGAAGAGCGGAGGCCTTCGAGGCGCGCACATATGTGGGCGAGCATGCAACATCATGAGAAAAAGTGTCAGGCGAAAACGACAGAGAAAACACAAGAGAGAGCCACTGAGAAAAGACAAAG
>OZ035836.1:2045496-2065496 GCA_964034765.1 Knipowitschia caucasica
GACAGAGGGGGGAGGACAGAGGGGGAGGACAGAGGGGGGAGGACAGAGGGGGGAGGACAGAGGGGGAGGACAGAGGGGGGAGGACAGAGGGGGGAGGACAGAGGGGGAGGACAGAGGGGTGAGGACAGAGGGGGAGGACAGAGGGGGAGGACAGAGGGGTGAGGACAGAGGGGTGAGGACAGAGGGGTGAGGACAGAGGGGGAGGACAGAGGGGTGAGGACAGAGGGGGAGGACAGAGGGGTGAGGACAGAGGGGGAGGACAGAGGGGTGAGGACAGAGGGGGAGGACAGAGGGGTGAGGACAGAGACTGAGGACAGAGGGGTGAGGACAGAGACTGAGGACAGAGGGGTGAGGACAGAGACTGAGGACAGAGGGGTGAGGACAGAGGGGGAGGACAGAGGGGTGAGGACAGAGGGGTGAGGACAGAGGGGAGGACAGAGGGGAGGACAGAGGGGGAGGACAGAGGGGTGAGGACAGAGGGGGAGGACAGAGGGGTGAGGACAGAGGGGGGAGGACAGAGGGGTGAGGACAGAGACTGAGGACAGAGGGGTGAGGACAGAGACTGAGGACAGAGGGGTGAGGACAGAGACTGAGGACAGAGGGGTGAGGACAGAGGGGGAGGACAGAGGGGGAGGACAGAGGGGGAGGACAGAGGGGGAGGACAGAGGGGGAGGACAGAGGGGGAGGACAGAGGGGGAGGACAGAGGGGGAGGACAGAGGGGGGAGGACAGAGGGGGAGGACAGGGGGGAGGACAGAGGGGGAGGACAGAGGGGGGAGGACAGAGGGGGAGGACAGAGGGGGAGGACAGAGGGGGAGGACAGAGGGGGAGGACAGAGGGGGGAGGACAGAGGGGGAGGACAGAGGGGGGAGGACAGAGGGGGAGGACAGAGGGGGAGGACAGAGGGGGAGGACAGAGGGGGGAGGACAGAGGGGGAGGACAGAGGGGGGAGGACAGAGGGGAGGACAGAGGGGGAGGACAGAGGGGGGAGGACAGAGGGGGAGGACAGAGGGGGAGGACAGAGGGGGAGGACAGAGGGGGAGGACAGAGGGGTGAGGACAGAGGGGTGAGGACAGAGGGGGAGGACAGAGGGGTGAGGACAGAGGGGGAGGACAGAGGGGTGAGGACAGAGGGGTGAGGACAGAGACTGAGGACAGAGGGGGGAGGACAGAGACTGAGGACAGAGGGGTGAGGACAGAGGGGGAGGACAGAGGGGGAGGACAGAGGGGGGAGGACAGAGGGGTGAGGACAGAGGGGGGAGGACAGAGGGGGAGGACAGAGGGGGGAGGACAGAGGGGGAGGACAGAGGGGGGAGGACAGAGGGGGAGGACAGAGGGGGGAGGACAGAGGGGGGAGGACAGAGGGGGAGGACAGAGGGGTGAGGACAGAGGGGGAGGACAGAGGGGGAGGACAGAGGGGTGAGGACAGAGGGGTGAGGACAGAGGGGGAGGACAGAGGGGTGAGGACAGAGGGGGAGGACAGAGGGGGGAGGACAGAGGGGGAGGACAGAGGGGGAGGACAGAGGGGGAGAACAGAGGGGGGAGGACAGAGGGGGGAGGACAGAGACTGAGGACAGAGGGGGGAGGACAGAGGGGTGAGGACAGAGGGGGGAGGACAGAGGGGGAGGACAGAGGGGGGAGGACAGAGGGGGAGGACAGAGGGGGGAGGACAGAGGGGGAGGACAGAGGGGGGAGGACAGAGGGGGGAGGACAGAGGGGGAGGACAGAGGGGTGAGGACAGAGGGGGAGGACAGAGGGGGAGGACAGAGGGGTGAGGACAGAGGGGTGAGGACAGAGGGGTGAGGACAGAGGGGGAGGACAGAGGGGTGAGGACAGAGGGGGAGGACAGAGGGGTGAGGACAGAGGGGGGAGGACAGAGGGGTGAGGACAGAGACTGAGGACAGAGGGGTGAGGACAGAGACTGAGGACAGAGGGGTGAGGACAGAGACTGAGGACAGAGGGGTGAGGACAGAGGGGGAGGACAGAGGGGTGAGGACAGAGGGGTGAGGACAGAGGGGGAGGACAGAGGGGTGAGGACAGAGGGGTGAGGACAGAGGGGTGAGGACAGAGGGGTGAGGACAGAGGGGGAGGACAGAGGGGTGAGGACAGAGGGGGAGGACAGAGGGGTGAGGACAGAGGGGGGAGGACAGAGGGGTGAGGACAGAGACTGAGGACAGAGGGGTGAGGACAGAGACTGAGGACAGAGGGGTGAGGACAGAGACTGAGGACAGAGGGGTGAGGACAGAGGGGGAGGACAGAGGGGGAGGACAGAGGGGGGAGGACAGAGGGGGAGGACAGAGGGGGAGGACAGAGGGGGAGGACAGAGGGGTGAGGACAGAGGGGGAGGACAGAGGGGGGAGGACAGAGGGGGGAGGACAGAAGGGGAGGACAGAGGGGGGAGGACAGAGGGGGGAGGACAGAGGGGGAGGACAGAGGGGTGAGGACAGAGGGGGAGGACAGAGGGGTGAGGACAGAGGGGGAGGACAGAGGGGTGAGGACAGAGGGGGGAGGACAGAGGGGTGAGGACAGAGACTGAGGACAGAGGGGTGAGGACAGAGACTGAGGACAGAGGGGTGAGGACAGAGACTGAGGACAGAGGGGTGAGGACAGAGGGGGAGGACAGAGGGGGAGGACAGAGGGGGGAGGACAGAGGGGGAGGACAGAGGGGGAGGACAGAGGGGGAGGACAGAGGGGTGAGGACAGAGGGGGAGGACAGAGGGGGGAGGACAGAGGGGGGAGGACAGAAGGGGAGGACAGAGGGGGGAGGACAGAGGGGGGAGGACAGAGGGGGAGGACAGAGGGGGAGGACAGAGGGGGGAGGACAGAGGGGGAGGACAGAGGGGGGAGGACAGAGGGGGAGGACAGAGGGGGCAGGACAGAGGGGGAGGACAGAGGGGGGAGGACAGAGGGGGAGGACAGAGGGGGGAGGACAGAGGGGGAGGACAGAGGGGGGAGGACAGAGGGGGGAGGACAGAGGGGGGAGGACAGAGGGGGGAGGACAGAGACTGAGGACAGAGGGGGAGGACAGAGGGGGGAGGACAGAGGGGGAGGACAGAGGGGGGAGGACAGAGGGGGAGGACAGAGGGGGGAGGACAGAGGGGGAGGACAGAGGGGGGAGGACAGAGGGGGAGGACAGAGGGGGAAGGACAGAGGGGGAGGACAGAGGGGGGAGGACAGAGACTGAGGACAGAGGGGGAGGACAGAGGGGGGAGGACAGAGGGGGAGGACAGAGGGGGAGGACAGAGGGGGGAGGACAGAGGGGGGAGGACAGAGGGGGGAGGACAGAGACTGAGGACAGAGGGGGAGGACAGAGGGGGGAGGACAGAGGGGGAGGACAGAGGGGGGAGGACAGAGGGGGAGGACAGAGGGGGGAGGACAGAGGGGGGAGGACAGAGACTGAGGACAGAGGGGGGAGGACAGAGGGGGGAGGACAGAGACTGAGGACAGAGGGGGGAGGACAGAGGGGGGAGGAGATGTAGCTGGGATCCAGGATGTGAAACACTGTGAGTCTGATTTATTGGATCAAAAATATCCACAAAGTTCACGGAGATTGTAACGTTATTATTGTGCTTTAAGTAAAGGATAACGTTTATTACACAGGTCATTATCGGAAAATAAGTACCGACAGGGCTTTCTTTTCTCTCGTTACAGGAGGAGCTGTATAATAAACGTCATGAACACAAACTGAAGCTGTTTAATAAACATCATGAACACAGACTGAAGCTGTTTAATAAACGTCATGAACACAGACTGAAGCTGTTTAATAAACATCATGAACACAGACTGAAGCTGTTTAATAAACATCATGAACACAGACTGAAGCTGTTTAATAAACATCATGAACACAGACTGAAGCTGTTTAATAAACGTCATGAACACTGACTGAAGCTGTTTAATAAACATCATGAACACAGACTGAAGCTGTTTAATAAACGTCATGAACACTGACTGAAGCTGTTTAATAAACGTCATGAACACTGACTGAAGCTGTTTAATAAACATCATGAACACAGACTGAAGCTGTTTAATAAACATCATGAACACTGACTGAAGCTGTTTAATAAACATCATGAACACAGACTGAAGCTGTTTAATAAACATCATGAACACAGACTGAAGCTGTTTAATAAACGTCATGAACACTGACTGAAGCTGTTTAATAAACATCATGAACACAGACTGAAGCTGTTTAATAAACATCATGAACACAGACTGAAGCTGTTTAATAAACGTCATGAACACAGACTGAAGCTGTTTAATAAACATCATGAACACAGACTGAAGCTGTTTAATAAACGTCATGAACACAGACTGAATCTGTTTAATAAACGTCATGAACACAGACTGAAGCTGTTTAATAAACATCATGAACACAGACTGAAGCTGTTTAATAAACATCATGAACACAGACTGAAGCTGTTTAATAAACGTCATGAACACAGACTGAAGCTGTTTAATAAACGTCATGAACACAGACTGAAGCTGTTTAATAAACGTCATGAACACAGACTGAAGCTGTTTAATAAACGTCATGAACACAGACTGAAGCTGTTTAATAAACATCATGAACACAGACTGAAGCTGTTTAATAAACATCATGAACACAGACTGAAGCTGTTTAATAAACATCATGAACACAGACTCTGTTTAATAAACACATGAACACAGACTGAAGCTGTTTAATAAACGTCATGAACACAGACTGAAGCTGTTTAATAAACGTCATGAACACAGACTGAAGCTGTTTAATAAACATCATGAACACAGACTGAAGCTGTTTAATAAACGTCATGAACACAGACTGAAGCTGTTTAATAAACGTCATGAACACAGACTGAAGCTGTTTAATAAACGTCATGAACACAGACTGAAGCTGTTTAATAAACGTCATGAACACAGACTGAAGCTGTTTAATAAACGTCATGAACACAGACTGAAGCTGTTTAATAAACGTCATGAACACAGACTGAGCTGTTTAATAAAGCTGAACACAGTGAAGCTGTTTAATAAACGTCATGAACACAGACTGAAGCTGTTTAATAAACGTCATGAACACAGACTGAAGCTGTTTAATAAACGTCATGAACACAGACTGAAGCTGTTTAATAAACGTCATGAACACAGACTGAAGCTGTTTAATAAACGTCATGAACACAGACTGAAGCTGTTTAATAAACGTCATGAACACAGACTGAAGCTGTTTAATAAACGTCATGAACACAGACTGAAGCTGTTTAATAAACGTCATGAACACAGACTGAAGCTGTTTAATAAACGTCATGAACACAGACTGAAGCTGTTTAATAAACGTCATGAACACAGACTGAAGCTGTTTAATAAACGTCATGAACACAGACTGAAGCTGTTTAATAAACATCATGAACACTGACTGAAGCTGTTTAATAAACGTCATGAACACAGACTGAAGCTGTTTAATAAACGTCATGAACACAGACTGAAGCTGTTTAATAAACATCATGAACACAGACTGAAGCTGTTTAATAAACGTCATGAACACAGACTGAAGCTGTTTAATAAACATCATGAACACAGACTGAAGCTGTTTAATAAACATCATGAACACAAACTGAAGCTGTTTAATAAACATCATGAACACAGACTGAAGCTGTTTAATAAACGTCATGAACACAGACTGAAGCTGTTTAATAAACGTCATGAACACAGACTGAAGAGACTCCCAGAGCAGTCCATTTGACGGGTTTTAGTTTCCACTAGTTTTATTAAATATTAATTCAAGTACACGGTTTGTAACTTCAAAAAGTGCTAACACTGGTGTAAATAACTGGTGTGAAGTAAACAGTGTGTTATACAGATGTTTACGGCTGAAATCTGGAACAGTCTTCCTGAAAATGTGAGACAGACTTCTTCTTTGACAAAGTTCAGGTTAAAAACTGTTTTTATCTTATTATGATTATTTATGATGTTATTGTCTTGTTTTGTTCAGCGCTTTGAGTCTTGTCTGGCTCTTCTCAGTTAAGAACCAGAACCAGAACCAGAACCAGAACCAGAACCAGTCCAGGAGCTTTCAGGATCCACAACAACAAATCAATCAAATCAATTCAATCAAATCAATTATCAAAATAATCGTTAATTAAGGTCAGATTTAGGGCTGTGTTAAAATAAAAGTAATCACACCTCCCCTTTAACATCTCTGACAGCGTCTTTGTGGAGAAGGTTCTTGGTTCAGGACCCAACACACCACTGCAAAAACCATATGTACATGAATAAGAATCAAAAACCAGAACTCGACTGAATGGACCGAGAACAGGAGGGACAGAGAGGAGGGGATTTAACTGTTTGGAACATGTGGAAGAGGTCCTGGGTCTACAGCCTCAGTCCTGGGTCTACAGTCTCAGTCCTGGGTCTACAGTCTCAGTCCTGGGTCTACAGCCTCAGTCCTGGGTCTACAGCCTCAGTCCTGGGTCTACAGCCTCAGTCCTGGGTCTACAGCCTCAGTCCTGGCTCTACAGCCTCAGTCCTGGGTCTACAGCCTCAGTCCTGGGTCTACAGCCTCAGTCCTGGGTCTACAGCCTCAGTCCTGGGTCTACAGCCTCAGTCCTGGGTCTACAGCCTCAGTCCTGGGTCTACAGCCTCAGTCCTGGGTCTACAGCCTCAGTCCTGGGTCTACAGCCTCAGTCCTGGGTCTACAGCCTCAGTCCTGGGTCTACAGCCTCAGTCCTGGGTCTACAGCCTCAGTCCTGGGTCTACAGCCTCAGTCCTGGGTCTACAGCCTCAGTCCTGGGTCTACAGACTCAGTCCTGGGTCTACAGCCTCAGTCCTGGGTCTACAGCCTCAGTCCTGGGTCTACAGCCTCAGTCCTGGGTCTACAGCCTCAGTCCTGGGTCTACAGCCTCAGTCCTGGGTCTACAGCCTCAGTCCTGGGTCTACAGACTCAGTCCTGGGTCTACAGACTCAGTCCTGGGTCTACAGCCTCAGTCCTGGGTCTACAGCCTCAGTCCTGGGTCTACAGACTCAGTCTTGGGTCTACAGACTCAGTCCTGGGTCTACAGACTCAGTCTTGGGTCTACAGCCTCAGTAAATGCAGCTCCGTCTTAAACCATATTGACAGTTCTGTATCTGGAATAAACAGTTCTGGGATCGAAACTAGAGCAGTGTTATTTCTGATTATAATATTCATCTGGAACCGAGCGACGGCGGCGACCGTTACTGCATCCATTTATGCAGACCAGAGAGAGACCAGAGAGAGACCAGAGAGAGACCAGAGAGAGACCAGAGAGAGACCAGAGAGAGACCAGAGAGACCAGAGAGAGACCAGAGAGAGACCAGAGAGAGACCAGAGAGAGACTAGAGAGGGACCAGAGAGAGAGACCAGAGAGAGACCAGAGAGAGAGACCAGAGAGAGACCAGAGAGAGAGACCAGAGAGAGACCAGAGAGAGAGACCAGAGAGAGACCAGAGAGAGAGACCAGAGAGAGACCAGAGAGAGACCAGAGAGAGAGACCAGAGAGAGACCAGAGAGAGAGACCAGAGAGAGACCAGAGAGAGAGACCAGAGAGAGACCAGAGAGAGACCAGAGAGAGACCAGAGAGAGACCAGAGAGAGAGACCAGAGAGAGACCAGAGAGAGAGACCAGAGAGAGACCAGAGAGAGAGACCAGAGAGAGACCAGAGAGAGAGACCAGAGAGAGACCAGAGAGAGACCAGAGAGAGAGACCAGAGAGAGACCAGAGAGAGACCAGAGAGAGAGACCAGAGAGAGAAAATCAATGAGTGTTTTTCTGATGTTGTTTCTGTGAGCACTGGTTCTCCTCAGGGATGTATTTTGAGTCCTCTGCTTTTTACTTTGTACACTCACGATTGTGTGTCTTCCTCTGACTCTAACTTGATCATCAAATATGCTGATGACACCACCATCATCGGTCTCATCAGTGACACTGATGAATCCTCTTATAGAGCAGAGATACAAAATGTGGTTCAGTGGAGTCAAACTAACAACCTCCAGTTGAACGCATCCAAAACATGTGAACTGGTCACGACTTCAGTCGCAATAGTTCTCATTTGTCTGTCGTAATCGACAACTCCCAGGTGCAGATCGTAGAGGAGTGCAAGTTTCTGGGTTTAACTCTGTCTAACCTGAAATGGGTTAAAAACACTGACCGAGTCGTTAAGAAAGCTCGTCAGCGTCTCTACTTTCTGCGTAAACTTAGAGAATTTACCACTAACTCTAAGATTGTGTTTAACTTTTATGGCTGCACCATTGAGAGTTTACTTGTTGGTTCTGTGTCTGTGTGGTTTGGAAACATCACAGATAAAGAAAAGAGAGCTTTAAACAAGGTGCTCCGCTCTGCAAAGAGGACCGTGGGCTGTGAGACCAGAGAGAGACCAGAGAGAGACCAGAGAGAGACCAGAGAGAGACCAGAGAGAGACCAGTGAGAGACCAGAGAGAGACCAGAGAGAGACCAGAGGGAGACCAGAGAGAGACCAGAGAGAGACCAGAGAGAGACCAGTGAGAGACCAGAGAGAGACCAGAGAGAGACCAGAGGGAGCCATGTTCCAGCTTCTTCCCTCTGGCAGAAGATATCGGTCACTGAGATGCAAGACATCTCGCTATGCTAACAGCTTCTTTCCACAGGCTGTTAGGTGCCTAAACAGAGCACTTTAATTCCTGCTTTTACCCCTTGTATCCAGGCCCGTCCCAAGGGGGGTGCGAGGCCCTGTGCGAACTCGAAACGCGAGGCCCTGCCCTGACACTTTTTTCCCAGATCTGAGGAAAGTTTTTCCTGTTATAATCTTTGACATGAATTCAGCACCACCTCGCGCGGTGCTTGACGAGATCAGCACGCGTGTAACCGAGTGTCTTCGCTCCTATGCAGCGTTTGGCGCGCGCACGTACACACGCACACACACTCTACGTGCAATATTGGTCGCGGTCTTTTTAGCTGACATGTCTCTTTCGTCCTGTGGCAAAATGGCAGAGCAACTCAAAAGATTGAACCAAAAGGAGTCTTTTTCTTCTAATAGTTAGATTTGGGCAAAATGCGCCAAAATGGCTATGAGGCGGAGTCAATATTATTATTTTCTCATCAAATAACGTTTTTGCCATGCCTCCACACACTCTGACAACATACACTCCTCCTCCTCCACACTGACAACAACAAAATACTCTTCACCTCCTCCTCCACACACTCTGACCACAACAAAAACACTCCAGCTAGCTAAAGCTAGACATACAGTGTGTTTGCTAATGCTTTTAAAAATATGTTTTTGATGTGGATATTCGGACTAAACATTGGCAATAGCAGCGCTCACACACCTGTCACACCGCTGATCCTCCTCCTCCTCCTCTGCTCACACAAAGGGGTCTGCTCCTCTGCTCACACCTGTATCACTGCTCCTCCTCCTCCTCTCCTCCTCCTCCTCCTCTGCTCACACAAAGGGGTCTGCTCCTCTGCTCACACCTGTCTCACTGCTCCTCCTCCTCCTCCTCCTCCTCCTCCTCCTCCTCTGCTCACACAAAGGGGTCTGCTCCTCTGCTCACACCTGTCTCACTGCTCCTCCTCCGCGAGTATCCATCTCTCCTACACTGCGATCATTCCCGTTACTTTCTTTGTATCTCACTCAGACACTGCTAAAGTTATCTGACAGTTTTTTCGGAGGACCCGTTGCATACATAGCTGCCCGCGCGCCTGCCTGTTTACAAATCGCTTTTGGTGAAAATTTGACTTTACTTGTAAAAATGTTCTTTTGATCAAACGAAATCAAAGAGGTCCAGAGAAAGGGGTTTAGGGTTCCAAATTTGGAGTGCAGTCTGCCCTTTGGGGACCCTTGAACTAGTGTATTTATAAAATAAAATAAAAGGAAGGAAGATTGCGAGGCCCCTGTGTGGTGCGAGGCCCTGTGCGACGGCACAGGTCGCACAGCCCTTAGGACGGGCCTGCTTGTATCGTTTTGTTGATCGGTGCCACAGTGTCAGCTGTTTTTTTTATTATTTTATTTTCAGTGTATGTGTATTTTATATTACATTGTATCGTGCTTTTTATTCTGTCGGTGCACACAGAGAACCTTTTTTTGCAAATGTATTCCAATGTAGTTTTTATACTGCACATGGCTAATAAAATGAATCTGAATCTGAATCTGAGACCAGAGAGAGAGACCAGAGAGAGACCAGAGAGAGACCAGAGAGAGACCAGAGAGAGACCAGAGAGACCAGAGAGAGACCAGAGAGAGACCAGAGAGAGACCAGAGAGAGACCAGAGAGACCAGAGAGAGACCAGAGAGAGACCAGAGAGACCAGAGAGAGACCAGAGAGAGACCAGAGAGAGACCAGAGAGACCAGAGAGAGACCAGAGAGAGACCAGAGAGACCAGAGAGAGACCAGAGAGAGACCAGAGAGAAAGACCAGACAGAGACCAGAGAGAGAGAGACCAGAGAGAGAGACCAGAGAGAGAGACCAGAGAGAGACCAGAGCGAGACCAGAGAGAGACCAGAGAGAGACCAGAGAGAGACCAGAGAGAGACCAGACAGAGACCAGAGAGAGAGAGACCAGAGCGAGACCAGAGCGAGACCAGAGCGAGACCAGAGAGAGACCAGAGAGAGACCAGAGAGAGACCAGAGAGAGACCAGAGAGAGAGGCCAGAGAGAGACCAGAGAGAGACCAGAGAGAGACTAGAGAGAGACCATAGAGAGAGACCAAACCACTTTACTCTGAAATATGAACACTCCATTTTTTGAACCCTCAGGAAAAGACAATAGAGAATGTTCCAGTGATACTTTGAGAAAGTAAATAAGTAAAAACATCAGTAGAGAATTTAGAAGAGGTTTATTTTTACGTTATGTTTACAAACATTTGAACCAAAGCAACACGTTGCAACAGAAACTCGCCAAAAAACAGAGACAGAGCCAAAATGGCCGCCGCTTCTTCATCGTCCAAACCCACATTTAGAATCATCACAGTTTGAAAAAGACATCGACCGTCTCCAAGAGCTTAGTCCCAAAACACATCAGGAAGAATGGGCAAAAACCACTCTCAGATTCTCCAGACATCGTTCAAACTCAGGCCCGCGGGCTGAATCCGGCCCAAGCATTAATCTGTTGTGGCCCAAACGTGTCCCATGGTTTTCTATTGTTATTATTGTGGTTATTATTTTATCTTCTTTTATCTGTTTAGACACGACATCATCCTCTGTTTTTATCTCTGTATTTAACTGTTTTTATCTCTGCATTTAACTGTTTTTATCTCTGCATTTAACTATTTTTATCTCTGTATTTAACTGTTTTTATCTCTGCATTTAACTGTTTTTATCTCTGTATTTAACTGTTTTTATCTCTGTATTTAACTGTTTTTATCTCTGCATTTAACTGTTTTTATCTCTGCATTTAACTGTTTTTATCTCTGCATTTAACTGTTTTTATCTCTGTATTTAACTGTTTTTATCTCTGTATTTAACTGTTTTTATCTCTGTATTTAACTGTTTTTATCTCTGCATTTAACTGTTTTTATCTCTGTATTTAACTGTTTTTATCTCTGTATTTAACTGTTTTTATCTCTGCATTTAACTGTTTTTATCTCTGCATTTAACTGTTTTTATCTCTGCATTTAACTGTTTTTATCTCTGCATTTAACTGTTTTTATCTCTGCATTTAACTGTTTTTATCTCTGTATTTATCTCTGTATTTAACTGTTTTTATCTCTGTATTTAACAGTTTTTATCTCTGTATTTAACTGTTTTTATCTCTGCATTTAACTGTTTTTATCTCTGTATTTAACTGTTTTTATCTCTGTATTTAACTGTTTTTATCTCTGTATTTAACTGTTTTTATCTCTGTATTTAACTGTTTTTATCTCTGCATTTAACTGTTTTTATGTCTGTATTTAACTGTTTTTATCTCTGTATTTAACTGTTTTTATCTCTGCATTTAACTGTTTTTATCTCTGCATTTAACTGTTTTTATCTCTGCATTTAACTGTTTTTATCTCTGCATTTAACTGTTTTTATCTCTGCATTTAACTGTTTTTATCTCTGTATTTATCTCTGTATTTAACTGTTTTTATCTCTGTATTTAACAGTTTTTATCTCTGTATTTAACAGTTTTTATCTCTGTATTTAACTGTTTTTATCTCTGCATTTAACTGTTTTTATCTCTGTATTTAACTGTTTTTATCTCTGTATTTAACTGTTTTTATCTCTGTATTTAACTGTTTTTATCTCTGCATTTAACTGTTTTTATCTCTGTATTTAACAGTTTTTATCTCTGTATTTAACAGTTTTTATCTCTGTATTTAACTGTTTTTATCTCTGCATTTAACTGTTTTTATCTCTGCATTTAACTGTTTTTATCTCTGTATTTAACTGTTTTTATCTCTGTATTTAACTGTTTTTATCTCTGTATTAACTGTTTTTAAATGTACTTTTCACCTTGAGTGTCTACAAAGGCGCCTAATAAAGAAAATGTATTATTATTATTATTTTGAATGAATCAGACGTTAAACAGTCGAGACAGAACAGAACAGAAGTTTTAATAACGTCGACAAAACATTTCATAGATTTGATTCTGGTTTTAACGTCTGGTCCCATTTGTTTTTGTTTGTAGAAAAGTGTTATTCTGGTTCAGATCTGGATTAAAATCACATTAATGTTGTAAATATCAGATCATTTATAACCGTTTATGGACCATGTGTTTGTTATCGTTCTTCTGCTGGGACTGATTTTCTGATCTGCTTTTAGAGAATCAAAAACTGAGTAAAACCCTCCTGATAAACTACTGTTGTGGTTTAGAACGATACAAACATTGAATTAATCTGAATTATAAATCCAGAGAGTGGTTTTTGACGTGAAACCCTGAACGCAGCTCTTTGAACGCCTCGCCTCGCCCTCGGTCTCGTTCCGGTCTCTCAGAAAGACGAGACGATTGTGAATAAAAACAAACATTTAAAAATGGCGGGATCCTTTGGTCCACGACTTGTTTGTATAAAAATATTATTATAAAATGCCTTTGAACGTCATGGAAGTAAAAACATGAGACGAGACGGACCCGAAACACCACACGACAAAAGAACCAGACACGGGAAAGAAAAAGGAAAGTCCAGCATCGGATTCAGACGGAACCGAGACTAGTCTGAGATTTTAGTTTAAAACGGCTGCACCTGAGACCAGAGAGAGACCAGAGTGAGACCAGAGAGAGACCAGAGTGAGACCAGAGTGAGACCAGAGAGAGACCAGAGTGAGACCAGAGTGAGACCAGTGAGAGACCAGAGAGAGACCAGAGAGACCAGAGAGAGACCAGAGAGAGACCAGAGAGAGACCAGAGAGAGACCAGAGAGAGACCAGAGAGAGACCAGAGTGAGACCAGAGAGAGACCAGAGAGACACCAGAGAGACCAGAGAGAGACCAGAGAGAGACCAGAGAAAGACCAGTGAGAGACCAGAGTGAGACCAGAGAGAGACCAGTGAGAGACCAGAGAGAGACCAGAGTGAGACCAGAGTGAGACCAGTGAGAGACCAGAGAGAGACCAGAGAGACCAGAGAGAGACCAGAGAGAGACCAGTGAGAGACCAGAGAGAGACCAGAGAGACCAGAGAGAGACCAGAGAGAGACCAGAGAGAGACCAGAGAAAGACCAGTGAGAGACCAGAGTGAGACCAGAGAGAGACCAGAGTGAGACCAGAGAGAGACCAGAGTGAGACCAGAGTGAGACCAGTGAGAGACCAGAGAGAGACCAGAGAGACCAGAGAGAGACCAGAGAGAGACCAGTGAGAGACCAGAGAGAGACCAGAGAGACCAGAGAGAGACCAGAGAGAGACCAGAGAGAGACCAGAGAGAGACCAGAGTGAGACCAGAGAGAGACCAGAGAGACACCAGAGAGACCAGAGAGAGACCAGAGAGAGACCAGAGAAAGACCAGTGAGAGACCAGAGTGAGACCAGAGAGAGACCAGTGAGAGACCAGAGAGAGACCAGTGAGAGACCAGAGAGAGACCAGAGAGAGACCAGTGAGAGACCAGAGAGAGACCAGAGAGAGACCAGAGAAAGACCAGTGAGAGACCAGAGAGAGACCAGAGAGAGAGAGACCAGAGAGAGACCAGGGAGAGACCAGAGAGAGAGACCAGAGAGAGACCAGAGAGACCAGAGAGAGAGAGACCAGAGAGAGACCAGAGAGAGACCAGAGAGAGACCAGAGAGAGACCAGAGAAAGACCAGTGAGAGACCAGAGAGAGACCAGAGAGAGACCAGAGAGAGAGACCAGAGAGAGACCAGAGAGAGACCAGAGAGAGACCAGAGAGAGAGACCAGAGAGATACCAGAGAGAGAGACCAGAGAGAGACCAGGGAGAGACCAGAGAGAGAGACCAGAGAGAGACCAGAGAGACCAGAGAGAGAGAGACCAGAGAGAGACCAGAGAGAGACCAGAGAGAGACCAGAGAGAGACCAGAGAGAGACTAGAGAGAGACCAGAGAGAGAGGGACCCCACTGTTTGGTTTTGGAGGTTCTTCATGAATCTAAAATCCATGTTCCAGCTTCTTCCCTCTGCCAGAAGATATCGTTGGCTAAGATGCAGGACATGCTAACATGCTAAAATGCTAACAGCTTCTCTCAGCTGTTCTCAGTCTGTTTTTGTTGATTGTTTCACAGCAATGATTCTTTAAGTCTGTTTTATGACTTGTCTGGATACTGTTTGATTCTCTGATCTGCTGAAGTGAGTTACATTCAATAAACAAACGTTTGTGGTGTTTTCTTTTCTTTGCATTTTCATCGATTCAAGCTAAATGGGTTTTTCTCTGATTGTCTTTGAAAGCCTCATGATTCCTTCTGATCTGATCTTTGTGCGTTCTGTCCTGAGGGAGCAGTTGTGCGTCTAATATCTGCAGTGAATAAATGGGACGCCATCTTTGTAGTCCAAACACACAGTGGGACTCTGAGGAAACTACAACTTTAGAGAAGTTCTAGATGCGGGAATTTTGTTGTAGTTTGTGTGTGTGTGTGAGTGAGTGTATGTGTGTGTGCATGTGTGTGTGCGTATAGATGTTTTTATGTCTGTGTGTGTGTGTGTGTATGTGTGTGTGTGAGTACAGTATGTGCATGTGTGCGTATGCGTGTGTGTGTGTCTGTGTGTGTATGTTTGAATGCGTGTGTGTGTATGTGTGTGTGTGAGTACAGTATGTGCATGTGTGCGTGTCTGTGTATGTATGTTTGAATGCGTGTGTGTGTGTCTGTGTGTGTATGTATGAATGCGTGTGTGTGTTGGTATGCGTGTATGTGTGTGTGTCTGCATGTGTGCGTATGTGTGTGTGTGTTTCCCTCCCATATCCCCTGTTTCTGCCTCTCTGGCCTGTGATTGGTGGCCCTCTTCCTGGGAGTCTGCAGTTCCGGCCCCTGATTGGAGGAGCGGCTCTACACCTGACCAATCCTGCGCCTCCCTCTCTCTGAAGCCCTCACTCTGCATCTGTTTGTGTCAATCATATTTTGTATTTATTAATTCTCTGTCTCTGAGGTTCATTCTTTGGTCTTTCTCCTTTTATTTGTCACTTTGGGTTTTGTTTTTGAGACAGTTCACTTGACGGTTTGTGTGTAGACCACGATTGTTTTGACTTTTGTGTATTTGTATTTAACACATTTGGTTCAGTCCACTTATCGTTTACTTCTGTTATTAAATTACTGCTTTTACCATTTAACATCTTGCTTTCTCTTGTTACCTCCTCTTACTTTACCGATTTGCACTACTTCATGCATCCAGCAGGGGGAGCCACTAACAGCATCTCACCAACACGTTCTGGCTTCAGTCAAAGTCAGGTACAGCCCCTTTAAACCTGTTTCTATTTGACGAGGAGTTCAGTAGTTTTGCTGAAAAACAATCGGACGAATAATACTTAATATTTATCAAAACACCGATGGATTGAACTTTGACTGATGATACAAGTTCAGCCGTCGCTCACTCACATCGGCACAAAAGAAGTGGGAGAAGTGCCTTGCTCAGTGACACAATGGCTGGGTCCAAACGTCCACATTATTCCCTCCTCTTCTGTATCTATGACAGAAATATGGTCTGGTCTCTCTCTGGTCTCTCTCTGGTCTCTCTCTAGTCTCTCTGGTCTCTCTCTGGTCTCTCTCTGGTCTCTCTCTGGTCTCTCTCTGGTCTCTCTCTGGTCTCTCTCTGGTCTCTCTCTAGTCCCTCTCTGGTCTCTCTCTGGTCTCTCTCTAGTCCCTCTCTGGTCTCTCTCTGGTCTCTCTCTGGTCTCTCTCTGGTCTCTCTCCATTATATTCCAACGTGTATGGATCCATCCCAATGCTAACAGCATTGACTATGGAAGCTAGCTGGATATGCCTATTCTCACCTAGGATTAGAAACTACACATTACTAAGCAAAGGTAAGAGCTGTACATGTTAAAGCTGGGGTACCTAACTTCTCTCTCACAGATGATACAGCAGAAAGACTGAAAAAAGTTAATTGTGAAAAAATCAGGCCACAACATGCTGTCTTCTTCTATTAAACAAAAGGAATATTTTGCATATATTTTGCTGTTTTTTGTAAGAATGATCCCAGGGAGTCACTATTTGACTCTTTGGGCTGACAGCTGATTGGCTGAGTGAGTTGTGTTCTTCTGATTTTCACTTTTACTCTGAAAAATCAGCTCAGTAGCAATAGATCTGAGCTGTTTTGAGGTCGAGATGCTGGAGATTTGATTCCAGTTAAAGTTAGGTACCTCAGCTTTAGTTTGTGAACCATGTGGACGTCTGGACACAGCCAACGACAGAGCAAGTCTATCCTGGGTCGAGCCGTTCCGAATCATGCTAGATTTTCCTTTCCCGCAGCGTGGAAACAAAGCGTTTACAGACAGTTGCTACAGCTCCGTAAAAGTAAAAAAAAACGTTGTCTTTGCCGCTTTTTTTCAATTTTTTTCTCTTTGTCGTAAACGCACACCTTCCAAGACGGCGTGTTCGAAAGCGTTGGCACTCCGGTCTCACTCTGGTCTCACTCTGGTCTCACTCTGGTCTCACTCTGATCCTCAACAAAGTGATAACGATATGAGACGATTCCTAAAGTCCTGGTTCTTCGAGCTGCCCTAAAACTCTGCCGTTGAAATGAATCCAGAGAAAAATCTTTGAAAAAATCCAAGTTTTTAGTTTTTTTACTGCGTGGATCTGTCCCGGAGGTTTTTTTTTCCGTATTTACACTTTTGCGACAGAAGCAGAGAGATAAGGCTTCCGGAAGCTCCCGTCCGTCCGGGATATTGCTACTCACTACGGTGGAACGAGGGGTGGGTCTTGTTCCGGGTTCTGAAAAAACAAACCGGTTTCATGCAGTGTGCAAACTGACCCACCTCCAAGTCCAAAGTCTGACGTTTGGATCTGACACAAAACATGTTCTTTCAGAGTCTGGTGTGGCACATGGAGCATCTTCATCATCTTCATCATCATCATCGGTCACTGGTGCTCCCCCACATGGTGTCGCACACAATTTAACACACACTGCAAAAACGTGATGAGAAATAAGTAAAACATTTGCTAAAATTCGGCAAAAAGTGTCTTAATTTTAGCACATTCTGACTCAGTCTAAAAAACAGATTCTTCACTGGAACAAAACAAAACCATTGTGTTTTAAAAAGATACAGAAATGTCTCTCTTGGAATGAGGAAATAAAGCAACAGTTCTTGAAATCAGACTTAAAGTCTTTCCCTCTGGTCTCTCTCTCTCTGGTCTCTCTCTCTAGTCTCTCTCTCTGGTTTCTCTCTCTAGTCTCTCTCTGGTCTCTCTCTGGTCTCTCTCTAGTCTCTCTCTAGTCTCTCTCTGGTCTCTCTCTCTGCTCTCTCTCTGGTCTCTCTCTGGTCTCTCTCTGGTCTCTCTCTAGTCTCTCTCTAGTCTCTCTCTGGTCTCTCTCTCTGCTCTCTCTCTGGTCTCTCTCTGGTCTCTCTCTGGTCTCTCTCTAGTCTCTCTCTCTGGTCTCTCTCTGGTCTCTCTCTGGTCTCTCTCTAGTCTCACTCTGGTCTCTCTCTGGTCTCTCTCTCTGGTCTCTCTCTGGTCTCTCTCTGTTCTCTCTCTCTGGTCTCTCTCTGGTCTCTCTCTGGTCTCTCTCTAGTCTCTCTCTGGTCTCTCTCTCTAGTCTCTCTCTGGTCTCTCTCTGGTCTCTCTCTCTGGTCTCTCTCTGGTCTCTCTCTAGTCTCTCTCTGGTCTCTCTCTGGTCTCACTCTGGTCTCACTCTGGTCTCTCTCTAGTCTCTCTCTGGTCTCTCTCTGGTCTCTCTCTCTGGTCTCTCTCTCTGGTCTCTCTCTGGTCTCTCTCTGGTCTCTCTCTGGTCTCTCTCTAGTCTCTCTCTAGTCTCTCTCTGGTCTCTCTCTGCTCTCTCTCTGGTCTCTCTCTGGTCTCTCTCTAGTCTCTCTCTAGTCTCTCTGGTCTCTCTCTCTCTGGTCTCTCTCTGGTCTGGTCTCTCTCTGGTCTCTCTCTAGTCTCTCTCTGGTCTCTCTCTCTGCTCTCTCTCTGGTCTCTCTCTAGTCTCTCTCTGGTCTCTCTCTCTGGTCTCTCTCTGGTCTCTCTCTGGTCTCTCTCTAGTCTCACTCTGGTCTCTCTCTGGTCTCTCTCTCTGGTCTCCTCTCTCTCTCTGGTCTCTCTCTCTGGTCTCTCTCTCTGTTCTCTCTGTCTCTCTCTGGTCTCTCTCTCTGGTCTCTCTCTGGTCTCTCTCTAGTCTCTCTCTAGTCTCTCTCTGGTCTCTCTCTCTGGTCTCTCTCTGGTCTCTCTCTGGTCTCTCTCTAGTCTCTCTCTAGTCTCTCTCTGGTCTCTCTCTCTGGTCTCTCTCTGGTCTCTCTCTGGTCTCTCTCTAGTCTCTCTCTCTGGTCTCTCTCTCTGGTCTCTCTCTGGTCTCTCTCTCTGGTCTCTTTCTCTAGGGTCTCTCTCTCTGGTCTCTCTCTCTGGTCTCTCTCTCTCTGTCTCTCTCTCTGGTCTCTCTCTCTGGTCTCTCTCTCTGGTCTCTCTCTCTGGTCTCTCTCTCTGGTCTCTCTCTGGTCTCTCTCTGGTCTCTCTCTGGTCTCTCTCTGGTCTCTCTCTCTGGTCTCTCTCTGGTCTCTCTCTCTGGTCTCTCTCTCTGGTCTCTCTCTCTGGTCTCTCTCTCTGGTCTCTCTCTGGTCTCTCTCTGGTCTCTCTTCGTCCTCTGTCCTCACCCCTCTGTCCTCCCCCTCTGTCCTCACCCCTCTGTCCTCCCCCTCTGTCCTCACCCCTCTGTCCTCACCCCTCTGTCCTCCCCCTCTGTCCTCCCCCTCTGTCCTCCCCCTCTGTCCTCCCCCCTCTGTCCTCCCCCCTCTGTCCTCGGTCCCCCCCTCTGTCCTCCCCCTCTGTCCTCCCCCCTCTGTCCTCCCCCTCTGTCCTCCCCCCTCTGTCCTCCCCCTCTGTCCTCCCCCCTCTGTCCTCCCCCTCTGTCCTCACCCCTCTGTCCTCCCCCTCTGTCCTCAGTCCCCCCTCTGTCCTCACCCCTCTGTCCTCCCCCTCTGTCCTCCCCCCCTCTGTCCTCCCCCCTCTGTCCTCCCCTTCTGTCCTCCCCCCTCTGTCCTCCCCCCTCTGTCCTCCCCCCTCTGTCCTCACCCCCTCTGTCCTCCCCCCCCTCTGTCCTCCCCCTCTGTCCTTCCCCCCTCTGTCCTCTCTCCCCCCCTCTGTCCTCCCCCCCCTCTGTGTCCTCCCCCCTCTGTCCTCCCCCTCTGTCCTCACTGTCTCCCACCCTGTCCTCACCCCTCTGTCCTCAGTCTCTGTCCTCACCCCCTCTGTCCTCAGTCTCTGTCCTCACCCCTCTGTCCTCCCCCCTCTGTCCTCACCCCTCTGTCCTCACCCCTCCTGTCCCCTCTGTCCTCACCCCTCTGTCCTCCCCCTCTGTCCTCACCCCTCTGTCCTCACCCCTCTGTCCTCACCCCTCTGTCCTCCCCTCTGTCCTCACCCCTCTGTCCTCAGTCTCTGTCCTCACCCCTCTGTCCTCAGTCTCTGTCCTCACCTCCCCTCTGTCCTCAGTCTCTGTCCTCAGTCCCCTCTGTCCTCCCCCCTCTGTCCTCACCCCTC
>OZ035836.1:2070496-2172996 GCA_964034765.1 Knipowitschia caucasica
TGTCTGTGTTTCTTTGTCTTTTCTCTGTGTCTCTCTGTGTTTTCTCTGTGTTTTCTCTATCTTTTCTCTGTGTTTCTCCCACATGTGCCCCTGAAGCCTCCGTCTTCCGCTCAATCAAAGAGAATGATGAAACCAGAGACTGACGCAATGAAAGGCCGGTGTTGTCTTGAGCATAATGTGTCGGCTCCGTTGTCATGGTAATCTCCATTGTTGTCGTGGTAATCTCCATTGTTGTCGTGGTAATCCTCCTGAGTCACATCTGCAGAAAGGAAACAGTTTCTGTCGAAGCCAAAACGTCCGTCAGAGAAAAACAAAAGAACGTTAATGTCTCTGAATCATCGGAAGCAGCTCTGGGATTATTATGGGAGACTTCAGGATTTCATCTTTAACCTTTAATGTACTTTTTAGAGGATTTTTGAAGATGTAGGAGCACTAAAAATAATACTTTTGTTTACCCCCTAGTTTTGTTGCAGCTTGACGGTAAAAAAGGCCTAAAATCCAGTGATAGAGACGCCCCAATGAGGTAGATTTAGACATTCTGATTGTGTTTTTAACCAAGCCACGCTGGAGCGCCTCAGTCAAATCAGTTCAATGTGTTTCTGTATCGCCCTAAATCACAACAGTATTTATCACAGAGGAGTTTGTGAAGTTGTCGATTCTCCAACAACAGATCAGAGAATCAGAAGAGTTAGAACAAAGGAAAGGCAGTGATAACACAGAGGAGGAGGAGAGTGACCACGGTCCATAAATGTCTCGTTCTGTGGAGGATGTCAGTCTGATGCAGGCTTTAGGCAAGACAAAGTTTATTTGTATGGCACAGATAATACTCAGGAAACTCAAAGAAAGTGCTGAACAAAACAAGAGAAACACAAAACATTAACAAAATCCTAAATAATCACAGTTAAAAAGAGTAGAAAAAAAGTCCTTCAGTTGTTGCGGCTAAACAGACTCATTTTTAATCTGGATTTGAACATGGTCAAAGAAGAGGCCTGTCTCACATTTTCAGGAAGATTGTTCCAGATTGTCCCTGTGCTCCTCAGAGTCCCAGCAGGAGGCCAGTCCCTGTGCTCCTCAGAGTCCCAGCAGGAGGCCAGTCCCTGTGCTCCTCAGAGTCCCAGCAGGAGTCCAGTCCCTGTGCTCCTCAGAGTCCCAGCAGGAGGCCAGTCCCTGTGCTCCTCAGAGTCCCAGCAGGAGTCCAGTCCCTGTGCTCCTCAGAGTTGCTTCATACGGCTCTAACATCTAATCTTTGGTGCGAGGCTGTGGAGAGACTTTAATTCATGATGACGTCCCCTTTAACGTGAGTTACAGTGTAGCGCCCTCTTGTGGATGGATCAAAGACAGAGCCAAAGAAGTGTATGACACATTTAAAGCCAGTTTATTCAGATTTACACATCAAAGAGAAAGCTGCAGTCACCGTCATGACACAAAACTAAAAACGGAACCCAAAATGCGAGACTGGGAAAATAATCCCAATTTATCCAAATACAACAGAACAGGATCATTTTGTATCTTTTTATCGAAAATAAAACAAAAGCTGCATTTTCTCAGTATGACACATGGAAGTCAGAAAACCTAAGTGTCCGACTGCAACACACATTTTTAGAGCACAACAACAAGCGCACAACAACACGCAAAAACATACACAGTCAAAATGTTTTTATGTTTCTGGCTGTGGAGGAGAGATGCTGCTGTGTCTAGTCTCTAGTAGCTCTCCACCCCCTCCCAGTAGCTCTCCAAAAGATTTAGAAATGAACAAATCAAATAATACACTTAATATTTCAGATTATGACATTCATTCCCATTATTTATGATTGTAAAACTTTCTGCACTTGTCTTTATCATCCCGGGAAAGTACTTCTCTGTAACGGTAAATGTGCACTTTATTAATCCCCGTGAGGAAACTCATCTGCATTTGACCCAGATCCTGATGTCACTAAGGCTTACGTCTGGAGCAGTGGTCGCCGTAGTAACAGCGCCCGGGACCCATCTCCAGATGTTGATGCTCGGCTCGGTCAGGGCCGGAGCTGGAGGATTTATCCTATTGAGCATGTTTTTAGTGGTAGGGGAAACCGGAGTACCTGGAGGAAACCTACGCAGACACGGGGAGAACATGCAAACTCCACTCAGAAAGGCTCTGTTCCGATCGGGATTCGAACCCAGGACCTTCTTGCTGAGAGAAGCCACCGTGCCGCCCTAGAGCCTTGTTCAGACTTGGATATGAAAGGTTTTGTATTCGTTCCTTTGGGTCCTGAATGACCCGGGACCCGGGACCAGGGGTTGGGAACCACTGCTGTAAACACCTCATTTCATGTCTACAGATTTGTAACGGAAGAATGTCAAATGTAAGTTCTATAATACTGTAGAAATGATAAAATTAGGTAATAATTGCTTGAATCGAGTGGTTTCTATTTTCATGTGAATGAGTTTAAACCAGAACCAACGAAACAAAAGCTTCAGTCTGATTTCAACAACTGTGGCAGACATTTGTCTTAGAACATTATTTTGCTTTGTCCCGTTGGTAGTTCTGGTTTAAAGAAGTGAAATGTATTTCTTTTGAGCAGCTCTGTAACAACACACGATACTAATACTTTTTTAAGTCAAACGGAAAGTCTAACGGTAACGGAAAGTCTAACAGAAAGTCTAACGGAAAGTGTAACGGTAACGGAAAGTCTAACGGAAAGTCTAACGGAAAGTCTAACGGAAAGTCTAACGGAAAGTGTAACGGAAAGTGTAACAGAAAGTGTAACGGAAAGTCTAACGTAACGGAAAGTCTAACGGAAAGTCTAACGGTAACGGAAAGTCTAACGGAAAGTCAAACGGAAAGTCTAACGGTAACGGAAAGTCTAACGGTAACGGAAAGTCTAACGGAAAGTCAAACGGAAAGTCAAACGGAAAGTCTAACGGTAACGGAAAGTCTAACGGAAAGTCTAACGGTAACGGAAAGTCAAACGGAAAGTCTAACGGTAACGGAAAGTCTAACGGAAAGTCTAACAGAAAGTCTAACGGAAAGTCTAACGGTAACGGAAAGTCTAAAGGAAAGTCTAACGGAAAGTCTAACAGAAAGTCTAACGGAAAGTCTAACGGAAAGTCTAACAGAAAGTCTAACGGAAAGTCTAACAGAAAGTCTAACGGAAAGTCTAACGGAAAGTCTAACAGAAAGTCTAACGGAAAGTCTAACGGAAAGTCTAAAGGTAACGGAAAGTCTAACGGAAAGTCCAACGGAAAGTCTAACGGTAACGGAAAGTCTAACGGAAAGTCTAAAGGTAACGGAAAGTCTAACGGAAACTGGTTTAAAGAAGTGAAATGTATTTCTTTTGAGCAGCTCTGTAACAACACACGATACTAATACTTTTTTAAGTCAAACGGAAAGTCTAACGGTAACGGAAAGTCTAACAGAAAGTCTAACGGAAAGTGTAACGGTAACGGAAAGTCTAACGGAAAGTCTAACGGAAAGTGTAACGGAAAGTGTAACAGAAAGTGTAACGGAAAGTCTAACGTAACGGAAAGTCTAACGGAAAGTCTAACGGTAACGGAAAGTCTAACGGAAAGTCAAACGGAAAGTCTAACGGTAACGGAAAGTCTAACGGAAAGTCTAACGGTAACGGAAAGTCTAACGGTAACGGAAAGTCTAACGGAAAGTCAAACGGAAAGTCTAACGGTAACGGAAAGTCAAACGGAAAGTCTAACGGTAACGGAAAGTCAAACGGAAAGTCTAACGGTAACGGAAAGTCAAACGGAAAGTCTAACGGTAACGGAAAGTCTAACGGTAACGGAAAGTCTAACGGAAAGTCTAACGGTAACGGAAAGTCTAACGGTAACGGAAAGTCTAACGGAAAGTCTAACGGAAAGTCTAACAGAAAGTCTAACGGAAAGTCTAACGGTAACGGAAAGTCTAAAGGAAAGTCTAACGGAAAGTCTAACAGAAAGTCTAACGGAAAGTCTAACGGAAAGTCTAACAGAAAGTCTAACGGAAAGTCTAACAGAAAGTCTAACGGAAAGTCTAACAGAAAGTCTAACGGAAAGTCTAACAGAAAGTCTAACGGAAAGTCTAACGGAAAGTCTAACAGAAAGTCTAACGGAAAGTCTAACAGAAAGTCTAACGGAAAGTCTAAAGGTAACGGAAAGTCTAACGGAAAGTCCAACGGAAAGTCTAACGGTAACGGAAAGTCTAACGGAAAGTCTAAAGGTAACGGAAAGTCTAACGGAAAGTCTAACGGAAAGTTTAACGGAAAGTCTAATGAAAATTCAAATGAAAAGTCTAATTAAAGTCCAGTTTCCGCCTCTTTCCTGTCATTAAACCGATCTTTGCGCTGTCATCTGCGTCCTGTCGTTGGAGAGTCGGATATCTAGGCCTGGAGTCGGGTCTCTACGTCTGGAGTCGAGTCTCTACGCCTGGAGTCGAGTCTCTACGTCTGGAGTCGGGTCTCTACGCCTGGAGTCGGGTCTCTACGCCTGGAGTCGAGTCTCTACGCCTGGAGTCGAGTCTCTACGTCTGGAGTCGGGTCTCTACGCCTGGAGTCGAGTCTCTACGCCTGGAGTCGAGTCTCTACGCCTGGAGTCGGGTCTCTACGCCTGGAGTCGAGTCTCTACGCCTGGAGTCGGGTCTCTACGCCTGGAGTCTGGTCTCTACGCCTGGGGTCGAGTCTCTACGCCTGGAGTCGAGTCTCTACGCCTGGAGTCGGGTCTCTACGCCTGGAGTCGAGTCTCTACGCCTGGAGTCGGGTCTCTACGCCTGGAGTCGAGTCTCTACGCCTGGAGTCGGGTCTCTACGCCTGGAGTCGAGTCTCTACGCCTGGAGTCGGGTCTCTACGTCTGGAGTCGGGTCTCTAGGCCTGGAGTCGGGTCTCTACGCCTGGAGTCTGGTCTCTACGTCTGGAGTCGGGTCTCTACGCCTGGAGTCGGGTCTCTACGCCTGGAGTCGGGTCTCTACGTCTGGAGTCGGGTCTCTACGCCTGGAGTCGGGTCTCTACGTCTGGAGTCGGGTCTCTACGTCTGGAGTCGGGTCTCTACGCCTGGAGTCGAGTCTCTACCCCTGGAGTCGGGTCTCTACGCCTGGAGTCGAGTCTCTACGCCTGGAGTCTGGTCTCTACGTCTGGAGTCGGGTCTCTACGCCTGGAGTCTGGTCTCTACGTCTGGAGTCGAGTCTCTACGCCTGGAGTCGAGGCGGCTTGTCCACGGTGGCGTACAGGCTCTCTGGGTTCTCACGCCGGACCGGGACTGGACCAGGGGCGGGGCCAGAGTGTGGTCCCAGCAAACTGTACGTGGACGACGGATTCTCTTCCAATTCTATGTGTGTCCCAGAGGCTGCTTCCGGGGCCGGAGGCTGAAACGAGAAACAAGGACAAGGTCTGAAACTAGATAAGTGTGAAATCTTTCTATCAGTGGTTTGGGAAAAGGTATGTGTGGCCCCCTGGTGGACACCCCTGGTGGACACCCCTGGTGGCCCCCCTGGTGGCCCCCCTGGTGGACACCCCTGGTGGACACCCCTGGTGGACACCCCTGGTGGACACCCCTGGTGAACACCCCTGGTGGACACCCCTGGTGAACACCCCTGGTGGACACCCCTGGTGGACACCCCTGGTGGACACCCCTGGTGAACACCCCTGGTGGACACCCCTGGTGGACACCCCTGGTGGACACCCCTGGTGAACACCCCTGGTGAACACCCCTGGTGGACACCCCTGGTGGACACCCCTGGTGAACACCCCTGGTGGACACCCCTGGTGGACACCCCTGGTGGACACCCCTGGTAGACACCCCTGGTGAACACCCCTGGTGAACACCCCTGGTGAACACCCCTGGTGAACACCCCTGGTGGACACCCCTGGTGAACACCCCTGGTGGACACCCCTGGTGAACACCCCTGGTGGACACCCCTGGTGGACACCCCTGGTGAACACCCCTGGTGGACACCCCTGGTGGACACCCCTGGTGAACACCCCTGGTGGACACCCCTGGTGGACACCCCTGGTGGACACCCCTGGTGACACCCCTGGTGACCCCTGGTGGACACCCCTGGTGGACACCCCTGGTGGACACCCCTGGTGAACACCCCTGGTGGACACCCCTGGTGAACACCCCTGGTGAACACCCCTGGTGGACACCCCTGGTGAACACCCCTGGTGGACACCCCTGGTGGACACCCCTGGTGAACACCCCTGGTGAACACCCCTGGTGGACACCCCTGGTGGACACCCCTGGTGAACACCCCTGGTGGACACCCCTGGTGGACACCCCTGGTGAACACCCCTGGTGGACACCCCTGGTGAACACCCCTGGTGGACACCCCTGGTGGACACCCCTGGTGAACACCCCTGGTGAACACCCCTGGTGAACACCCCTGGTGGGCACCCCTGGTGAACACCCCTGGTGGACACCCCTGGTGGACACCATGCAGTGACTTTATCGTTGGGCCATGCATGGTGTTAAAGTAAAAGAACATGACCCTCACAGCGCCCCCCGGTGGGCTCCAGGTGGGAGAGCGTCCTCTACTCTGATCTTAGGCCTGTAGCTGCTTTTACCTGCTCTGAAACTGAGAATCCATGACACCGGCTCATTAGAATATGTTTAGCTGTGGAGCCAAACATACTGCAGCTAAAGCTGGATCTGGCCAAAGGCTCCTGATTGGTCAGTTGTTTTAATCAACATCAGAAACTGAATGTTTGGTTTTATATTACAATTGTAAGAAACAGGAAGAGAGAGATTCATTAAAACATGTTCACAACAGTTAAATTGACGTGAAAACCCTTTTATTGTACATCTATCCATCATTTTCTTCTGCTTCATCCGTTGCCGGGTTGCAGTGGCAGCAGAGACGCCCAGACTTCCCCCTCCACAGACACCTCCTCCAGCTCGTCTGGGGGGACCCCAAGGCGTTCCCAGGCCAGCTGAGAGACATAGTCCCTTCCCGGGGCCTCCTCCCAGTGGGACATGCCCGGAACACCCCCAGATGCCAGAGCCAACTCAACTGGTTCCTTTCAATGTGGAGGAGCTCTTTCCATGTGACCGAGCTCCTCACCCTATCTCTAAGGGAGCAGCAGCTATACTCCGAGCTCTTCACCCTATCTCTAAGGGAGCAGAACTCTGCGGAGGAAGCTCATTTCGACCTCTTGTATCCGCGATCGGTCCGATACAGCTCTGACTGCAGACGCTGCTCCCTCTTTACCACAACGGTCCGATACAGCTCTGACTGCAGACGCTGCTCCCTCTTTACCACAACGGTCCGATACAGCTCTGACTGCAGACGCTGCTCCCTCTTCACCACAACGGTCCGATACAGCTCTGACTGCAGACGCTGCTCCCTCTTTACCACAACGGTCCGATACAGCTCTGACTGCAGACGCTGCTCCCTCTTTACCACAACGGTCCGATACAGCTCTGACTGCAGACGCTGCTCCCTCTTCACCACAACGGTCCGATACAGCTCTGACTGCAGACGCTGCTCCCTCTTTACCACAACGGTCCGATACAGCTCTGACTGCAGACGCTGCTCCCTCTTCACCACAACGGTCCGATACAGCTCTGACTGCAGACGCTGCTCCCTCTTTACCACAACGGTCCGATACAGCTCTGACTGCAGACGCTGCTCCCTCTTTACCACAACGGTCCGATACAGCTCTGACTGCAGACGCTGCTCCCTCTTTACCACAACGGTCCGATACAGCTCTGACTGCAGACGCTGCTCCCTCTTTACCACAACGGTCCGATACAGCTCTGACTGCAGACGCTGCTCCCTCTTTACCACAACGGTCCGATACAGCTCTGACTGTATCGGACCGTTACAGCGTCGCATGTAAGAGGTTTTCCTTCCAACCAAACAGGAGCACTCCAGACTACACTCATTTCATCAGGTCTTCAGATCGAGCCTGGACCCGGGGGCATGAGGAGTCTGGTCCTGCTCTGTCAGACTGAGACCTCTTTCTGAACCAGCTGGACCTCCCTGATCTCCAACATGGTCTGGACTGTGTTGGAGGCCATTTTGTGCAGAGTCAGAGCAGCCACAGTCTTTAGCGTTGCCTCGAAGCTCCAGAAACACAAACAGCCGAACAAACTTTCCAGTACATTCTGCTGCTTTGCATCAACCTAAAGATTATTGTGGACGACCCAAACATGATCTGGCAACCCTCATGGCTCCATTGGATGAGGGTTGCCAGATGCGCCTGAGAGTTATTTATTTAAGCAGGAACGAGTTTAGTCCTGAAACTATAAACTTTTTAGCAACTGAACCATATTGTTTTATGTTGCAGTGAAGTCAGAGGACGTCTCAACAGAAAACAGTCAGAAAATATAAGTATTATAATAATAAATAATGTCACATATACTCAGGGTGATGCGCAGCGGTCCAGGTTCAGTCCCAGTTTAGTCTCGGTTCAGTCCTGGTTTTGTTCCGGTTTGTTCTTGGTTTAGCCCTGGTCCAGCCCTGGTCCAGCCCTGGTCCAGCCCTGGTCCAGCCCTGGTCCAGCCCTGGTCCAGTCCTGGTCCAGTCCTGGTCCAGTCCTGGTCCAGTCCTGGTCCAGTCCTGGTCCAGTCCTGGTCCAGTCCTGGTCCAGTCCTGGTCCAGTCCTGGTCCAGCCTGGTCCTAGTCTCAGCCTCTTTGCAAACACTTCCTTAAATATAATCGTTGACTCACTTGAGCCACGTCGTAAACAGTCTCCTCCTGGATTTCCACTTTTCCTATGAAGAAACAAAGAAATACTGAATATTCTGGATTTATGTCAAACCAGAACAAACACAAATACTCACTCATGTTCTTTCTGCGCTTGAAAACAAAGAAAACAACGATTAAAACTAGCACCGCAACAACAACAACAACGATGACGACGACGATGACGATGACGGTATTGTCGTCTGGATCTGAAACGAAAAAATAAATAAAAAATCAACACAGGCACATAAAGAAAGGCACAGACCCAGCCTCTCTCAGGACCAGTCTGAAGATTCACAGTCTGCAAACCCCTTTTGGTAGAACAAGACACACCTTCGTAAAGAGAAGAGGAAAGGAAGGAACCAACACAACAAAGAGACTCAGTATTAGCGTAAACAAAGACTGCTTCCTCTGGTGTTTAACATATGAGCTCCTCTTCAGCTCCAGAAAGACCTCCCGGAGTCTTTCTGGAGCTGAAGTGAATTACAGAACAGAGCATTCAGCACAGAGCCACATATGATTTACCAAAATGATAATGAAGGTACATTCCAATGTCAACATCCTAAAAACAACGCCCTAACGTTAGATACGATCAGTGACATGCTAATGAGTTAGCATCGTTAGACCTGCTAGGTCTGGAGTACCTGCTAACTGAAGCACAGATGATGCTAACTGAAGTACAGATGATGCTAACTGAAGCACAGATGATGCTAACTGAAGCACAGATGATGCTAACTGAAGCACAGATGATGCTAACTGAAGTACAGATGATGCTAACTGAAGTACAGATGATGCTAACTGAAGTACAGATGATGCTAACTGAAGTACAGATGATGCTAACTGAAGTACAGATGATGCTAACTGAAGTACAGATGATGCTAACTGAAGCACAGATGATGCTAACTGAAGTACAGATGATGCTAACTGAAGTACAGATGATGCTAACTGATGCTAACTGAAGCACAGATAATGCTAACTGAAGCACAGATGATGCTAACTGATGCTAACTGAAGCACAGATGATGCTAACTGAAGCACAGATGATGCTAACTGAAGTACAGATGATGCTAACTGAAGCACAGATGATGCTAACTGAAGCACAGATGATGCTAACTGAAGCACAGATGATGCTAACTGAAGCACAGATGATGCTAACTGAAGCACAGATGATGCTAACTGAAGCACAGATGATGCTAACTGAAGCACAGATGATGCTAACTGAAGCACAGATGATGCTAACTGAAGCACAGATGATGCTAACTGAAGCACAGATGATGCTAACTGAAGTACAGATGATGCTAACTGAAGCACAGATGATGCTAACTGAAGTACAGATGATGCTAACTGAAGCACAGATGATGCTAACTGAAGCACAGATGATGCTAACTGAAGTACAGATGATGCTAACTGAAGCACAGATGATGCTAACTGAAGCACAGATGATGCTAACTGAAGCACAGATGATGCTAACTGAAGCACAGATGATGCTAACTGAAGCACAGATGATGCTAACTGAAGCACAGATGATGCTAACTGAAGCACAGATGATGCTAACTGAAGCACAGATGATGCTAACTGAAGTACAGATGATGCTAACTGAAGCACAGATGACGCTAACTGAAGTACAGATGATGCTAACTGATGCACAGATGAGACTATTCCACTGTGGTTTTACTGCAAATAAACTGATTCTGAATCTTTATGCTTTGAACGTGCAGAGAATAAGTCTTGTACAGATGTGTTCGTCAGTCCGTGTGTCTCTACTGAACAGTCCGTGCGTCTCTACTGAACAGTCCGTGCGTCTCTACTGAACAGTCCGTGTGTCTCTACTGAACAGTCCGTGTGTCTCTACTGAACAGTCCGTGTGTCTCTACTGAACAGTCCGTGTGTCTCTACTGAACAGTCCGTGCGTCTCTACTGAACAGTCCGTGTGTCTCTACTGAAACAGTCTGAACGTGTGTCTCTACTGAACAGTCCGTGTGTCTCTACTGAACAGTCCGTGCGTCTCTACTGAAACAGTCCGTGTGTCTCTACTGAACAGTCCGTGTGTCTCTACTGAACAGTCCGTGCGTCTCTACTGAACAGTCCGTGCGTCTCTACTGAACAGTCCGTGCGTCTCTACTGAACAGTCTGTGTGTCTCTACTGAGCAGTCCGTGCGTCTCTACTGAACAGTCCGTGCGTCTCTACTGAACAGTCCGTGTGTCTCTACTGAAACAGTCCTTGCGTCTCTACTGAACAGTCCGTGTGTGTCTACTGAACAGTCCGTGCGTGTCTACTGAACAGTCCGTGTGTCTCTACTGAACAGTCCGTGCGTCTCTACTGAACAGTCCGTGCGTCTCTACTGAACAGTCCGTGTGTGTCTACTGAACAGTCCGTGCGTGTCTACTGAACAGTCCGTGTGTCTCTACTGAACAGTCTGTGCGTCTCTACTGAACAGTCCGTGCGTCTCTACTGAACAGTCCGTGCGTCTCTACTGAACAGTCCGTGCGTCTCTACTGAACAGTCCGTGCGTCTCTACTGAACAGTCCGTGTGTCTCTACTGAACAGTCCGTGTCTCTACTGAACAGTCCGTGCGTCTCTACTGAACAGTCCGTGCGTCTCTACTGAACAGTCCGTGCGTCTCTACTGAACAGTCCGTGCGTCTCTACTCAACAGTCCGTGTGTCTCTACTGAACAGTCCGTGCGTCTCTACTGAACAGTCCGTGCGTCTCTACTGAACAGTCCGTGCGTCTCTACTCAACAGTCCGTGTGTCTCTACTGAACAGTCCGTGCGTGTCTACTGAACAGTCCGTGTGTCTCTACTGAACAGTCTGTGCGTCTCTACTGAACAGTCCGTGCGTCTCTACTGAACAGTCCGTGCGTCTCTACTGAACAGTCCGTGTCTCTACTGAACAGTCCGTGCGTCTCTACTGAACAGTCCGTGCGTCTCGACTGAACAGTCTGTGTGTCTCTACTGAACAGTCCGTGCGTCTCTACTGAACAGTCCGTTCGTGCCAAGAGGTCCGTGCGTTGTGACGGTCGAACGCGCGCCACCATAGACTTTGCATTGAAACCCGACGCAGCGTGATCAGGTCTGAAAGCACCATTAGTCCTGACTAGAACCAGGAAGTACGACCACATTAGTCCTGACTAGAACCAGGAAGTACGACCACATTAGTCCTGACTAGAACCAGGAAGTACGACCGCATTAGTCCTGACTAGAACCAGGAAGTACGACCACATTAGTCCTGACTAGAACCAGGAAGTACGACCACATTAGTCCTGACTAGAACCAGGAAGTACGACCGCATTAGTCCTGACTAGAACCAGGAAGTACGACCACATTAGTCCTGACTAGAACCAGGAAGTACGACCGCATTAGTCCTGACTAGAACCAGGAAGTACGACCACATTAGTCCTGACTAGAACCAGGAAGTACGACCACATTAGTCCTGACTAGAACCAGGAAGTACGACCACATTAGTCCTGACTAGAACCTAGAAGTACGGCCCAGTCCCAATACTCGCACTTCCACCTGGCGCCCCTCATGTGTGCGTTCCCGATGATGAGTGCGTAGGGTACAGTCCCAATTCTCCAGGGAGGTCTTTGGCCCCGCCCCCTTTGCGCCCCCGATCCACACTTCACCGTAGCCTGCATCTATGCGGACTTTGGCGAAGGATATTGCCCAAAATTCTTTGCGGCACACACTAAAACGTTGGAAAAATGCATTTAAATATAAGTTTTGAAATATATATGTATGTGTGTAAATAAGTTTTGCTGTGACTTGGAAAGAAGCATAAACGTCTGATGAAGAATTACGGACATTGTATTTTAACAATTTAATAACTTTTTAAAGCAAGCGTTTATATAACATTCAATTTAAACTTTACACTTAGTACAATAAACTTAGGATGTATAAAAACTGACCAGAAAACAGTTACCCACATTTAACTTAAGATTATACAGCTATCTCAAACTACGAATAACCAATATACATTTATTTTAACCTGTGTGGAGCAACTCACTTTGTTTCCCAAAGACAGACAAATTTACATTTAATTTTTATAAAGTTTAGGTCTGAAAATGACCCTCTCTTGACGAGTCGATGACGTCACCTGCTCTCAGTGCACTGTCCCAATTCTGCCTTTTTTGCTGTAACCCTCAAACCCTGGTGTGCACTTCAAACACATGCACACTTTGTAGAGGTGTGTAGGGGCAGTGTGGGTATTGGGACTGGGTTAGTCCTGACTAGAACCAGGAAGTACGACCACATTAGTCCTGACCAGAACCAGGAAGTACGACCACATTAGTCCTGACTAGAACCAGGAAGTACGACCACATTAGTCCTGACCAGAACCAGGAAGTACGACCACATTAGTCCGGACTAGAACCAGGAAGTACGACCGCATTAGTCCTGACTAGAACCAGGAAGTACGACCACATTAGTCCTGACTAGAACCAGGAAGTACGACCACATTAGTCCTGACCAGAACCAGGAAGTACGACCACATTAGTCCTGACTAGAACCAGGAAGTACGACCACATTAGTCCAGTCCTCAGGTCTCTGCACTGGCTTCCTGTGGCTCAGAGAATAGACTTTAAAACAGCTCTGCTTGTTACAAGTCTCTCCATGGCCTCGCACCAAAATATTTTAGTGACATGTTAGTCCCATATGAACCAGCCCGGACTCTGAGGAGCACAGGGACTGGACTCCTGTTGGGACTCTGAGGAGCACAGGGACTGGCCTCCTGCTGGGACTCTGAGGAGCACAGGGACTGGACTCCTGCTGGGACTCTGAGGAGCACAGGGACTGGCCTCCTGCTGGGACTCGGAGGAGCACAGGGACTGGACTCCTGCTGGGACTCTGAGGAGCACAGGGACTGGACTCCTGCTGGGACTCTGAGGAGCACAGGGACTGGCCTCCTGCTGGGACTCTGAGGAGCACAGGGACTGGACTCCTGCTGAGACTCTGAGGAGCACAGGGACTGGCCTCCTGCTGGGACTCTGAGGAGCACAGGGACTGGACTCCTGCTGGGACTCTGAGGAGCACAGGGACTGGCCTCCTGCTGGGACTCGGAGGAGCACAGGGACTGGACTCCTGCTGGGACTCTGAGGAGCACAGGGACTGGACTCCTGCTGGGACTCTGAGGAGCACAGGGACTGGCCTCCTGCTGGGACTCTGAGGAGCACAGGGACTGGACTCCTGCTGGGACTCTGAGGAGCACAGGGACTGGCCTCCTGCTGGGACTCTGAGGAGCACAGGGACTGGCCTCCTGCTGGGACTCTGAGGAGCACAGGGACTGGACTCCTGCTGGGACTCTGAGGAGCACAGGGACTGGACTCCTGCTGGGACTCTGAGGAGCACAGGGACTGGACTCCTGCTGGGACTCTGAGGAGCACAGGGACTGGACTCCTGCTGGGACTCTGAGGAGCACAGGGACTGGACTCCTGTTAGTGCCCAGAGTCAGAACTAAACATGGGGAGGCTGCTTTTCAGATTCATGCTGCTAAAATCTGGAACAGTCTTCCTGAAGATGTGAGACAGGCCTCCTCTCTGACAATGTTTAAAACCAGGTTAAAGACAGTTCTGTTTAGCTGTGCTACAACTGAGGGATTTTATATTTTTATCTTTCTTTTTAATGTTCTGTGATTATTTATGATTTTAATGCTTTGTTTTGTTTTGCTTTCAAATACACTCTGAATTGTGCTATTCAAATAAACTTGCCTGTTATAGAAAAACAGCTGTGGTTTCTCTCACTGAACACCAGGACATGGGTCTTTTCAAACTAGCTGCAAACTTCCAGAGCAGATGATAATAGCATCTGTCATTATCCTGTGTGTACGTTGTTAATTATACTAAATGACAAGTATTTCAAGAACAAAACAAGGAAGAAAAAGGCAACACATGGTTTAGGTTTTTGTTGTTTGCCTGTAAGTGTCGTATGTTGTCCACAATTTAAATAAATAAATACATAAACAAAATGGCCGCCAAACAGAAGAAACAGGGAAAAGTCTTTGGGGCGAGACAGGGATGCCCTTTAAAGTGGACATATTGTGTTTTCAAATAATTGATTTTTACATCTAAATCATTAATTTGTGGCCTATATAAAGCGTAACTGCAATGCCTGTGTCTGAGTCTCATTATTTGTAGCTCCTGTTCTGAGGTGCGTCTGACTGCTAATTTACACATCACGCGTTGCAGCACGTACGCGTTATACGCGCAGCAGACGCGCGTTACTTTTTTCCATGTTAACCTATGATGATATTTACACTTCTAGCGTTATACGTGTGTATGAAGGACGTATGATGCGAAGCTGCGCCTAAATTAGAATTGATTTCTAATTTTGACGCGTACATACGCGGGCAACTCAGGAAGTCAATAGGTGATCTTTCAAAGTAAACTTCCGGTACCCTACCAAAATAAGTGTCTGTTTATTTCTTGACGCCGCAACACCCACAGCATCCTCAATGGACGACGAAAAGTTGATTGTTGAGGTGGAGAAGTACAGCATTATTTATGATGCGCAGCACAAATTTTACAAAGACACCGTAAAGAACATGCAGGCATGGCGGTCTGTGCCACACGTTTAAATTGCGACGGTAAGTTAGCAATGCTAATTTACTACTAATTTTCAAGTAACGTCTAAACACAGCTGTAGCTATTATCTGTATGTAAGTATCACATATTTTCTAAAGATTCAATTCAGTACATTTGGGCCTCGTAAATAAGTGAGAAGTATGTAACTTTGTCGTGTCACATTGTCTTTTAATATCACAAAATAGAAACACAAATCAGAAACAATGGAAGCTAGAACATTTTTTACCAAAGGTTTCAAAGAAAAATGAACAAAACAGAAATTAAACCATCCTGTCTTGCCAAGCCACACTTCCCTCAGGAGAATTAAAATACTGGCAGAATGCATCCCTCACATCCATAGCATCTTGGGATGCCCTGTTTCCTGCCATATTCCTGACTCCTTGCATCCTTCTTGGTTGCTCATCAAGCAGTCTCTGGTTGTCACGTGGAGCGAGAAGGTAATTGTGGAGAATGCAGGCAGCCACAACCACATTATCCACTTTGTCTGGATGGAGATGAATTCTTCTGTAGAATATTCTCCATCTGGATGCCAAAATGCCAAACGCACTCTCCACAACCATTCTTGCTCGGGACAGCCTGTAGTTGAAAATCCTCTTCTCCTTTGTGAGTCCCTGTTGAGCATAGGGTCTCATCAAGTATGTTTTGAGAGGGAAAGCTGCATCCCCGACAATGACATGAGGGAGGTTTCCCAGGTGAGCCGCTCCAGGTAATGAGGCATCAGATGGAACTTGCACCGTTTGTTCCTCGAACCCCCTCCCCAGAACAGATCGTGCATAAATGCCCCCATCACTGGTCCTCCCATAATCTCCCACTTGAATGACCCGAAATCGATACTGAGCATCCACAAGAGCCATGAGAACCACTGAAAAGGTCTTCTTGTAATTAAAAAACAGACTTCCAGACCTAGGTGGCGATTGGATGGTTATGTGTTTTCCATCTAAAGCCCCCAGACAGTTGGGAAAGTTCCATCTCTCCCAGAACTCCAGTGCAATCTCTCTCCAGGTTTCATTTGTAGGCTTTGGCAAAAACTCTGGAAGCATTATTTTGGCAATGGCTGCACAAACCATGTGCACTGACTGCTGTACTGTGGCATGACCAAGGCCATATGCAAAAGACAGGCTGAGCAGGGAGTCACCAGAGGCCAAATATCTAAAAAGGAAACAAAAACACCATTTAAACATTCGTCTGTGTGTTACGTATGTAGTTATGATGATATATATAATGGTTATAACACAATATTATCATTGTTATGTATACATTTAAACTTGTTTTTATCTTTTTAGTGGAACTGTGCAAATCACGTTGGAAGACCCTCAGAGATACGTTTGTGAGGCACCGTAAAAAACATGAGCCAAGTGGATCAAGAGGAGGGTCCCAGAAAGTTTGGAAGTACATGGACATTATGTCGTTCCTGCTACCATTTGTACAAACAAGAAGGTATTGTGAAATTGTGCAAAAGATGAAAGTTGTTGTTACATTGATGAAGACAAGAGATAATATTATTAATTTAAAAATGTGTCTGATATACAATTCTATCATATGGCTCTGATTGATTGATTTGCAGTCTGATATTTCTCTGTACAGACCTCGCGCTCGTTTAATAAGCCGTTATTATTATATGACTTGGACCGTACGCGCGCTCTGATTGGCTGATTACCGGTCTGATATTTTCCCATCTCGGACCGTTACCATGACAATTGGTCCGAACAGCGCGTATCACATTTGATATCTTTCCTCGGACCGTTACCATGACAATCGGTCCGCAGCGCGTATCACACAAAACCAAGTCGGACATGAACATACTTCACAAATATCTCAAAAGCCTTGGACACAGACGAGAGTCATATAATAAAACATTCATTAACCTTGCTTGCTCGGTCTGTGCAGAGAAGTATCAGACCGTGGCCTTAATGTACAGACCCAGCCGTGGCGAGGTCTGTGCAAAAAGGCCAAGGTCTGATTTTTCTCCATACAGACCTCGCGCTCGGTTAATAAGCCGTTAATACAGTGTATTAGCTGAATCCATTCAATTTATTTTTTTATTTCCCAAAATAACAATAAGTCATCTCAGAGGGCATCACATAATTGTTAATTACAAATTAGAGAATCGAACAATTGCACACATTAAGAAACAGAAACATAAATAAGATAAGATGAGGTAGTCATTCGTCATTGTTTGTGTGTGCATAATGTATTTAGTCTTTCTCTTTTCAGTTCTACATCAAACTTGGACTACAGTCTACTGGAGCAGGATGAGACTTGTAGCCCCACACCACCAGAAGAGGCAGAGGACCCTCCTTGCAGTCATTTATCATCTGCATCATACACACCCACACCCATACCATCAACATCAACATCTAAAGATGTCTCCAGAGCTCCCACGCCACACTCTGGTTCCAGTTTAGCTGCCGTTACCTCGGCTACTACCACTGAAAGAAGTTCCCAGGGAAGGAAGAGACCCCAGCAAGGCAATTCAACTTTAGGACAACATCTTCTGTCCATTTTAGAAGAGCCTGTGAATAAAGTCACACCACCAGTAAGCGATTTGGATGAGTCTTGTACCAATCCTGAATAGAATGGATAGAAATACCAGGAGAGAGGCAAAACTGGCTGTTATTCGTTGTCTGGGAAGTTTCGAGGACAGAGGACAGGCTGTTCCTCAACAATCACCACCCTCGTCTCTCTCTTCATGTCCTACCCAAATGGAAGCAACCCATTTTCAATCACACCCACAACAAATGCAATCATATATGCATATGCCATCTGATCAGAGGTGGGAGCACAGTGCATCAGAGTACAATACCTATCAAAATATGTAAACCCAAAAAGAAAAGAAAAAACTTACATTTCCTGTTCAGGCTTGTGTTTTATTTGGCTTTGGAAGAACCATTTGAAAGAGCATTTGTTAATGTTGTAAACATATGTATTTTATAATTAAAATGTTTCTATTTTTCTATTTACAAAAGTATTTTGTAAATTTTTGTAATAGTACTTTACCAATAAAAATTATAGTTTGCATGCTTTTGTGCATTCCTGCTTACCTCAAAGCTACAGCAAGTCTTTGTTTAGGCTCAATTGCAGCCCTGTAGGTGGTGCTTTGCCTGTATATTTCTGGTCCGATGTAGGAGAGAAGAGTGTCCATTTTCTCCGCGCTCATCCTAAAATATTGGTGGTGTTTTTGGCTGTCAAGTCTCAGCTCGGCCACAAGGTGGTGGAAGTCACCCTGTTGTTGCCGCTGCTGATTAATGGGATGTACCCAAAGACGCCTGGCCCGTTGTCTCTCCTGTCTTCGTACTTCTTCCACCAGGAGAAGAAAGGCCAAGGTTCTCCTTCTACTCGGAGCTGTTTCTATAAATAAATACACAAGCTAAACTAAAACACGCTAGCAAACATACAATTATTAAGCAAACACTAGAAAAATAGGCAGTGCTTAATAAAACAAAAATCCTTCATAAAATTGTACAAGATATCATATAACGTTAATTACTTACCCATTTTATTCATGAAATGAAAAGTATTGTCACCAGAGACGCCAGTTAGCTTCTGCTTCCGAGATGCTTTATGTGTAAATATACGCTTCTGGAGATACGCAAATATGCGCGTTGCCAACGCGTACGCGCTGTTAACGCGTACGCGCTGTTAACGCCTCTTGTGTAAATTGTACGTGAGAGCAACCTGTTTTGGTGCTGTCTCTTTAAATGCAAATGAGGCGCTTTTGACCACGCCCCCATCCAGGTGACACAGGTTCAACTCCACCCCGAGCGGCCATTTTTGTAGTTTCTAAGCACAGATACAATTATCTCATAGAAACTTCTCATTACATCGCAAACATGAAGCAGTCCTTCCTCATTGACTGAAAGCAAATGTTAATTTTCATTCTTAGTCCAGTCTTATTATCGACTCTCTTATCGTCTCTTTTTAGCTTTGGGATCCATGCGCACAGTCAAGGCAAGGAAAGGCAAGTTTATTTATATAGCACAATTCATACACAAGGCAATTCAAAGTGCTGAACAAAATAAGAAAGCGTTAAAATCATAAATTTTCACAGAACATTAAAAAGAAAGATAAAAATATAAAATCCCTCAGTTGTAGCACAGCTAAACAGAACTGTCTTTAACCTGGTTTTAAACATTGTCAGAGAGGAGGCCTGTCTCACATCTTCAGGAAGACTGTTCCAGATTGTAGCAGCATGAATCTGAAAAGCAGCCTCCCCATGTTTAGTTCTGACTCTGGGCACTAACAGGAGTCCAGTCCCTGTGCTCCTCAGAGTCCCAGCAGGAGTCCAGTCCCTGTGCTCCTCAGAGTCCCAGCAGGAGTCCAGTCCCTGTGCTCCTCAGAGTCCCAGCAGGAGTCCAGTCCCTGTGCTCCTCAGAGTCCCAGCAGGAGGCCAGTCCCTGTGCTCCTCAGAGTCCCAGCAGGAGTCCAGTCCCTGTGCTCCTCAGAGTCCCAGCAGGAGTCCAGTCCCTGTGCTCCTCAGAGTCCCAGCAGGAGTCCAGTCCCTGTGCTCCTCAGAGTCCCAGCAGGAGGCCAGTCCCTGTGCTCCTCAGAGTCCCAGCAGGAGTCCAGTCCCTGTGCTCCTCAGAGTCCCAGCAGGAGTCCAGTCCCTGTGCTCCTCAGAGTCCCAGCAGGAGGCCAGTCCCTGTGCTCCTCAGAGTCCCAGCAGGAGTCCAGTCCCTGTGCTCCTCAGAGTCCCAGCAGGAGGCCAGTCCCTGTGCTCCTCAGAGTCCCAGCAGGAGTCCAGTCCCTGTGCTCCTCAGAGTCCCAGCAGGAGTCCAGTCCCTGTGCTCCTCAGAGTCCCAGCAGGAGTCCAGTCCCTGGTGTGGGCCTACGTCGCAGGATATGACGCACTACGTTGACAGAAATGTTTACATTGAATATTACTTATGCACAATTTTAAAGCATTTAAAAACGTTAAGAACGTTTTTCCTTCTACAGAAGGAAAGAGACGCATGCGCCTCCGGAGCCGCAGGTTGCAGACTCCTAGTTTATACAGTATGTGGAAGCAAATACTGTAGAGGATCAGGATGTGCAGTTTCAACAATAAAATAAAATGCAATAGTCTACATTAAAGAGAGTAATAAACATGTCTCAGAGTGAGGGAGGTGGACACAGGCAACACTATTGTTTGTTACAGGGATGAGAATTGGTCAAAAAAGACTGAAATACATATTGTCAGTCATTTGCTGGCTCTAAATCTGTTTAATTTGTTCACAACATATTACTTTTGGGCTCAAACATGAACTTTTAATGCAATGCAAAATGTAGGTATCAGAGCTTTATTTAGGGCGTTTAATCGCGCTTCGAGAGGAGAGGGGAGACGCGGACTGTTTCCTGCAGCAGTGTATTTATTGGGTGCACAGATTACTCAAAGACACGCATGGTCCTGTGCGCGTTTATGGGGTTGGGTACATGGCCACGATGAGGCTGCGCGCTCAGCCACAACACGGTGGAGCGGCTGCGAGCGGCTGGACGCTCACAGCCTCTCGCAGCCGCTGGACGCTCACAGCCTCTCGCAGCCGCTGGACGCTCACAGCCTCTCGCAGCCGCTGGACGCTCACAGCCTCTCACAGCCGCTGGACGCTCACAGCCTCTCACAGCCTCTCACAGCCTCTCGCAGACGCTGGACGCTCACAGCCTCTCGCAGACGCTGGACGCTCACAGCCTCTCGCAGACGCTGGACGCTCACAGCCTCTCACAGCCGCTGGACGCTCACAGCCTCTCGCAGACGCTGGACGCTCACAGCCTCTCGCAGACGCTGGACGCTCACAGCCTCTCGCAGACGCTGGACGCTCACAGCCTCTCGCAGACGCTGGACGCTCACAGCCTCTCACAGATGCTGGACGCTCACAGCCTCTCGCAGCCGCTGGACGCTCACAGCCTCTCGCAGACGCTGGACGCTCACAGCCTCTCACAGCCGCTGGACGCTCACAGCCTCTCACAGCCGCTGGACGCTCACAGCCTCTCACAGCCGCTGGACGCTCACAGCCTCTCGCAGACGCTGGACGCAGAAGCTGCTCATTACAAAGCAGCCGCAGATGCCCCGGAACACTGCGGCCGCTGAGGTGGTGGAATCCCGTTCGAGTACATACAGCAGGTGCCCCGCGGATACACGCGCCCCGCTCCAACAATTCTCAACGGATTTACACTTCTCATAAACATGTGTTTTGTATGAGGCAGACAGACCGGCCCAAATATGGGCATCGGCTCTTTGGGCATTGCCCGGTACGCCCGATGGCCAGTCCAGCCCTGTTCGCTGGCATCCTTGAGCTTGGACTACAAATTCAAAGTGATGCACAGTAGAGGAGGGCTGGGCCGAAGTGTTTTGTTAGACGCCCATGCCCTTATATGGCAGTCTCGCTGCAAATACTGTGACGTAATAATTCTAAACACGTAATAGAGAACGGCAAAATCAGAACGGGTTGAAAAATCTTACCTAAACAGAATATGAAGTGTTCTCTGCAACCCATGAAGAGACTGATTTCAACTTTTTTGCACTTCTAGAGGCTCCAACTACACAACATAAGGCATTTAAGGCACAAAAAGTGGATTTTTCATGATATGTCCCCTTTAAGCTCTTTTCTCTGCATAGTTTCATTGTACTTCCTGTTTCTTTGAATGTTGTAGAGACTGTGTTTGTGACAGCCTGGTCGTACCACACCATAGTACAAATTTCATTTCATACTAAGGTCTGGATCTGCTCCATTGACTCCGTGAACAGAGGAGGGGCTAACTCCTTTTGCAGATTGAAACCATTGGATCTGAGTTTACTGTGTATGTAGTGCGTCCGAGTGTGTCGTTAGCATTTAGCCTAGCTTTAGCCATCTCCTTTGCCGCTAACGGAGCCCGTGTGGAGTAGCGCCACAATCTTGACCAGCGATTACATTTGCTAAACATTCCTTTTGCTCCGGCTTCAATTTCTCGATTGAACCAGACCAGAATACTTTACTATCGCATCCTTACCAAACTTCAACCTGCCCGTTCGACGCAAACTCTTGACGTCATCGTCACCGACCTACAACACCCGCCTTCCGTGCTCTCTGATTGGCCGGTCGAAATACGACCGATTGTATTCGCTAACACAGGAACAGACCCAGACGCTACATGCAGGAAATGATGATTGAGCAGAGTGTGTGTGTGTGTGTGTGTGTGTGTGTGTCTGTGTGTGTGTGTGTTCGTGTATATGTGTGTGTGTGTGTGTGTTCGTGTATATGTGTGTGTGTGTGTTTTTGTTCCAGTTCCCACCCGCGATAAAAACCACTTCCTGTGTCAACGTTCCTTTGCACGTCTTTGGAGGTCTTCTTCTTACTGTACGTGTTCGTCTCTTCGTAGGTCCTTATTATTTCAGAAAAGTTTTGTTTTTGTTTGTTGTTAGCAACTTGTTGAATGTACATATTTTTTCCTAAATGTGTTTGAGGAGACTATGGATGTATTATATTATCTGGACAGGGTATTGCTAGCTTAAACCTGTCTCCACGTGGACAAGTGGACACCAGTGGTACTGCAGATAAAATTGCCAAGAGCTGTAGAGGAGACCTCAATATTAGCTAAAGCGGCTCCTCAGCTAACGGCTAGGTATCAAGCCCCGGCGATCCAAGATGGCGCCCTATTCAGATGAATAGTTGTGCTCAATGGCGCTTTGTGACGGCATGGGCTGAAAGATTAGCGGAAGTCTCAAAGATCTATGGGAAACTCTCAAAGATCTATGAGAAACTCTCAAAGATCTATGGAAACTCTCAAAGATCTATAGGAAACTCTCAAAGATCTATGAGAAACTCTCAAAGATCTATGGGAAACTCTCAAAGATCTATGGGAAACTCTCAAAGATCTATGGGAAACTCTCAAAGGTCTATGGGAAACTCTCAAAGGTCTATGGGAAACTCAAAGATCTATGGGAAACTCTCAAAGATCTATGGAAACTCTCAAAGATCTATGAGAAACTCTCAAAGATCTATAGGAAACTCTCAAAGATCTATGAGAAACTCTCAAAGATCTATGGGAAACTCTCAAAGATCTATGGGAAACTCTCAAAGATCTATGGAAACTCTCAAAGATCTATGAGAAACTCTCAAAGATCTATGGGAAACTCTCAAAGATCTATGGGAAACTCTCAAAGATCTATGGGAAACTCTCAAAGATCTATGGGAAACTCTCAAAGATCTATGGAAACTCTCAAAGATCTATGAGAAACTCTCAAAGATCTATGGGAAACTCTCAAAGATCTATGAGAAACTCTCAAAGATCTATGGGAAACTCTCAAAGATCTATGGGAAACTCTCAAAGATCTATGGAAACTCTCAAAGATCTATGAGAAACTCTCAAAGATCTATGGGAAACTCTCAAAGATCTATGAGAAACTCTCAAAGATCTATGAAACTCTCAAAGATCTATGGGAAACTCTCAAAGATCTATGGGAAACTCTCAAAGAACTTTGGGAAACTCTCAAAGATCTATGGGAAACTCTCAAAGATCTATGGGAAACTCTCAAAGAACTTTGGGAAACTCTCAAAGATCTATGGGAAACTCTCAAAGATCTATGAGAAACTCTCAAAGATCTATGAGAAACTCTCAAAGATCTATGGGAAACTCTCAAAGATCTATGAGAAACTCTCAAAGATCTATGGGAAACTCTCAAAGATCTCTGGGAAACTCTCAAAGATTTATGGGAAACTCTCAAAGATCTATGGGAAACTCTCAAAGATCTATGAGAAACTCTCAAAGATCTATGAAACTCTCAAAGATCTATGGGAAACTCTCAAAGATCTATGGGAAACTCTCAAAGATCTATGGGAAACTCTCAAAGATCTATGGGAAACTCTCAAAGATCTCAAAGATCTATGGGAAACTCTCAAAGATCTATGAGAAACTCTCAAAGATCTATGAGAAACTCTCAAAGATCTATGGGAAACTCTCAAAGGTCTATGAGAAACTCTCAAAGATCTATGAGAAACTCTCAAAGAACTTTGGGAAACTCTCAAAGATCTTTGGGAAACTCGCCTGTATTTGGGCATCGTCTGGTCCTCCCGGTTCTGTGCAGTGGATGATCTCCCATAATGCATTGTGTCAGATACACGTGTGTGGGTCTCACACCGGGTCTCACGCACGTGCACAGAGGGGCTCACGCACGTGCACAGAGGGTCTCACGCACGTGCACAGAGGGTCTCACGTACGTGCACAGAGGGTCTCATGCACGTGCACAGAGGGTCTCACGCACGTGCACAGAGGGTCTCATGCACGTGCACAGAGGGTCTCGTCTCTGACCAATCAGAGCAGTTCCTCAGAGCGGGAGTTAGTGTGGATTTAAACAAAACCGAAGGATTTAAGAAGAAAAAAAGTTCAGGACGACAAGGGACACTAACATCCCCACAAAATCTGACCTTTATGAAAGCTGTAGGTTCTCTGTCAGGTTCTCTGTCAGGTTCTCTGTCAGGTTCTCTGTCAGGTTCTCTGTCAGGTTCTCTGTCAGGTTCTCTGTCAGGTTCTCTGTCAGCTGAGGTCGAGCTGTTTTAATTTACATTAAGTTCTATAAGGAACATTTCTGGGTAGCCCACGTGACTGTAGTCTCTGAGTGGCCACAGTCACAGCTCTACCTCAGAGAGAAAGAACAGCAACACTTTAGGGTCAGTCTCAGCTGAATGTATCTAATTACTATAAAACGTCACTAAAACTCACCTAAAAGCCATAGATTAGCATAGACAGGAAGTGAACGGGCTGATCCTTGTTAACAGGAAGTGACGTCACGCCTCACTCTGCATACGGCCCATAAGAATAGCTCGTACATATATAGACAGGCCACGTCATGGAAACTAAAGCACAAGAGGAAGCCTGAAGAAGAAACTAATACAATAATAAAATCTGCACCTTCCTTTTTTGTCTCGTTAGTATAATGTTGCTCTTCTAAAGTAGGTCCAGATATTACATTAATGCATATATATGTTTTTAAACCCACCCAGAGGCAGCCTTTTCACATCAAATATCACTTTATATGGACTTACGCAGAAAAGACTAACTGTAAATGTATTTCTGCAAATGATTGGTTCATATTTAGAATGTTCACAGAATATGGTGCATCGTTATTAAAAACAGAGAAAACAGAATCATAGTTTAAAAGAACAAGACACACACACAGACAAATGTGTGTCTTAAACACATTTGAGAGGAGGGAAGCAGTAAGGCCCAGGGTCCCTCTCTGGGTCCAGACTCTCTCTGGGTCCAGACTCTCTCTGGGTCCAGACTCTCTCCGGGTCCAGACTCTCTCCGGGTCCAGACTCTCGGTCCACTCTCTCCGGGTCCAGACTCTCTCTGGGTCCAGACTCTCTCCGGGTCCAGACTCTCGGTCCACGCTCTCCGGGTCCAGACTCTCGGTCCAGACTCTCTCCGGGTCCTGACTCTCTCCGGGTCCAGACTCTCTCCGGGTCCTGACTCTCTCCGGGTCCTGACTCTCTCCGGGTCCAGACTCTCTCCGGGTCCAGACTCTCGGTCCAGACTCTCTCCGGGTCCTGACTCTCTCCGGGTCCAGACTCTCTCCGGGTTCTGACTCTCTCCGGGTCCAGACTCTCTCTGGGTCCAGACTCTCTCCGGGTCTGACTCTCTCCGGGTCCAGACTCTCTCCGGGTCCAGACTCTCGGTCCAGACTCTCTCCGGGTCCAGACTCTCGGTCCAGACTCTCGGTCCTGACTCTCTCCGGGTCCTGACTCTCTCCGGGTCCAGACTCTCTCCGGGTCCAGACTCTCTCCGGGTCCAGACTCTCTCCGGGTCCTGACTCTCTCCGGGTCCAGACTCTCGGTCCAGACTCTCTCCGGGTCCTGACTCTCTCCGGGTCCAGACTCTCTCCGGGTCCTGACTCTCTCCGGTACAGGTACAGGCAGAGAGGGGAGGAGAGGGAGGGAGGATACAATCAGCTGCTGTCAGACTGTACAACGATCAACACGGACTAAAAAACGCTGCCGACCTGAGCTCACATGTCTGTCACTCAGTGATACAGGTTCTTTACAAATGACAGAATATTCTCAGTTTTTAGTTTAATATAATTCAATGTTTCTTTGAACAGTTCTAATCACGACAGTAATGATCTCAGAAGACTTTTCAAAGCTGTCGACTTGTGTGTCTTTGTAGAGACAGAGACAGCGCTGGAATCACCATCAAACATTTTCCATTCCATTTTCTTCCGCTTCATCCGTTGCCGGGTCGCAGGGGGACCAGCAGTCTAAGCAGAGGACTGTTGTTATGTTGAACAGGACAGTATCCAGTATCTAGTTTTGTAATTGGGCGTAAACAAATATTTCACTTCTTCTCGCTCCCTTTCAAAGAGGATTACTTCATTGTAGAAAATATGTAATCTGCATTAGTGTATATTTACTGTAATGTTTAGGATACCACAAGGTTGTGATTAATTTAATTTTTGTTATTGTGTCATGCTCGGAAATAAATGATCAATTCATTCATAACTGAAGGCAGTGGAGACGGCAGCTGGCTACAACCACAGGCCGGACAGAAATATACACGGACAAGGTACACGGACCTGTGACATGGAATTATTATTCCAGGGTTAGGGTTAGGAGAGACGTGATGAACCAGAGTGATGAGAGGACATGGAACAGGTGTTGAGGCCTCACACCTGCTTCAGAGCCACGCCCCCTGCTTCAGAGCCACGCCCCCCGCAGCTGGAGTTTAGCTCATATCTGCATTTACAAAGACAACAGCAAAATATACATAATAATAATAATTATTATTATACTGCATCAGTTTTATACAGAGATGGACACTCTAAGATTATTCACTTTATTATTATTTCACTTCAAACATCAGTGTGCCCTGGAGCAGCGAGGCAACCAGTCTGTGCCATCGGCCCCTCCCACCACCACCAACCCTTCACACACGCACCAGACTCATTCTAATGTGGGGGAAGTGTCTTGCCTAAGGAGACAACCACAGTTTGGCACTTTACATGTCTCAATTCATCACAGAACCAACCATTAAGATCCACAAAATACACAAATGTATTGGTCCAGAGGGAGAGACCAATGTCTGTGAATGTTGATACTTGTCATACATGTTGTAGAATGTTAAAGTGTCCTGGATCATCACAGTCCTTCTTGTTAGACACTAACTGTCCAACAGACTCCTGCATCGGCAAGGAAAAACTCTGAAACTCAGGACTCAGACTGTAGAACGAGGACTGAGGCTGTGGATCCAGAACCAAAGCTACAGAACATGGACCAAGGCCGTAGAACGAAGGCAGGTCCGGTGCAGGACTGAAGCAGCTCCAGGCGGGTCGGGGGTGCAGCCCACGAGGCTGAAACAGGTAAAACAGAAAAGAATTGGTCTCCCCTCACAGTATTAACCATGCCCTGCCCTGCTTAGCTTTCAGCTGTAGGTATGGCTCAGGATCAGGTTGAGACCAGGATCATAGAGAGATTTACATCGCCCAAGCTCGAGGCCTGGCTGGTCGTATCACTGCCGACCCCTCTCCCCTCACCCTGCACATGGACTGTTCCAACACTCCCCTCTCACCTGCACATGGACTGTTCCAACCTCTCCCCTCTCACCTGCACATGGACTGTTCCAACACTCCCCTCTCACCTGCACATGGACTGTTCCAACCTCTCCCCTCTCACCTGCACATGGACTGTTCCAACACTCCCCCTCTCACCTGCACATGGACTGTTCCAACCTCTCCCCTCTCACCTGCACATGGACTGTTCCAACACTCCCCTCTCACCTGCACATGGACTGTTCCAACCTCTCCCCTCTCACCTGCACATGGACTGTTCCAACCTCTCCCCTCTCACCTGCACATGGACTGTTCCAACCACTCCCCTCTCACCTGCACATGGACTGTTCCAACCACTCACCTCGGACAGGAGGCTGCGGTCCATCAGGACCAGAACCTCCCGTCATAAGAACAGTCACTTTACTGCCCTTTATAAGTCACTTTACTGCCCTTTATAAGTCACTTTACTGCCCTTTATAAGTCACTTTACTGCCCTTTATAAGTCACTTTACTGCCCTTTATAAAGTCACTTTACTGCCCTTTATAAGTCACTTACTGCCCTTTATAAGTCACTTACTCCCTTTATAAAGTCACTTTACTGCCCTTTATAAGTCACTTACTGCCCTTTATAAAGTCACTTTATTGCCCTTTATAATTTCACTTTTACTGCCCTTTATAAAGTCACTTTACTGCCCTTTATAAAGTCACTTTACTGCCCTTTATAAAGTCACTTTATTGCCCTTTATAATTTCACTTTACTGCCCTTTATAAAGTCACTTTACTGTCCTTTATAAAGTCACTTTACTGCTGTTATCTTATTGCACTGCCTACTGTATATTGTGTGATTGTAATTTAAATGTAGAAGTGTTGCTGGTTTTTATCATGCCTTTCTATTTATTTATTATTTAAATCTTTAAATTAAAATGCTATTGTGTGTTGACTTCCCGCCCCCTACTTCCTCATACAGACAAACATGGGACCTGAGGCTGTAGCAGCATATTTTCTCCTCTGCTGTTTCCTGGGAGTTAACGGTGAGATTGTATTTATTTGGTCATTTCCATGAGTTTCCTGCTTCAGTGAAACCTGACTGTGCTCCCAACATCCCTGTGTGTGTGTTTGTGTGTGTGTGTGTGTGTGTGTGTGTGTTTAGACAAGTCTCTCCGTGTGCTGCTCTTACCCACTGTGTGTGCACTAACTGTGTGGACTGTTTTGCAAAAGTATATTTACAGATTCAAGATGAATTTATTACGTCTCAGAATAAATGTGTCTTTTACTCACTCAGAGTAAAGTAGAAGTGTCTGAGGTGATGGATAAAAACAAACGTCCTCATGTTCAAAACCATAAACGTGTCCCTGGTGTGACTTCTGGTAGTGTAGAGTACGATGGTAGTTTCCTGTACAGACACTAGTATTGTTGAGACACTGGTCTTTTGCAAAGCTCTGTAAATAACGTGTTTATCTCAAACACATTTATTCTGAGAATGTAAAGCGACCTAAAGCTGGGGTACCTGACTTTTTCATCAGTATTGGTCCCAACACAGAGTCCAGACCTGTACAGGCTGTTTATATTTGACACATGACTCTTCTTCAGATGTTTACGTTCATTATTATTAATGTTTTAACCGTTTTAACCAGAGACATCTGCTCATGTTTTTACAGTCAGAGTCATAAAGAGGCACAGAGCTGAACAAACATCACACTGCAAATATACTACTCTGCTCTGCCCTACCCTACCCTACCCTACTCTACTCGACTCGACTCGACTCGACTCGACCCGACCCGACCCGACCCACCCTACCCTACCCTACCCTACCCTACCCTACCCTACCCACCCGACCCGACCCGACCCGACCCGACCCGACCCGACCCGACCCGACCCGACCCTACCCTACCCTACCCACCCGACTCGACTCGACCCGACCCGACCCGACCCGACCCGACCCTACCCTACCCTACCCGACCCGACCCGACCCGACCCCGACCCGACCCACCCGACCCGACCCGACCCGACCCGACCCGACCCGACCCCGACCCACCCTACCCTACCCTACCCTACCCTACCCTAATCTACTCTACTCTACTCTACTCTACTCTACTCGACCCCGACCCTACCCTACCCTACCCTACCCTACTCTACTCTACCCTACCCCTACCCTACCCTACCCTACCCTACCCTACCCTACCCTACCCTACCCTACTCTACTCTACTCTACCCTACTCTACTCTACTCTACTCTACTCTACTCTCTTGTGTTTCCATTACACTTTAGTCTCTGGTCCTGTATCCTAGAAACCAACCTACACAAAAAATATCTGGGGAATTTCCCTGGTAACCGTGGCTTCCAGCAGCACTCTGGCCAATCACTGTCAGTTAGAACACTTTAGCACCAGCTCGGCCTGGATAGAACCAGGACCAAGAAGGACCTGGTGCTGGTCACACAGGACCATATGTAGTTACAGGAAGCAGCTTCTTCCTCTTCCTCTTCTCTCTCGGGTAAATGTGACTCCAACCACATATAGCAGAGTAGAGCCCAGCCCAGCACAGTAGAGCCCAGCATTGTGGAGTAGAGTAGATTTGTGCTATTTTCATTATTTATTAATTCTTTACACGGTGGTAATAAACTACTGTAGCCACAGCTGCCCTGGGGCACACTGACAGAAGCGAGGCAACCAGTCTGTGCCATCAGCCCCTCCCACCACCACCAACCACTCACACACACACCAGACTCATTCTAATGTGGGGGAAGTGTCTTGCTTAAGGACACAACCACAGTTTGGCCCCACTGTGGCACCATCAGTGAGAGTCAGAGAAAGTCTTGTTGTGGACTCGAACCAACAACCTTCAGGCTCAAAGGCCAATGCTCTACGTCTGAGCCACTGTCGTCCTGAATATCTCTGTGTTGACATTTCCTGCGACTAGAGCAGAAAGAGTTGAGTTCATGAAATTCTCTGGATCCAAATCTGTTTCTGTGGTTTCACCTAAATATAAAAATGTCAAATAAAAGACATTTTCTGACTGTTTTTATCTCATTTATTCACAGGTATCGACTCAGAGAGATTTATCCAGACCAACAAAGACCTCGTCCTCGATATAAAGCCACCAGACAAAAATGACACATTTGACTGGAAATTTAACCCCAGCAAAAATATAGTGAGATTCATACAAAAATATAGTGATGTAAAAATACATGATAATTATAAAGACAGGGTTCAGTTTTTTCCACAAAATTTCTCTCTGGTTCTAAAAAGTGTCCAGCTCAAAGACAGTGGGAGATACACAGCTGTGTCGTCTGGACACAATGTAAACACACTTGCAACATTTGACGTCTCAGTAGAAGGTGAGTTTCATTTACAACCTGCAAAGTCTAAAGTTGGTGTTTTAGGGAATAATGCACCGGCCGAAGCACATACTACATTTATAGATTTAACCTTGAATCTGTCAGTTACAAACACTTGTACACAGACACAGGGAGAACATGCAAACTCCACACAGAAAGGACCCATCTGTCTTTGTTCAGGTTTATTTCCTCTTTTTGTCGTTATCTCAGTTTCTTCATGGACTTTACAAAACCGTCGATTCTCCAACAACAGATCAGAGAATCAAACATTTCAAACACAAGACACAGACACTGGTCCATACCTCAGACTGTAGACCCAGGACTGAGGCTGTAGACCCAGGACTGAGGCTGTAGACCCAGGACTGAGGCTGTAGACCCAGGACTGAGACTGTAGACCCAGGACTGAGGCTGTAGACCCAGGACTGAGGCTGTAGACCCAGGACTGAGGCTGTAGACCCAGGACTGAGGCTGTAGACCCAGGACTGAGGCTGTAGACCCAGGACTGAGGCTGTAGACCCAGGACTGAGACTGTAGACCCAGGACTGAGACTGTAGACCCAGGACTGAGGCTGTAGACCCAGGGTTGAGGCTGTAGACCCAGGACTGAGGCTGTAGACCCAGGATTGAGGCTGTAGACCCAGGACTGAGGCTGTAGACCCAGGACTGAGGCTGTAGACCCAGGATTGAGGCTGTAGACCCAGGACTGAGGCTGTAGACCCAGGACTGAGGCTGTAGACCCAGGACTGAGGCTGTAGACCCAGGATTGAGGCTGTAGACCCAGGACTGAGGCTGTAGACCCAGGACTGAGGCTGTAGACCCAGGACTGAGGCTGTAGATCCAGGACGGAGGCTGTGGGTCCAGGACTGAGGCTGTAGACCCAGGATTGAGGCTGTAGACCCAGGACTGAGGCTGTAGACCCAGAACTGAGGCTGTAGACCCAGGACTGAGGCTGTAGACCCAGGACTGAGGCTGTAGACCCAGGATTGAGGATGTAGACCCAGGACTGAGGCTGTAGACCCAGGACTGAGGCTGTAGATCCAGGACTGAGGCAGCTCCCAGGCGGGGAGAGGGTGCATCCCAGGAGTTCGGGCCCAGCAGGACAGTCTGCAGGTGCAGATGGAGGAGGCCGGGCTCAGGGTCCTATCATCACATCCTGAAACAGAAAGTGGGACAGCGGGTGAATAGCAATGAACAGACTACAGCTGAAGTCATGATGAGGACAGATAAAGAAGACCACAGTGACTCCATATCCAGCCTGACTGACATCACTCTAAGTCTTCTCTGAATGGATTGATAAAGTTCGGACGGCCTCTCTCTCCATTGGCCTCAACACAATCATTACAGAGTTTCTACAGCGTCTGTCTGTGTCTCCCTGAACAGTCTCCTCCAACAGTCTCCAACCGTCTCCTCCAACAGTCTCCTCCAACAGTCTCCTCCAACAGTCTCCTCCAACAGTCTCCAACCGTCTCCTCCAACAGTCTCCTCCAACCGTCTCCTCCAACCGTCTCCTCCAACCGTCTCCTCCAACAGTCTCCAACAGTCACCTCCAACAGTCTCCTCCAACCGTCTCCTCCAAAAGTCTCCTCCAACAGTCTCCTCCAACAGTCTCCTCCAACAGTCTCCTCCAACAGTCTCCTCCAACCGTCTCCTCCAACAGTCTCCTCCAACAGTCTCCTCCAACAGTCTCCTCCAACCGTCTCCTCCAACAGTCTCCAACAGTCACCTCCAACAGTCTCCTCCAACCGTCTCCTCCAAAAGTCTCCTCCAACAGTCTCCTCCAACAGTCTCCTCCAACAGTCTCCTCCAACAGTCTCCTCCAACCGTCTCCTCCAACAGTCTCCTCCAACAGTGACTCCTCCAACAGTCTCCTCCGACAGTCCTCCTCCGACACAGTCTCCTCCAACCGTCTCCTCCAACAGTCTCCAAACAGTCTCCTCCAACAGTCTCCAACAGTCTCCCTGAACAGTCACAGTCTCCTCCAACAGTCTCTCCAACAGTCTCCTCACAGTCTCCAGTCCTCCTCCAACCGTCTCCTCCAACCGTCTCCTCCAACCGTCTCCTCTCCATACAGTCTCCTCCAACCGTCTCCTCCAACCGTCTCCTCCAACAGTCTCCTCCAACAGTCTCCTCCAACAGTCTCCTCCAACAGTCTCCTCCAACCGTCTCCTCCAACCGTCTCCTCCAACAGTCTCCTCCAACAGTCTCCTCCAACAGTCTCCTCCAACCATCTCCTCCAACAGTCTCCTCCAACAGTCTCCTCCAAACAGTCTCCTCCAACTGTCTCCTCCAACAGTCTCCTCCAACCGTCTCCTCCAACAGTCTCCTCCAACTGTCTCCTCCAACAGTCTCCTCCAACAGTCTCCTCCAACAGTCTCCTCCAACCGTCCTCCTCCAACCGTCTCCTCCAACTGTCTCCTCCAACAGTCTCCTCCAACAGTCTCCTCCAACAGTCTCCTCCAACAGGAACCACAGTTTTACAGATGAACCAACAGAAACACGTCACCATCAGTAGAGTTCTGTCAGACACATGAAGTCAGCGGCTCCAGACTCAGAAGGTCCAGCTCTTGGTGCAAGTGCCAGCAGGAGGCTTGGGCCTGTGCGCGGTTATGGTGTTGGGTAATTGGCACGTTGAGGCTGCGCGTCAGCCCACAACCTCATACACGGTGGAGCGGCTGCGAGCGGCTCTCATTACCAAAGCGGCCGCAGTGCCCCGGAACACTGCTGCCGCTTTGTAATGAGGGTGCCGCTCGCAGCCGCTCCCCGTGTTGTGGTTGTGGCTCAGAAGGTAAACGCGCCAGGACATGCTCTTGTACATCTGTGCAAGTGCCAGTCCGCGTCTACCTCTCCTTCAGGAGAACTAATTTTGCACTTGCATTAAAAAGTTCATGTTTGAGCCCTAAAGTATATGTTGTTGAACAGGATTAAACAGATTGAGAGCCAGAAATTGGCTGACAATTATGCATTTCTGTCTTTTTTGACCAAGTCTTCATCACTGTAACAAAACAATAGTATTGTCCGTGTCCACCTCCCTCACTTCTGACACATGTGTATTACTACTCTTGTAATGTAAGACCTATTGTTTTTTTTACATTTTATGATATTGTTGAAACTGCCACATATTCCGAATCCTCTACCAGTATTTGCTTCCACAGTACTGTATAAAACTAGGTTCGGCAAACCTGCGGGCTCTGGAGGCGCATGGGTCTCTTTCCTTCTATTGAAGGAAATAATCCGTTCTAACGTTTTTTTATTAAGTGCGTAAAATTGTGCATTTAGTAATATTCAATGTTAACATTTCTGTCAAGTAGTGTGGCTTATCTGCGACGTACAGTAGGCCCCACCAGGCGGCTGCTGTTCTGTAACTTGCTGTAGTAATGTGCTAAACTGGCGTCTGTGGAGCATCATAGACTGTGCGCATGGAATTCCCAAAGCTAAAAAGAGAATGAGTCGATAAATAAGACTGGAGTACGAATGAAAAACTTTATATTTGCTTTCAGTCAATGAGGAAGGGGACTTTTTTTTAAAAACTTCCTGTTTGCGAGGGTAATGAGATGTTTCTATGAATAATTGTATCTGTGTTAGTAACTACAAAATGGGCCCGCTCCAGGGGTGGAGTTGTACCTGTTGTCACCTGATGGGGGGGGCGCGTGGTCAAAAGCGCTCATTTGCATTTAAAGAGACAGCACCTATACAGGTTGCTCTCAGGACGCACCTCAGAAAACATAGTGTAGAAGAAAGGCCGTGGAGCTAAAATAATGAGGACTCAGACCCAGGAATTGCATATAGGGCCACAAATTATTGATTTTAGATGTAAAAATCAATTATTTGAAAACGATCTATTCACTTTAAGAGCCGTCCTATACAAAAAATTTCCTTCTGCCCCTTTCACAAGTCCTCAACTTATCGCTTAATTTCAAGTCACGGCTGATTGTTGCACCACCATGTGCTTTGTCTCACTTGAGGAAGGAGATGTTTGTTGTGGCCCTCAAATCAATGTCATTGTCCATCTATTGTTTTTATCAGTCGCTTTAGCCAAAGCACAAATCATACTCGTCTTTGGAGGGTTGATTTTATACCCAGGTACCTTGGAGTAGACCTTCCACCCGGGAGGCTAGGAGTGTGATACCCGATAATTGGAACACACCCTCGGTCCCCCTCTTGTAGAGAGGGGGACTACACCCGGTTCTTGCCACTCATTGGCAAGGACTGGTCCTACATCAGGCAGATAGAAAACTTTGTGGAGGTGGATGTCTTCCTTCCCCCGCCAAATTATCGCGAGTCAAGGTCCGCACCCACCACTCGTACACAATAATGTTGGCTTCCCCTCCTGAGCGCCAGACGGTTTGCCGATTCTTTTCGAGGCCGACGATAGTCATGGCTCCTTAGACTCTTCGAATTCCTCCCAGTCCTGGGTTTTTTTGCGTGTGCAACAGCCGGGCTGCGGCACCTTGGCCGGGCGGTATGGACAGCTGCCTCAGGAGTCCCAGAGAGAGAACCTCTATGGCTCGATAGGACTCCTTCAGGCCTGGACGGGCATCCCTTCTACCGGTGCCCACACGGGTTGGATTTTGTCGCCGAGGACCAGCCAACAGTGACATTGCGGGGGGGGGGGTTAACCACAGATACGAGCCACCGCATCGGGTATAGAGTGGAAAAACATGGGACATGGTCCACTCGGATGGATCGATGTCCCCCTCCTCCACGGGGACCTGGAAGAAACTCTCCGGGGACCAATGTCCATAAATGTTAATTAAATGTTTTTGATTGTCAAAAACATTGATTTAGAGTCTTATAGGTCCAGGCAGGGAATATATGTGAAAATACCAAGTCACCTTGATCCGCCCTAAACCACTAACCACTGACCTGGAGACCTCCTGTAACCATGCATTTATGTATATGGTACCCAATGGAGCCCAGGAGATGTGTTTTCTCCTAATCTGTGGCCTTCTCTCATTGACGTTGGGAAATACTGTAGCAGCTCAAAAAAAGGCATTAAAAGTAACCAGTCGTCATTACCACATTTAATTGGCTCAAAATCCATTATCAGCCCTATTCCTCCTCCCCACGGGGCCCTGAGCTGGACAGCCTGGCTGCTCCGAGACAGAGGAAATGAAATAACAAAGCACCACCAGAGGACACTGCTATAAAGACGCTTGGGCTTCTCCATATTTAAATTTCTATTGAACCATGAGATTTTGTGTTGATTATAAACATAGGCATAAATCTGATGCCGCCTGCTCCACTGCGAGAAGGAGGACAAGTTGAGATAGTCAGGCTACCGAGAGCAATGAGGACGGGCTGTAAATGTTAGGAAGCCTTCAAATTTAGGATTAGGGTTCTATCTTACAGTGTTGCCCCCTAACATTATTGTCTTTGGGGCCATCACCTAAAGCCCCATTGGATACACAAGATTCAGATTCGTTTATTTGCCCGGTAGCAGTAAAACCACCGTTGGAATACATGTGCAAGAATCCCCAGTGTGCACCAGACAAGTACATAAATATTAAACAAGCTCAAAAAAGAAGTACAGAAGGAAGTAAAGAAAAAAATCATAACTGTGAAACTAAGATCAAAAAATACACCAATTACCATGAGATCATTATAGTGCTGTTGCTCAGACTGATAACAACTGATTGAAGTGGGTCTCTCTTGGTCCTCTCTTCTGGTCCACTCTGGTCTTCTCTCTGTCTCCTAAAGGCCTAGGTGTATTACTTGCGGACGGCGGGCTTACGGTTAGACGGTTGCGGTGGACCTACGGTGAAGCACAATTGATGTTATACTTGGCGCGTTCCATTCGGGAAGTTTTGAGGAGATATGTTGTGTTATGAATCCCACAACAAACCACATGAGGGCGCGGAGATCACAATGGACGCGGTCCAGTTACGCTGCTACTTTGTCCTCTCGAACAACCAATAGCTAACAAAAGCTGTTTGAGTCATTACACGTGTTTCGTACTGTAGTTTATGTGTCGTTGTATGGATTCCATTATTTTATAAGTCTTTCAACTGTGAAGCTGTGAATAAAGACACAGTCTTGTTGGAAGGAATCATAGTTATTATTAAATAGTTTTCAGACACAAACAGCAAAACTATTAATAGTGGTAATATCTGGGACAAACATGAACTGATTTTTACGAGTGCAAGGGGAAAGCAACAAACGCCCAGCAACGATTCAAACAAGGACAGGAACTGTGCAAAAACAAACGACCTGCTCAGTTTTTAAGCGGATATATTGGTTTAGGATAGTTCCACAGTTTCCTGTATATCCAGGCTGGTGTGCCAATAATGCTTTTCCTTCTAGCACAAAGCTTCTGCTCATAGTGCCTGTCCTTGGTCCCTGCTGCAGCCGCTCCGTTGCTTTCCTGTTCCAATACACTCAAGTACGGGGACCACTCAATCCAATCCAATCCAATCCATCTTTTTTATATTGCACAGTTAAACAACAAAACGTTTCCAAAGTGCTGAACTACAATAACAATTATAAACTAAAAAAATACAAATGTGTTCCACTAATAAATAGAAATCAGCGGGAGCATCCTGACGGCGCCCATTATTAGTTAGGAAAATTCGAGGGCAGTGCGGTGTCCAACGCGTTGCGCAAGTGACGTCACGTCACTCCGTAAGCTCCGCGCGCGGGCGAGTAATAAATATAGGCTTTATGTGTTTGTATTTTTTTTTCTCCGGAAAGGCTCTTAACAAAAAAACACACCTTCTTTCAAAGTGAAAACACTTGCCCTGTACTTTTATATTCATTTTCTTATGGCTCTGTGTGGCCTGTTCTTAATAATAATAAAATATATCCTGGGGGTAAAAGATAATTTCTTTTTGGGTGCCGGCCCCGTATACCTGGCCCCGGGCCTTGACTTTGACACCAAATGCCATTGAGAGAAGAGACCATGTCTCTACGGTCTCTCTCTGATCTCTTGTTAGACTTTATATACTGCATTTGGAAAAGGAAGCTGGTTCTCTCTGGTCTTTCTCTCTCTTGGTCTTCTTTGGGTCTTTCTCTGGTCTCGTTATTGGTCTCTCTTTGGTCTCTAATCTCTCTCTGGACTCCACTGGGCTCTCTCTGGGCCTCTCTCCTTTTCTCACTCAAGTTTCTTTCTTTCTGCTTTTCACCGCTTTCTGTTTCTCGCTATTCTCGCTCGGGTATCTCGCTCTCTCTCTGCTCTCTCTGGTCTCTCTCTCTGGTCACTCTGGTCTTCTGTGCTCTCGCTCGCATGTTCTCTCTGTTTCTCTTTCTCTCTCTGGTCGCTCTCTCTCTCTGATCTCTCTCCGGGATCTCCTTTTTTTCTCGTGAGGTTGTCGAACCAACAGTCACATAAAATCTAACAAAGAAATAGGAAACTTTTGATGGGGGCAGCAATAAGGTTCCAGCAGAGCAGAGTTTGTGCTTACATCAATAAGAACAACTTTATTGGTGAGTTTCATACTGTATAGTTTTTATAAGGATTGTGTGAACCTTATCGTCGAATTGTGACATTAAATGTATTGTTTGTTTGTTACAATAAAAACATTTAAAAAAGCAGTTGTTAAATTACAGTGAATGATCTCTGTCCTTTCACTTATACCTTGACTATAAAAACTCAGATTCTGGTATCGACCCGAAGTCTGCGCTCTTGGACAACTATCCGATTGCGCGTGCTCAAGGACACTGGAGCTCTAAACTATTTGGGCGGGTTAATAAATGGCGCTGTGATTGGCTCGTGCTCAGGAGTTTATATGGGTAAATATGGCTTGTGAATGGCCCTGTTTGTTGATCCCATACAACACCCGTCTGTGAGCCTTGTTTGAGCTGATCAAGGAAATAAGTGTGGGACTACTCCTGCTTCGCCTTGTGTCCGGTTCATGTACAGCTCTTTAAAGAGCGTATCTTTGGCTCTGGCATTAATGCTGGATTGTCCCGGTTTCTATCTTGTCTGGATTAGTGTGCGTAAAACAGAGGAAACAAGCTTTACATGTCGGTGACGGTGTGAAAGATGAAAGAGGAGAGTGATTAAAGACAAGGTTGTCTGAACAGGTAGGTAAGTCTTTTAGACAATGCTCTCATGTTGGACGTAAGTGCAAACAGTGAGAGACTAACGCTTGGTGTGTGAACCGACTTCTCTAGTTTTTTTTTCCAGACGCAGGGGTCTTCAGTCTTGATTGTCCTGGTAGCGCGACGGTCGGGAGTGGAGGAAGTTAGGGCCTTTGTGCGAACTGAGTTTAGCTAGCGGCTTATTGTGTAAAGATCTTCTCCAATTAATGCGCTTTGCAATAAAAGGCGTGTTGTGTGTTCAGGTGGACCTTCCACGGACGTATATAACGCTGTATGTGTTCACGGAGGTTGCGCCATACGTATAATTTTATTTATTAAAAGGTATTTCCGCATCGGCGACACACTCGAAGCAGTTGCAAAAGTCACGGGAGCATGAAAAACTCACATGTTAACAAGCACTATGTCCCCCACTGTCAACCCTGGTGTAGTCTGGTTTGTCATAGGTGTAGCTCCTGTTTTGGCTGTTTACAAGTATTTTCAGTCGTCTACTCGCTTAGACCGCTAATGTCTCCGTGCCACTTTGGGCTCTCTGATTGGTTGCTGCCGGAGCGTCCCGAGGAAGGAAAAGGTTCAGCAAAATTTCATCTCTGCGTTCCTCCCCTTCGACTTCCCAGCGCGGTCAGTGCGTGCATTCCGTGACGCTTGTGCACGTTGTGAGGCTCAAACGCCCATTCCACTTTTGACTTTGCATGAAGCCAACGCAAACGAATGATCGGTCTGGAAGCGGCATAAGGGCAGTAGTGATGATCCAGGAAACTCCACCATTCAACATTATACAGTGGGGCAAAAAAAGTATTTGGTCATGGGCCACCGATTGTGCAAGTTTCTCCCACTTAAACTAGACAGGGTCTGTAATTTTTCATCATAGGTACACTGCTACTGTGTGAAAAACAGAATGTGAAAAAAAAAATCAAGAAAATTCAGTGTTAGAATTTTTTAATGAACTTTTATTTGTAAATTATGGTGGGAAAAATAAGTATTTGGTCCTTCAAACAGGGGAAGCTCTCTGGCTATCACAGGTATCTGTAACTTCTCTTCTTTAAGAACTCTTTCTGTCTCCACCTGTGACCTGTATTAATGGCACTGTTTTAAGTCGGACCGTGGCGCCGTAGAGGGTTTAACTCGTTATCTGTATGAAAGATTAGCCCAAATGTTAACCCAAAAACGATATTTCAACCACTGATAATCTCCCTCGATCTGGGGCTACACGCAAGATCTCATTTCCGTGGGTCAAAAATGAGTAATTGAGAACGGTGATCCAAAAATCTAAGAACCACACGGGGGGACCTGGTGATTGTCCTGCAGAGAGCTGGGCATCAGTAACACACTACGACGACCAGGAATCAAATCCGCAGTGCCAGACGTGTTCCCCTGCTGAAAGCCATGTGAATTTTCAGGCCGTCTGAAGTTTGCCCAGAGAGTGCACTATGGATGATACAGCAGAGGATTGGTGAGAATGTCATGTGGTCAGAATGAAACCAAAGTAGAACTGTTTGGTATAAACTCAACTCGTCGTGATTGGAGAAAGAGTTGCATACCCTAAGAACACCCTATCCTACTGTGAATCTTGGGGGTGGAAAGCGTCAGGCTTTGGGGCTGTTTTTTGCAAGTGGGACAGGTCGACGATGATTACCGGGTTAAGGTAAAGAATGAGATGGGGCCAATTGTATCGTGGATTTTGAGCCAAAAACCTCCTTCACATTGCGTTGAATTTTGTATGGCCACATATTATTTTCCACCATAATTTACAAATAAATTTCTTTAAAAATAACAAAGTGAAATTCTGATTTTTTTTCTCATTCAGTCTCTCACAGTTGAAAGTGTACTATGATGAAAATTACAGACCACTGTCATTATTTTAGGGGGAGAACTTGCACAATCGGTGGCTGATAAATGACTGTTTTGCCCACTGTTTATTGTTGATTTGTGGAGTGTCCTGGATCTTCACTACTGCCCTATGACGCGTTCAGACCGGATCATTCGTTTGCGTTGGCTGTCAAGGCAAAGTCTTTAGTGAGGGGTTTGAGCCTCAAAAGCAAAGCGTCTCCGGAAATGCACGCACTGACCGCGCTGGGAAGTTCGAAGGGGAGGAACGCATGAGATGAATTTTGCTGAACCTTTCTCGGGACGCTCGTGCACAACCATATCAGAGAGCCGCAAAGTGGTCACGGAGGACATTAGCGGTCTATAGCGGTAGGACTGAAAATTACTTGTAAACAGCCAAAACAGGAGCTACTCAGGACTAAACCAGGACTAATCCAGGGTTGACAGTGGGGACATAGAGATTGTTAAACATGTGAGTTTTCGATGCTCCCGGTCTTTATGCATAACTGCTTCGAGTGTGTTCGCCGATGCGGAAATCCTTTTAATAATAAAATAAACGTTTGGCGCACACTCCGTGAACACATACTGCAGTTATATTAAAGCTCCGTGGAAGGTCCTGAAACACACACGCTGCAAGCTGCATATTGGAGAAGATCTTTTCACAATAAGCCGCTAGGCTAAACTCTGTTTAGCATCGAAGGCTACTTTTCCGCCACTTCCGGCGGCACCAGGACTTCTAGTCTGAAGATCCCCTGCGGTGAAAAACTAGTAGAATGTGCGTTTCAGCGTGAGTCTCTCTGTTTGCAATTAAGGCAACATAGAGGAGCATTGTCTAAATGGTAATTCTCCTGTGCAGACAACATTGTCCTTTAATCACTCTTCCTCTTTCTTCTTTCACCGTCACGAATGAAACTGTTTCCTCTGTGTACGCCACACCTTTTCCAGACAAGATGAAACGGGGATCTATCCAGATTAAGCCAGAGCAAAAGATTAGCTCTGTAAAGTGCTGTAATGAACGGGACACAAGGCGAAGCAGGGAGTTTTCCCTAAATTTGTTCCTTGAGCATCTCAAATCAAGGCTTCACAGACGTGTGTTTATGGGATCACAACAGGCCATTCACTAGAATTGCTATATTACCTTATGAATCTCTGAAGCACGGAGCTATTAACAGCGGCATTTTTAACACCCCGCCCAAATAGTTAGAGCTCCAGTGGTCCTTGGCAACGCGCTGATCGATAGTTGTTCCAAGAGCGGCAGGACTTGGGTCGATACCAGAATCTGTGGTTTTTATGGCAAGGTAGAAGTGAAAGGACAGTGATAATTCACTGTAATTTAAAATGCTTTTTTGTTTTTTATTTGTCAATACTAACACTACATTTAGGTCTCAATCGGGACGTTAAGGTTCCACACAATTTTATTAATAATATACCAGTAATGAACACCATTAATGTTGTTCTTATTGTTGTAGCACAAAAACTCTGATCTGTGAACCTTTATTTGCTGCACCATCAAAAGTTTTTTTTGTTAGGTTTTGTGACTGTGGTTCGACAAATCAAGAGGAAAAAATGGAGACCGGAGAGAGATCAGAGAGAGAGAGCGACCAGAGAGAGAAGAGAGAGAACAGAGAGAACAGCGAGAGAGAGCTCAGAGAGACCTGAGTGACCTGAGAAGGAGACCAGAGAGAGCGAGAGAGGAGCGTGACCAGAGCGAGAGAGCGGAGAGAAGAAAGCGGGAAAGAGCAGAAAGAAGAAACTTGAGAGAGGAAAAGGAGAGAGGACAGAGAGAGACCAGTTGTCAGAGTGAGATTAGAGACCAAAGAGAGACCAGAAAAGAGCCAGAGAAAGACCCCACGAGAGGACCAGAGAGAGAAAGACCAGAGAGAGACCAGCTTCTTACCACAAGCAGTTTTAAAGTCTGAATCAAGAGATCAGAGAGAGACCGTAGAGACATGGTCTCTCGCTCAATGGCATTTTGTGTCAAAAGTCAAGCCCGGGGGCCAGGTCCGGCTCCCAAATGAATTATCTTTACCCCCAGGGGATTTTTTTATTAGTATTAGAACTGGGCCCACACATAGAGCCATAAGAAATTGAATATAATGTTCAGGGCATGTGTTTTCACTTTGAAAGGAGTGTGTTTTTGTTAGAGAGCCTTTCGGGAGAAAAAAAATAAAAACACTTAAGGCTAGTTTATACTCGCGCGGCGCGGGCTTAACGGAGGTGAAGTGACGTCACGTTGGCAACGCGTTGGTCACCGCAAGGCCCTCGAAATTTTCTAACTAACGTAAGGGGTCGGCCGTAATGGAAGCTCCGCTGATTTCTATGTATTGGTGGAATCTCCATTTGTTATGGTTTTTGTTTTATTGTGTATTGTTGTTCAGCTCTTTGGAAACGTTTTGTGTTTAAATGTGCTATATAAATAATGTGGATTGGATTGGATTGGATTGATTGGGTCCGTGTGGTGTTGTATTGGATGGAAAAGCCGGGAGCGGTGCAGCAGGGGACATGGACGAGGCACTATGGAGCAGAGAGCCTTTGTGTTTGAAGGAAAAGCAGTTTGGGCTCAAAGGGGGGGGGCCTGATATAAAGGAAACTGTGGATATCTAAACATTATATGCTTATAAAACTGTGCAGTCGTTTGTTTGCACTGGTCCTGTCTTGTTTGAATCGTAGTGCGTTTGTTGCTTTCCTCTGCACTCGTAAATTCGTTCTGTTGCCCAGATATTTACCACTTTTTATTGTTTTGCTGTTTGTGCTGAAAACTATTTAATAAATAACTATGTTTCAACAAGAATGTGTCTTTATTCACAGCATCACAGTTGAATATGACTTATAAAATAATTGAATCCATTAAACTATCACTATAAAACCTACAGTAGAAACACGTGTTATGAGCTCAATACAGCTTTGTTTGCTGCATTGTTGTTCTGAAGAGGTCAAAGTAGCAGCGTAAATGGACCGTCCTGTGTGGGGAAAAATCGCCTCATGTGTGTTTGTTGTGGGGATTACAACTATTCGCCTCAAAAACTCCGTAAAGGGGAACGCGCCAGTAGAACTTCAATTGTGCTTCGTAGGTCCACCGCAGACGCTACACGTAAGCCACGCCGCGCAAGTATACACTAGGCTTTAGAGACCAGGAGAGCCAAGAGTGACAGAGAGAGACCAGAGAGAGAGACTCAGCTTCTTCAGTTGTTATCAGTTGTGCAAGCACTTTAATGATCATGTATGGTGTATTGTGTTGTTTAGTTTCACTGTTATGATTTTTTCTTACTTCTTCTGTACTTCTTTTTGGCTTGTTTTATTTTTATGTACGTGCTGGTGCACACTGGGATTCTTGCACATGTATTCCAAAGTGGTTTACCTGCGAACGGCATAATAAATACTGAATCTGAATCTTGTGTTCCAATGGGGCTTTAGGTGATGGACCCAAAGACAATAATGTTAGGGGCAGATCTGAAAGATTGAACCGAATCCTCAAATGTGATATTCTAAACATTTACAGACCCGTCCCTCATTGCGGCTCGTAGCCTGGACTATCACTTGTCCTCTCTGCAGTGGAGCAGGCGCATCAGATTTATGCCTATGTTTATGAAGTCAAAACAAACTCATGGTTTCAATTGAAATTAATATGGAGAAGGCCCAGAGGTCTTTATAGCAGTGTCTCTGGTGTGCGGTTTGTTATTTCATTTCCTCTGTCTCGGAGCAGCCAGGTGGCAAGTAGGCCCAGGGTGGGGGGAGGATGGCTGATAATGGATTTGAGCAATAATAATGTGGTAATGACGACTGGCGGACATTTTATTGCTTTTGAGCTGCTAGCAGTATTTTCCAACGTCACTGAGAGAAGGGCACAGATTGGAGTAAACATGTGGCTCCCATTTGTACATATACAGAAATGCATGGTTACAGGAGGGTCTCAGGTAGTGGTTAGGTGGTTAGGCGGATCTATAGGTGATTGGTATTTCACATACATTCTGGCTGGTCCTATATTCTTAATTCTAGGTTTTTGACAATCAAAAAATAACATTTATTAACCATTTAGGACATTGGTCCCCGGGAGTGTTTCTTCAGGTCCCGGTGGAGGGTGGGGGGACATTCGAGTCCGAGTGGACATGTCCATGTTTTCCACTTTTCACCGATGCGGTGGCTCGTAGCGTTGGTGCAAGGTCTCTGGTGCTGGTCCTGGCGACAAATCCCAAACCCGGTGGGTGGGCACGGTTAGTAAGGGATTGCGTCAGGATGAAGGAGTCCTATCGAGCCTGTTGGTTTCGGGACTCCTGAGGCAGTGTCCAGTTACCGGTCCGGCCAAGCGTGCCGCAGCCGGGCTGTTGACACACGCAAAACCGGGCCTTGGGAGGATTTCGAAGAGTCTATTGGAGCATGGGTACTATCGGTCGGTCCTCGATAAAAGATTCTGGCAAACCGTCTGGCGCCTTCAGGTAGGGGGAAGCAAACATTGTGTACGAGTGGTGGGGTGCTGACCTTGACTCGAGAATTGTTGGGCGGGGGAGAAGGAATACTTCCACTCCACAAGTTTCTGCAAGTTGTAGGACTGTCTTGGCCATTGGAGTGGTACAGACGGGGTGGTTAGTCCCTCTCTAACAAGAAGGGGGGACCGGTGGGTGTGTGTCCTATATCCGGGGATCACACTCCTCAGCCTCCCGGTAAGGGCTTATCTCCACGGTACCTGGGGTATGAAATTCAACCCTTCAAAGGACTGTATGTTTGTGCTTTGCTTAAAAGCGTCTGTTTAAAAAAACAAATAGTTGGTTCAAGTCATGTTTGAGGGCCACAAAATCTCCTTCTCAAGTGAGACAAAGCACTTGGTGGCAACAATCAGCAGTGATCTTGAAATTTAAGCTTATGTTGAGGACTTGTGGTTAGGGGGCTAGGAAGGAAATGTTTGTTTAGAGGCTCTAATAGTGGAATATCGTGTTTTCAAATAATGGATTTTTACATTCTAAATCATGTAATTTGTGGGCCGATATGCAATGCCTGGGTCTGATTCATTAGTTGGTTAGCTCCACGGTGCCTTTCTTCTACACTGTTCTGTGGTGGTCGGAGAGCAAACCTGTTTTGGCTGGTCTCTTTAAATGCAAATTGAGGCGCTTTTGACCCACGCCACCATCAGGGTGACCCCACAGGGTTCAACTCCACCCTGAGCGGCATTTTTGTAGTTACGTAAGCACAGATCAATATCTCATAGAAACTTCTCATTACATCGAATCATGAAGTAGTCCTCCTCATTGTCTGAAAGCAAAATATTAAGTTTCATTCTTAGGCCAGTCTTATTATCGTTCTCTTCTCTTTTTTAGCTTTTGGGATCACATGAGCACAGTCTATGTATGCTCACACGCCGTTTGTTTACAACGGCCGCCGCCTGGTGCGGGCTTCTGTACGTGCAGGATATGACACACTACGTTGACAGAAAATGTGTTAAATTGAATATTACTTATTGCTCAATTTTAAAGCTTTTAAAAACGTTAAGAACGTTTTTCCTTCTATAGAAGGAAAAGGACGCATGCGCCTCCATGAGGGCGGTTGCCCGACTCCTTAGTTTTTACAGTTGTGGACGCAAATTAAGGTAGAAGGATCAGGATATGTGCAGTTTCAACAATAAATAAAATGCAATAGTCTACCATTACAGAGAGTAATAAACATCGTGTCAGAGTGTGGGAGGTTACACGGACAATACTATTGTTTGTTACAGGGATGAGAATTGGTCAAAAAAGGACTGAAAAATGCATATTGTCAGCCATTTTTGGCTCTAAATCTGTTTAATCTGTTCACATCATATTACTTTTGGGCTCAAACATGAACTTTCTAATGCAATGCACTAATGTAGTTATCTGGCTTTTTTTAGGGGTTTAATCGCGTTCGAGAGGAGAGGGAGTCGCGGACTGTTTCGCAGCAGTGTTTTTTTATTGGGTGCACAGATTTACTCAAAGACACGCATGGTCCTGTGCGCGTTTATGGTGTTGGGTACATGGCTCGTTGAGGCTGCGGCTCAGCCACAACCACAACACGGTTTGGAGCGGCTGCGAGCGGCTCCTCATACAAAGCGCCGCAGATGCTCCCGGAAACAACGGCGGCCGCTTTGTAATGAGGGGAGACGCTCGCAGCAGCATCCACAGGGTTTGTGGTTGTGGCTGAGCGCGCCAGCCTCAACGTGGCCATGTAACCCTAACACCATTAATACGCGCACAGGACATGCGTGGTCTTTTGAGTAATCTGTGCACCAATAAATACACTGCTGCAGGAAACAGGTCGCGGTCTCCATCTTCATCTTCGAAGCGCGATTAAAAGCCCTTCTAAATAAAGCTCTGGATTACTTCATGTTTGCTTTGCATTAAAAGTTTTGTTTTTGAGCCCAAAAATGTAATATGTTGGTGTAACAGATTAAACAGATTTAGGAGCCAGGGAAAATGGCTGAAATGATGCATTTCAGTCTTTTTTGACCCATTTCTCATCCCTGTAACAAACAATAGTATTGTCCGTGTCCCACCTCCCTCACTTGACACATGTTTAGTTACTCTCTTGTAATGTAGACTATGGCATATTATTTTATTGTTGATTGAAACTGCATTTTCCTGTTCCCTCTACAGTATTTGTCTTCCACATCACTGTATTAAACTAGGAGTCGGCAACCTGCGGCTCTGGAGGCGCATTGCGTCGCTGTCCTTCTATAGATAGGAAAAAAAAAACGTTCTTAACGTTTTAAATGCTGTAAAAATCGGCATAAGATAATATGCAATTTAAACATTTCTCGTCAACGTAGTGTGTCATATCCTGGCCGTACAGTAGGCCGCACAGGCGGCTGCTGTTGTAAACAATGGCGGTTGTGTTGTGAAGGCTTCATAGACTGTGCGCTTGCTCGATCCAAAGCTAAATAGAGAAGAGTCGATAATAAGACGGGAACATCTAAGTTGAAACTTAATTTTTGCTTTCAGTCAATGAGGTTGGACTACTTCATTGTTTGGCGATGTAATGAGAAGTTTTATGAGGATAAATGGTATCTGTGGTTAGTAACTACAAAAAATGGCCCCGCTTCAGGGTGGAGTTGAACCTGTGTAACCTGGATTGGGGGGCGTGGTCTAAAAAAGCGCCTATTGCATGTAAAGAGACAGCACCAAAACAGGTTGCTCTCTGTACGCAACCTCAGAACAGGTGTAGAAGAAAGGCACGTGGAGCTACAAATAAGGAGGACTCAGACCCAGGCATTGCAGATTAGGCCACAAATTAATGATTTAGATGTAAAAGATCAATTATGTGAAAACACGATATGTCCACTTTAAGTGCCTTATATAAAAACATTTCTTCCTAGCCCTTACAAAAGTCCTCAACATAACGCTGTTAATTTCATGTTCATGATGTTTGTTTGCCAACACGTGCTTTGTCTCACTTGAGAAGGAGATGTGGTGCCTTCATAACATGACTTGACCATCTATTTGGTTTTTTTTTAAACGGACGCTTTAGCAAAGCACAAACAAATTTACCAGTCTTTGAACGGGTTTTGGTTTTCATACCCAGGTACCTTGGAGTAGACCTTAACCGGGAGGCTGTGGAGTGTGATCCCCGAATAATTGGGAATACACCCTACGGTCCCCTTTGTAATGAGAGGGGACTACCACCCCGGGTCTGCCACTCCCATTGGCAAGACAGTCCTACACATGCAGAAACTTGTGGAGTGGAAAATTATTCCTTCCCCCGCCCAACATTATCTCGAGGTCATGGTCGCACCCCTCCACTCGTAATCATTGTTGCTTCACCCTCCTGAGGGCCAGACGGTTTGCAGAATCTTTTCGAGGTCCGACCGATAGTCATGCGCCTTAGATCTCTTCGTAAATCTTTCCCGTTTCCTGGGTTTGTGCGGTTGCAACGGCCCGGGCTGCGGCACGCTTGGGCCCGGCCGGTACTGGAAGCTGACTCAGGAGTCCCGAGAACCATCTGGCTTCGATAGGACTCCTTCAGCCTGACGGCATCCTTACTACCGGTGCCCACCCACGGGTTTGGGAGTTGTCGCCAGGTGACCAGCACCAGAGACCTTGCCGACCACGCTACGAGCACCGCATCGGTGATAGAGGTGGAAAACAGGGACATGGTCCAATCGGACTCGATGTCCCCCTCCTCCACCGGGACCTGAAGAGATAAAACTCTCCCGGGGACCAATGTCCATAATTGTTAATAAAATGTTTTTGATTGTCGCAAAAACATTGCTTTAGAGAAATATAGGTCAGAGCAGAATATATTGTGAAATACCAAGTCTCCTAGGATCCGCATAACCACCTAACCACTGACTTGAGACCCTCCTGTAACATGCATTTCTGTTTTATGGTACAAATGGGAGCCAGTGTTTACTCCAATCTGTGGCTTCTCTCAGTGACGTTGGAGATACTGCTGCAGCTACATAAGCATTATAATGTAACGCCGTTTTTTCGGGTCATTACAACATTTTTATTTGTCAAATCCATTATCGCCATCCTCTCCCCACCTGGGCTCTGAGCTGACAGCCTGGCTGCTCCGAGACAGAGGAAATGAAAATAAACAACGCACACACAAGAGGACACTGCTATAACAAGACGCTCTGGGCTTCTCCATATTAAATTTCAATTTGAACCATGGAGATTTGTTTTTGACTTCATAAACATAGGGCTAAATCTTTGCCGCCTTGCTCCACTGCGGAGAGAGGACTATTGATAGTCAGGCTCTACGAGAGGCTATGAGGGACGGGCTGTAAATGTTAGAAGATCAAATTTAGGATTAGGGTTCTATCTTTCAGAAGTCTGCCTAAACTTATAGTCTGTGGGCCATCCCTAAAGCCCCATTGGAACAAAAGAATTCAGATTTCAGTTTATTGCCAGGTTAGGCAGTAATAACCACTTTGGAATTCATGTGCAAGAATCCCCAGTGTGCTCAGCAGACAAGTGTACATAAAATTACAACAAGCCAAAAAGGAAGTACTAGAAGAAGTAAAAAGAAAAAATCCATAATGTGAAAAACAATCAAACAAAATACACCAATACATGATCATTAAAGTGACTTGCTCAGATGATAAACAACTGAAAGAAGCTGGTCTCCTCTCTCTGGTCTCTCTCTGGTACTCTGGTCTCTCTCTGGTCTCTAATGCCTGTGTATACTTGCGCGGCGTTGGCTTACTGTTAGCGGGTTGCGGTGGACCTCGTTAGCTTAAAATTGGATGTTATTACTGGCGCGTTCCCCTTACGGAGTTTTGGAGGAGAATGTTTGTTTAATTTTTATTTGTTTAATTAATTATTTTTTATTTTTTTTTATTTTATTTTCTTTTTTATTTTTTTATTATGAATCCACAACTAACCACATGAGGGCGATCCACACAGGAAAGCGGTCCATTTACGGTGTACTTTGTCCTCTTCAGGACAAAATAGCAAACAAAGCTGTTTGAGCTCATTCACGTGTTTCTACTGTCGGGTTTATGTTGATAGTGTTATGGATTTCATTATTTTTTTAAAGTCATTTCAACTGTGATGCTGTGATAAAGACACAGTTCTGGTTGGAAAATCTGTTATTAATTAAATAGTTTTTCAGCACTAAACAGCAAAACTAATTAATAGTGGTAAAATATGGGACAAAACTGAACGAATTTTACGGAGTTGCAGGAGGAAAGCAACAAATGCAGCTACGATTTCAAAACAAGACGAGGTACTGTTCCCACCCAAAATACAAACGACTGCACGTTTATAAGCTATTATATGTTAGTTAGTCCACAGTTTCCTTGTATATCCGGCTTTGAGCCCTAACTGCTTTTTCCTTCAAAGCACAAATGTCTCTGGCTCCTTAGTGGCCTCGTCCAGGTCCCTGCTGGCAGCCGCTCGTGCTTCCTTCCAATACACACACACGGACCAATCAATCGCAATCAATCCAATCCACTTTAATTTATATAGGAACATTTAAAACAAAAAACGTTTCCAAAGTGCCTGAACAACAATGAACAATAAACTAAAAACAATTACAATGAGGTTCCACCAAATATTAGAAATCAGCGGAGCTTCCCTTACGGACGACCTTACGTAGTTAGAAAATTCGAGGGCCTTGCGCGTGTCAACGCGTTGCGCAAGGGAACGTACGTCACCTCCGTAAGCTCCGCGCGCCCCGCGAGGATAATAAACCTAGGCTTAAGTGTTTTTATTTTTTTTTTCCGATAAGGCTCTCTAACAAAAAACCCACACTTTCTTTTCCAAAGTGTGAAAACACATGCCCTGGAACATTATATTTCTTTTCTTAGGCTCTGTGTGGGCCAGTTTAATACTAATAAAATATCATCCTGGGGGTAAAGATATATTTTTATTTGGGAGCCGGACCCTGGCCTCCCGGGCCTAGACTTTGACACATTTGCCATTGATGAGTAGAGACCATGTTCTCTCTACGGGTCTCTCTCTGATCTCTTGTTCCAGATTATAACTGCTTGTGGAAAAGAAGCTGGTCTCTCTCTGGTCTGTCTCTCTCTGGTCTCTCTCTTGGGTCTTTCTCTGGTCTCTTTTCTGGTCTCTCTTTGGTCTCTAACTCTTCTCTCGGGACTCATGGTCTCTCTCTGGTCTCTCTCCTTTTTCTCTCTAAAGTTTCTTTCTTTCTTGCTCCTTTCCGCTTTCTGGTGTCTCTCCGCTCTTCTCGCTCTGGTTCGCTCTCTCTATTGCTCTCTTGGTCTCCTCTCTATGGTCACTTCTGGTTCTCGGTGCTCTCTTTTTCTCGCTGTTCTCTCTGTTCTCTCTTTGCTCATCTCTGGTCGGCTCTCTCTCTTCTTATCTCTCTGCGGTCTCCTTTTTTTCTCTGTGATGTTGTCGAACCACAGTCGTACAAAACTAACAAAGAAAGAAACTTTGTGATGGTGCAGCAATAAGGTTCAGCAGAGTCAGTCAGGAGTTTGTGCTACAACAATAAGAACATCAATTTGGTGTGTTCATTTACTGTATAGTTTTATAATGATTGTGTGTACCTTTTATCGTCCGATTGAGGACCTAAATGTATGGTTAGTATTTGTACTATAAAAAAACCTTATAAAAAGACAAGTTGTTAAATTATCAGTGAATGATCTCTGTCCTTTCACTGTCTACATTGACATATAAAAACCACAGATTCTGGTTATCGACCGAAAGTCTGCGCTTTGGACATTCTATCCGATCAGCGCGTTTGCTCAAGGGACACTGGAGCTCTTACTATGTGGGGGGTTTTGTTTTTAATATGGCCCGCTGTTATTGCTCGTGCTCAGGAGATTAATTAGGGTAATTGCGTCTGTGAATGGCCTGTTGTGATCCCATAATAAACACACGTCAGTGAGCCGTGTTTGAGTATGCAAGAATAAGTTTGGGGAAAAAACTCCTGCTTCGCCTTGTGGCCGGTTCATTACGCACTTTAAAGAGCTAATCTTTGCTCTGGCTTAATCTGGTTTGTCCCGGTTCTCTGTCTGGATTAGTGTGCGTAACAGAGGAAACTGCTTTCATGTCGGTGAGGTGAAAGAAGAATGAGGAGAGTGATTAAAGAACAAGGTTGTCTGAAACAGGAGGAAGTCTTTAGACAATGCTCTCTGTTTGATTAAGTGCAAACTAGGAGAGAATAACTGCTGAATCGCACATTCTCTAGTTTTCGAGAGGGGTCTGCAGATAGAAAAGTCTGGTTCGCGCCGGGAGTGGTGGAAGTAGTTGCTTTGATGCTAAAAGTGTTTAGCTAGCGGATTATTGTGTAAAAGATCTTCTCAATAATATGCAGCTTTGCAGCGGTGTGTGTGTTCAGGGACTTCCACGGACTTTATTATAACAGCTGTATGTGTTCACAGGAGGTGCGCCATACGTTTTTTTTATTATTAAAAAGGTAATTTCCGCATCGGCGATCACACTCGAAAAGCAGTTGCATAAAGGTCACGGGAGCTTATGAAAACTCACATGGTTTTTTATAACAGCACTATGTCCACCACTGTTCATACCCTGGTGTAGTCCTGGTTTAGTCCTGGTGTAGCTCCTGTTTGGGCTGTTGACAAGTATTTTCAGTCTACTCGCTTAGGCCGCCGAATGTCTCCCGTGACCTTTTGCGGCTCTCTGGATTGTTAGCTGCACGAGCGTCCCGAGAAAGGTTCCAGCATAATGTCATTCTCATGAGTTCCTCCCCTTCGACGTTCCCAGCGCGGGTCTGTGCGTGCATTCCGGAGACGCTCTTGTGCGTTGGAGGCTCGAACGGCCACATCACTATTTGACTTTGCATTGAAAGCCATCGCACACGACTGATCCGGTCTGAACGCGGGCATAAGGGCAGTAGTGATGATCAGGGCACTCCAACATTTCGAACAAGATACAGTGGGGCAAAAAAAAGTATTTAGTCAGCCACCGAGTGGGCAAGTGTTCTCCCACTTTAAAAATAATGACCCAGTGGTCTGTTAATTTTCATCATAGGTACACGTCATACTTTGAGAAACAGATTGTGATAATAAAAATCCTGAAATTCACATTGTTGAATTTTATTATGAATTTATTTGTAATTTATGGTGGAAAATAAGTATTTGGTCACTTCACAGGGAAAGTTTCTCGGGCTTCTCAAGACCTGTAACTTCTTCTTTAAGAAAGCTCTTCTGGTCCTCCACCTGTTACCTGTAATTAATGGCACCTGTTTTATGTCGACCGTGGCGCCCTAGGAGGGGGTTAACTCGTTATCTTGTATGAAAGATAGCCCAAATGTAAACCCAAACGATATTTCAACCACTGATAATCTCCCTCGATCTGGGCTCCACGCAAGTATCTCATCCGTGGGGTTCAATAATGATTTCTGATGAACGGTTGATCAAAAAATCCCAGAACCACACGGGGGGTCGGGGTGAGAGGACACTGCCGAGAGCTGGGATCCCATCAGTAACACTCTACGTCGACATGGGAATCAAATCCAAACCTCTGCAGGGCCCGGACGTGTCCCCCTGCTGAATAGCCCAGTGAATTTTCAGGCCCGTCTGAAGTTTGCCAGAGAGCACAATGGATGATCAGCAGAGGATTGGTGGAGAAGTCATGTCGGTCTGATGATTCCAAAGTATGAACTGTTTGGTATAATCTCATTCGTCGTGATTGGGAGGAAAGAGTTGCATCCCAAGAACCCCATACCTACTGTGATGCATGGGGGTGGGTAAAGTATGCTTTGGGGCTGTTTTTCTGCTAAGGGGACAGGAAGGATGCTGGATCCGTGGTAAGGAAAGAATGGAATGGTGGCCATGATCGGTGAGTGAGATTTGAGCCATAAAACCTCCTTCCATTGCGTTTTGAATTTCTGTTATTGGGGCCAAATACTTATTTTTCCACCATTATTTACAAATAAAATTCTTTAAAAATTCCTACAATGGGAGTCCTGGTTTTTTTTTACTTTCTGTTCTCACAGATTGAAGTGTACCTATGATGAAAGTTACTGACCACTGTTCATTATTTTTAAGTGGGAGAACTTGCACAATCGTGGCTGACTAAATACTTTTTGCCACCACTGTATATTGTTGAATGTGGAGTGTCCTGGATCATCACTACTGCCCTTATGCCGCGTTCAGACCGGATCATTGTTGCGTTGCTTTTTCAATGCAAAGTCAAATTAGTGATGGGCGTTTGAGCTCTCAAAACGCCAGCGTCCTCGGGAATGCACTGCACTGACCGCGTGGGAAGGCGAAGGGGAGGAAGCATGAGATGACTTTTGCTGAACTATCCTCGGGTCGCTCGTGGCTAGCAAACCATCAGAGGAGCCGCAAAGTGGTCACGGAGACATTAGCGGTCTAAGCGAGTAGACTGAAACATACTTGTTAAACAGCCAAATCAGGAGCTACACCAGGCTAAAACCAGGACTAAACCAGGGTTGACTGTGGGGGACATAGTGCTTGTTTAACATGTGAGTTTCATTCTCCCGTGGACTTATGCAACTGCTTCGAGTGTGTTCGCCGATGCGGAAAACCTTTTTATAATATAAAACAAATAAACGTAGGGCACCTTCCGTGAAACATACATGCTGTTATTATAGGCCGTGGAATTGTCCCTGAACTCACACACGCTGCAAAGCTGCATGTATTGGTGAAGATCTTTACTCTTAAGCCGCTGCTAAAACTCTGTTTGTTCAAAGGCTACGTCCTCCAACTCCCGGGCGCGTCCAGGATCTTCTAGTCTGAAGAACCCTGCGTCTGAAAAACGAGAGAATGTGCGTTTCAGCGTTAGTCTCTCCTGTTTGCCACTTAAGTCAAAACATGAGAGCATTGTTAAGGTTTCTCCTGTTCAGACAAACATGGTCATTTAATCACTCTCCTCTTTCTTCTTTCACCGTCACCGACATGAAAGCTGTTTCTTGTTTACGCCCACTAATCCCCCCCCCCAGACAGATGAACCGGGGACAATCCTGATTAAGCCAGTAGCATAAGATTAGCTCTTTAAAGTGCTGTAATGAAACCGGACACAAGGCGTATCAGGAGTTTTCACAAACTTTGTTCCTGAGCATCTCAAACAAGGCTCACAGTCTGTGTGTTTATGGGAATCACAAACAGGCCATTCATCCAGAGGCAATATTACCTTATTAAATCTCGGAGCACGGAGCCAATAACAGCGGCCAATTTTTAACCCGCCCAAATAGTTTAGAGCTCCAGTGTCCTTGAGCAACGCGCTGATCGATAGTTGTGCCAAGAGCGCAGACTTCGGGTCGATTCCCAGAATCTGTGGTTTTTATGTCAAAGGTTGAAGTGATAGGACAGAGTTCATTCACTGTAATTTAACAACTGCTTTTTATGTTTTTATTGTACAATACTAACAATACATTTAGGTCTCAATCGGAGATAAGGTTCACACATTCATTATAAAAACTATGACAGTAGGATCAAACCAATATTGTTGTTCTTATTGTTTGTGCACAAACTCTGACTCTGCTGATCCTTTATTGCTGCACCAATCAAAGTTTTTTGTTAGTTTTGTGACTGGGGTTCGTCAACATCACAGAGAAAAAAAAAAAAGAGACCGGAGAGAGATCAGAGAGAGAGAGCGACCAGAGAGAGAAGAGAGAGAACAGAGAGGAAACAGCGAGAGAGGCACAGAGAGACCAGAGTGATCCAGAGAGAGAGACCAGAGAGGCGCAGAGAGAGAGGGAGACCCAGAGCGAGAAGAGCGAAGAGAACAGAAAGCGGGAAAGAGCAGGAATAAGAAAGAAACTTGGAGAGAGAAAAGGAGAGAGACCAGAGAGAGGACAGTGAGTCAGAGAGAGATAGAGGACAACAGAGAGACAGAAATGAGACCTGAGAAAGACCAAAGAGAGACCAGATGGAGGAGACAGACTGAGAGAGACCAGCTTCTGTCAACAAGCAGTTATAAAGTATGAACAAGAGTTCAGAGAGAGACGTAGAGACTTGTTCTCTCTCCCTTCAATGGATTTGTGTTCAAAGTCAAGGCCCGGGGGCAGAGGTCCGGCACCCAATGAATTATCTTTTCCCCCTGGATGATATTTATTAGTATTAGAACTGGCCCACACAGAGCCATAAGAAAATGTATTAATGTTTCAGGGATGTGTTTTTCACTTTGAAAGAAGTGTGTTTTTGTTAGAGAGCCGTTCGGAGAAAATAAATAAAATACACTTAAGCCTAGTTTATACTCGCGCGCGCGGAGAGCTTATCGGAGGTGCGTGAGTTCTTCTTGCGCAACGCGTTTGGTCACGCATAGGCCCTCGAAAATTTTCTAACTACGTAAGGGTCGCTCGTAAGGAAGCTCCGCTGATTTCTATTTATTTGGTGGAATCATTTGTATTGTTTTGGTTTTATTGTTATTTGTTGTTCAGCACTTTGGAAGTTTTGTTGTTTATTATGTTGGCTATATAATAAAAAAAGTGGATGGGATTGGATGGATTGAATTGGTCCGTGTGTGTGTATTGGGAAGGAAGCACGGACGGCTGCATGCAGGGAAATGGACGAGGCACTATGGAGCAGAGAAGCTTTGTGTTTGAAAGGAAAAAGCAGTTTGGGCCAAAAGTGATATACAGGATAACTGTGGTCTATCTAACATTTATCAGCTTATAAAATTGTGCAGTCGTTTGTTTTGCACTGTTCCTGTCTTGTTTGAATCGTAGCTGCGTTTGTTGCTTCCTCTGCACTAGTAATCGTTCATGTTTGTCCCAGATATTTTACCACTATTAGTGTTTTTGCGTTTGTGCTGAAAACTATTTAATAAGAACTATGTTTCAACAAGAACTGTGTTCTTTATTCACGCATCACAGTTGAAAGACTTATAAAATAATGAATCATAAAAAAACTATCACTTAAACACTACAGTAGAAAACACGTGTAATTGAGCTCAAAACAGCTGTGTTTGCTATGTTTGTTTGAAGAGGACCAAAGTAGCAGCGTAATGGGACCGCTCCTGTGTGATCGCCCTCATGTGGTTTTGTTGTGGGATTACAACATTCTCCTCAAAAACTCCGTAAGGGGAACGCGCCAGTTTAACATCAAATTGTGCTTACGTTCGAGTCCACCGCAAACCGCTAAGTAAGCCACCGCGCAAGTATACACTAGGCTTTAGAGACCAGAGAGAGACCAGAGTGACCGAGTGAGGACAGAGAGAGAGGGACCAGCTTCTTTCAGTGTTATCTGTCTGAGCATAGACTTTAATGATCATGTATGGTGTATTGTTGATTAGTTTCACAGTTATGATTTTTTCTTTACTTCTTCTGTAATTCTTGTTGGTTGTTTTATTTTTATGTACTTGTCTGGTGCACACTGGGGATTGTGCACATGTATTCCAAGTGGTTTTATGCTACGGCAAATAAACTTGAATCTGAATCTTGGGTTCCAATGGGGCTTTAGGTGATGGCCCCAAAGACAATAATGTTAGGGGAGACTCCTGAAAGATAGAACCCTAAATCTAAATTTGATCTTCTAACATTTACTGGCCCGTCCTCATTGTCTCGTAAGCTGGGGACTATCACTTGTCCTCTCTCGCAGTGGAGCAGGCGGTTCAGATTGATGGCATTATGGTTATGAAGTCAAAACAAATCTCATGGTTCAATTGTAAATTTAATTATGGAGAGCCCAGAGCGGCTTTTTAGCAGTGTCCTCTGGTGTGCGTTTGTTATTTCATTTCCTCTGTCTCGGGAGCAGCCAGGCTGTCAGCTCAGGCCCAGGTGGGGAGGAGGATGGTGATAATGGATTTGAGCAAAGAAAATTGTGGTAATGACGACTGCGTTACCATTTTAATTGCTTTTTGAGCTGTAGCATATTTTCCAAGTCCTGAGAGGAAGGCCACAGATTGGAAGTAATACACTGGGCTTCCCATTTGTACCATATACAGAAATGATGGTTCAGGGGGTCTCTGGTCAGTGGTTAGGTGGTTAGGCGGATCTAGGGTGATTGGTATTTCAAATATATTCTGCTGGAACCTATATTCTCTAATATCGACTGTTTTTTGACCAATCAAAAAACATTTATTAAACATTTTATGGAATTGGTCCCCGGGAGTTTCGTTCAGGTCCCGGTTGGAGGAGGGGGATCATCGAGTCCGAGTGGACCATGTTCATGTTTTCCACCTCTTTCACCGATGCGGTGGCTCGTAGCTGTGGGTCGCTAAGGTCTCTGGTGTGGTCTGGCGACAAATCCCAAAACCCGGTGGTGGGCTCCGGTAGTAGAGGGATCCGTCAGGCGGAAGGTGTCTATCGAGCCATGATGGTTCTCGGGACTCCTGAGGCAGCTGTCCAGTACCGGCCGGCCAGCGTGCCGCAGCCCGGGCTGTTGCACACGCAAAAAACCCAGGACTGGGAGGATTTCGAAGAGTCTATGGAGCATGACTATGGTCAGGCCCGAAAAATTTGGAAACCGTCTTGGCGCCTCAGGAGGGGGAAGCAATTTGTGTCGAGTGGTGGGGTGCTGACCCTTGATCGAGATAATGTTGGGCGGGGGGGAAGGAATACTTCCACTCCACAAGTTTCTGCATTTGTAGGACTGTCTTGGCCAATGGTGTGGCCATGACCGGGGTGGTAGGCCCTCTCGATCAGAAGGGGGACGGAGGGTGTGTTCCATATCGTGGATCACCTCCTCAGCTCCCGGTAAAGGTTACTCCAAGGTTCTGGGGTTATGAAATTCAACCCTTCATAGGACTGTATGTTTGTCTTGCTAAAGCGTTGTGAAAAAAACAAATATTTGTGATGGTCAATGTCATGTTTGAGGGCCACAACATCTCCTTATCATGTGAGTCAAAGCACTTGGTGGCAAAACAATCAGCAGTGACTTGTAAATTTAAAGCGTTAATGTTGGGACTTGGTAAGGGGCTAGGGAAGGAAATGTTTGTATGAGGACTCTTAAAGTGACTATCGTGTTTTCAATTAATTGATGTTTCATCTAAATCATTATTTTGGGGCCTATCTGCAATTGCCGGGGTCTGAGTTCATTATTTGTAGCTCCACGGGCCTTTCTTCTACACCTGTTTGAGTGGCGTCTGAGAGAAACATGTTTTGTGCTGTCTGCTTTAAATGCAAATGAGGCGCTTTTGACCAAAGCCCCTTCCAGGTGGACACAGGTTCAACTCCACCCTGAGCGGCCAGTTTGTAGTTACTAGCACAGTTACATTTATCTCATAGAAACTTCTCATTACATCGCAAACATGAAGTAGTCCTTCCTCATTGACGAAAGCAAAATTTTAAGTTTCATTCTTAGTCCAGTCTTATTATCGACTCTTTCTTCTTTTAGCTTTGGGGATCCATGCGCGGAGTTATGATGCTCACACGCCTGTTTGGTTGTACAAACTGCAGCCGCCTGGTGCGGGCCTAGTGTAGTCGCCCGGATATGACACAACTAGTTGACAGAATGTTTAAATTGAATATTAACTTATGCACAATTTTACTGCATTTAAAAACGTGAAGAACGTTTTTCCTTCTATAGAAGGAAAGAGACGCATGCGCCTCAGCGCGCAGGTTTGCCGACTCCTAGGTTAAACAGTATGTGGAAGCAAATACTGTAGAGGATCAGGGTTATGTGCAGTTCAACAATAAAATTATAATGCAATAGTCAACTTGACAAGAGGAGTAATAACATGTGTCAGGTATGGAGGTGGGACACGGACAATACTATTGTTTGTTACAGGGATGAGAATTGGTCAAAAAAGACTGAAATGCATATTGTCAGCCATTTTTCTGGCTCTAAATCTGTTTAATCTGTTCACAAATATTACTTTTGGGCTCAAACATGAACTTTTAATGCAATGCAAAATGTAGGTATCAGAGCTTTTATTTAGGGCGGTATAATCGCGCTTCGAGAGGAGAGGAGACGCGGACTGTTTCCTGCAGCAGTGTATTTATTGGGTGCACAGATTACTCATAGACACGCTGGTCCTGTGCGCGTTTATGGTGTTGGTACATGGCCACGTTGAGGCTGCGCGCTCAGCCACAACACATCACTCGGTGGAGCGGCTGCGAGCGGCTCCTCATTACAAAAGCGGCCGCAAGATGCCCCGGAACACTGCGGCCGTATTGTACTGAGGAGCCGTCGCAGCCGCTCCACCGTGTTGTGGGTTGTGGTGGCGCCGCAGCCTCTCAACGTGGCCTTGTACCCAACACCATATAACGCGCACAGGACCATGCGTGTCTTTGAGTAATCTGTGCACCCAATATAAATACACTGCTGCAGGAAACAGTCCGCGGTCTCCTCTCCTTCGTAGCCGGATTAAAAAGCCCTAATAAAGGCTCTGTTACCGACATTTGCATTGATTAAAAGTTCATGTTTGTGCCCAAATGTATATGTTTGTGAACAGATTAACCAGATTTAGAGCCAATGAAAAATGGGGCGGCAAATATGCATGTCAGTCTTTTTTTGACACAATTCTCATCCCTGTAACAAACAATAGTATTGTCCTGTCCACTCCCTCACTCTGACACATGTTTATTACTCTCTTGTAATGGTAGACTATTGCATTTTATTTTATTGTTGAAACTGCACATTTCCTGATCCTCTACAGTATTTGTTCACATACTGTATAAACTAGGAGCGGCAACTGCGGGCTCTGGAGGCGCATGCGTCTCTTTCCTTTCTATAGAAGGAACAAAAAAAAACGTTCCTTAACGTTTGTAAATGCTGTAAAATTGTGCATAAGTAATATTCAATTTAAACATTTCTGTCAACGTAGTGTGTCATATACTGCGACGTACGTAGGCCGCACCAGGCGGCTGCTGTTGTAAACAAACTGGGCGTGGTGTGCATCTTTGACTGTGCGCTTGGATTCCCCAAAAGAACTTAAAAAGCGGAAGAGTCGATATAAGACGGGTCTAAGAATGGAAACTATAGATTTGCTTTCAGGTCAATGAGGATGGACTACTTCATGTTTGCGACTGTATACATGAGAAGTTTCTATGGAGATAAATTGTATTGGTTGCTTCTAGTAACTACAAAAAATGGTCCGCCTCAGGGTGGAGTTTTGAAACCTGTGTCACCTGGTTGGGGGTCGTGGTCAAAAGCGCATCATTTGCATTTAAAAGAGACAGCACCAAAACAGGTTGCTCTCAGAGCACTCAGAAAGGTGTAGAAGAAAGGCGTGGAGCTACAAATAAATGTGACTCAGACCCAGGCATTGCAGATAGGCCACAAATTAAGGATTAGATGTAAAATCAATTTTTGAAACACGATTATTGATCCACTTTAAGAGCCTCTATACAAAACATTTCTTCCTTGCCCCCTTTACACAAGTCCTCAACATAACGCTTTTAATTTCAAGTCATGCTGATTGTTGCACAAGAGCTTTGTCTCATTGAGAAGGAGATGTTGTTGCCCTCAAACTTGACACTTGACCATCTATGTGTTTTTTTTAACTAGGACGCTTTAGCAAAGCACAAAACATACTTGTCTTTTGAAGGGTTGAATTTAATACCCCAGGTACCTTGGAGTTGACCGTACCGGGAGTGAGGAGTGGTGATCCTCCGGATTAATTGGAACACACCCTCTCCGGGTCCCCCTTCTTGTAGAGTGGGACTACCACCCGGTCTGGGCCACTCCATTGGCCAAGACAGTCATACAACATGCAGAAATTGTGGGTGGAAGTATTCCTTTCCCTCCGTCCCAACAGTATCTCGAGTTCAAGGTCAGCACCCCACCACTCGTATCAAAAGTTGTTGCTTCCCCCTCTGAGGCGCCAGACGGTTTGCCAGAATCTTTTTCGAGGTCCGACCCGATAGTCATGCTCCATAGAACCTCTTCGAAATCCGTCCCGTCCTGTGGTTTGGCAGTGTGCAACAGCCCGGCGGCGGCACGCTTGGGCCGGCGGTACTGGGACAGCTGCCGTCAGGAGTTCCGCGAGAACCATCATGGCTCGTATTAGGACCTCCTTCAGCCTGACGGCATTCCCTTATACCGGTGCTCACCACGGGTTTGGGATTTGTCGCCAGACCAGCACCCCAGGACCTTGCGACCACAGCTACGAGCCACGCATCGGTGGATAGAGGTGGAAAACATGGAATGGTCCACTCGGACTCGATGTATCCCCCTCCTCACCGGGACCTCGGAAAGAATACTCTCCGGGGGACCAATGTCCATAAATGTGTAATAAAATGTTTTGATTGTCAAAACATAGATTTAGAGGAATATAGGTCCAGGCAGAATATATGTGAAATACACGTACTAGATCGTCCTAACACCTAACCACCTGGACCTGGACCCCTCCTGTAACCATGCATTTCTGTATATGGTACCAAATGGGAGCCCTAGTGTTTACTCCAATCTGTGGCGCTTCTTCAGTGACGTTGGAATACTGCTAGCAGCTCTAAAAAGCTATAAAATGTAACGCAGTCCGTCATTACCACATTTTTTTGCTCAAATTTCATTATCAGCTTCCTCCTCCCCTACCTGGGCTGAGTGACAGCCTGGGCTGCTCCCCGAGACAGAGAATTGAAATAACAAACGCACACAAATGTGGACACTGCTATAAAGACTAGCTCTGGCTTCTCCATATTAAATTTTCATTGAACCATGGAAATGTTTGTTTTGATTCATAAACATAGCTTAAATCTGATGCCGCCTGCTCCCACTAGCGAACGAGAGGACAAGTGATAGTCAGGCTACGGGAGGAGCAATGAGGAGGGCGTGTAAATGTTAGAGAATCAAATTTATGGATTAGGGTTCTATCTTCAAGATGTCTGTCCCCTAACATTTATTGTCTTGGGGCCATTTACCCTAAAGCCCCCATTGAACACAAGATTCAGATTCAGTTTATTTGCCGTGAGCAGTTAAAAACCACTTTGGAACTACATGTGCATGACATCCCCTTAGTGTTGCACTCTAGACAAGTTAATAAAATAAAACAAGCAAAAAGAAGTAACTTAGAAGAGTAAAGAAAACATCGTAATGTGATGACTAAATCAAACAAATTACTCAATACATGATCATTAAGTGCTTTGCTCAGACTGAGAACAACTGAAAGAAGCGGGGTCCTCTCTTTCTTCTGGTCTCTCTCGGGGTTCACTCGTGTGGGTCTCTCTCTGGTCTCTAAAGCCTAGTGTGACTGGTCGCGGGCCGTGCTTACGTTAGCGGTTGCGGTTATGTCCTACGTTAAGCACAAGTGGACGTTATACTGGCTGCGTTCCCCTTACGGAGTTTTTGAGGAGAACCGTGTGTTGTTTTATTTGTTTTTTTTATGTTTTTTGAGTGTATTGTTTTGGTGTAATTGATTGTATTTTAGTCTTTTTTTGTTTTTTTTTTTGTTTTGTGTTAAATCCCACAACAACCACATTGAGGGCGATCACTCACAGGACGGCGGGTCCATGTCGCTTGCTACTTGTCCTCTTCCGAACAACATAGCCAAAACAAAGCTGTTTGAGTCTCAGTATCACGTGTTTCTACGGTAAGGTTTATGTGATAGTTTTATGGATTCATTATTTTAATAAGTCATTTCACCTTGTGATGCTTGTGATTAAAGACACGTTCTGGTTGGAGGAAACATAGTTTATTATTTAATTGTTTTCATGCACTAAACAGCAAAACAATAATAGTGGTTAATATTGGGGACAAACCATGAACGATTACGAGTGCAGGAGGAAAGCAACAAAACGCAGCTACGATTAAAGCAAGACAGGACAACAGTTGGCAAAACAAACGACTGCACAGTGTAATAAGCTATATATAGTTAGATAGTCCACAGTTTCTGGTATATCAGGCTTGAGCCCAAACTGCTTTTCCTTCCAAGAGCACAATGGCTCTCTGCTCCATTAGTGCCTCGTCCATGTCCCTGCTGCAGCCGCTCCGTGCTTCCCTTCCAATACACACACACGGACCAATCATTCCAATCAATCCAATCCACTTTTTTTATTTGACATTTAAACACAAAACGTTTCCAAAGTGCTTGAATACAACATAACAATAAAACAAAAACAATACAAAATGAGTTCCACATAATTAAATAGAAAATCAGCGGAGCTTCGCCTTACGGCGAGCCCGCTTACGTAGTTAGAAAATTTCGAGGGGGCCTGGCGGGGTGAACCAGAGACGCGTTGCGCTATGGTGACAGTCACGTACCTCCGTAAGCTACCGCGGCCTGCTTGCGAGTAATAACTAGGCTTAAAGTGTTTTTATTTTTTTTTCTCCGGAAAGGCTCTCTAACAAAAACACTTCTGTCCAAAGTGAAATACACATTGCCCTGAACCATTATATTCATTTTCTTATGGTCTCTGTGTGGGCCACGTTTAATACTAATAAACTATCCTCCTGGGGGTGGTAAAGATAATTCATTTGGGTGCCGGACCTGGCCCCCGGGCCTTCTTGACTTTGGACACAAATGCCATTGAGTGTGAGAACATGTCCTCTACGGGTCTCTCTCTGATCTTTGTTCAGACTTATAACTGCTTGGTGGAAAGAAGTGGTCTCTCTCTGGTCTGTCTCTCTCTGGTCGCTCTTGGGTCTTTCTCTGGTCTCTTTTCTGGTCTCTCTTGGTCTCTAATCTTCCTCTCTGGACTCATGGTCTCTCTTGGTCTCTCTCACTTTTCTTCTACGTTTCTTTCTTTCTGCTCTTCCCGCTTTCTGTTCTCTCGCTCTTCTCGCTTGGTCTCGCTCTCTCTTGCTCTCTCTGGTCTTCTCTCTCTGGTCAATCTGGTCTCTCTGTGCTCTCTCTACGCTGTTCTCTCTGTTCTCTCTTATCTCTCTCTGGTCGCTCTCTCTCTTCTGATCTCTCTCCGGTCTCCTTTTTTTCTCTGTGATGTTGCGAACCACAGTCACAAAACTAACAAAGAAAACTTTTTGAGGGTGCAGCAATAAGGTTCAGCAGAGTCAGAGTTTGTGCTACAACAATCTAGAACAAACAATATTGGTGTGTTCATTACTGTATAGTTTTATAATGATTGTCTGTGACCTTATCGTTCGATTGTCGACCTAAATGTATTGTTAGATTGTACAATAAAAAATCACATAAAAAGCAGTTCGTTAAATTACATGTGAATGATCTCTGTCCTTTCACTTCTACCTTGACATTAAAAACCACTGATTCTGGTTATCGACGAAGTCTCGCTCTTGGAACAAACTATCGATCAGGCGTTGCTCTAAGGACACAGGTGCTCTAACTATTGGGGTGCGGGTTTAAAAAATGGCCCCGCTGTTATTGCTCCCGTGCTCAGGGAGTTTATTATGGTAGTAATTTTGCATCTGTGAGATGGCCTGTTGGGATCCATAAACACAGTCTGTGAGCCTTGTTTTTGAGATGCTCATGGGAACTAAGTTTGGGAAAACTCCTGCTTCGACTTTGGGTCCGGTTCTTTCAGCCCTTTAAAGAGCTAATCTTTTGCTCTGGCCTCTAATTGGATTGTTCCCCGGTTCATCTTGTCTGGAGTGTGTGCGTAAAACAGGAGGAAACAGCTTTCATGGTCGGTGCGGTTGAAAAAGAAAGACAAGAGGAGAGTGATTAAAGACAATGTTGTCTGAACAGGAAGAAGTCTTTAGACATTGCTCTCATGTTTGACTTTAGTGCAAAACAGGAGAGACTAACGCTGAAACGCCATTCTCTAGTTTTCAGAGCAGGGTGTCTTCAGACTAGAAGTCCTGTGTGCGCGCCGGGAGGGTGGAGGAACGTAGCCTTTGATGCTAACAGAGTTTAGCTAGCGGCTTATTGTGAATGATCTTCTCCAATAATGGCAGTTCTGCGCGTTTTGTGTGATTGTTGTTGTGTGGGTAGGGGACCTTCCAAGGAATTTATATAACAGCAGTATGTGGTTCACGGAGGTGCGCAATACGTTTATTTTATTATTAAAAGGTATTTCGCATCGGGCGAACACACTTCGAAGCAGTTGCATAAAGGTCACGGTTGGAGCATGAAAACTCACATGTTTTACAAGCACTATGTCCCCCACATGTCAACCCTGGTTTAGTCCTGGGTTTAGTCCTGGGTTGGTAGCTCCTGTTTTGGCTGTTTTACTAGTATTTTCAGTCTACTCGCTTAGACCGCTGAATGTCTCCGTTCGACCACTTTGCGGCTCTCTCTGATCTGGTTGCTGCCGAGCGTCCCGAGGACCCCCCCCCCCCCCCCCCCCCCCCCCCCCCCCCCCCCCCCCCCCCCCCCCCCCCCCCCCCCCCCCCCCCCCCCCCCCCCCCCCCCCCCCCCCCCACCCCCCCCCCCCCCCCCCCCCCCCCCCCCCCCCCCCCCCCCCCCCCCCCCCCCCCCCCACCCCCACCCCCCCCCCCCCCCCCCCCCCCCCCCCCCCACCCCCACCCACTCCAAAAGTCAGCAAAATTCATCTCTTGGTTCCCTCCCCGTTCGACTTCCAGCGCGGGGTCAGTTCGTGCATTTCGAGACGCTTGTGCGTTTAGAGGCCTCAATAACGGCCCATCACGATGACTTTGATTGAAAGCCACGCAACGATTGATCCACAGGTATGAGCGCGGCTTAAGGCAAGTAGTTGTGATGATCCAGGACACTTCCTCATTCAACAATATACAGTGGGGCAAATAAAGTATTTAGTCCGCCTCGATTGTTGCAAGTTCTCCCCACTTAAATAAAGTCAGAGGTCTGTAATTTTCCATCATTGGTACACTTCAACGATGTGAGAAGAGAAACAGGAATGTGAAAAAAAAAAATCCAGAAATTCACATTGTTAGAATTTTTACTGAATGTATTTGTAAAGTTTGGTGGGGAAAATTAAGTATTTGGTCCTGCAAACAGGGAGATCTCTGGCTCTCACAGACCTGTTAACTTCTTCTTTAAGAAAGCTCTTCTGTCATCCACCTGTTACCTGTATTATGGCACCTGTTTTTAGTCGACCGTGGCGCCTAGAGAGGTTTAAACTCGTTATCTGTTATGAATAGATAGCCCAAATGTAACCCAAAACGATATTTCAATCATCTGATAATCTCCCTCGATCGGGCTCACGCGATCTCATCCCGTGGGGTCAAATATGATTATGGAACGGTGATCAAAAATCAGAACCACACGGGGGGACCTGTGTGAATGACCTGCAGAGAAGCTAGGGACCATCAGTTAACACATACGACGACAGGATAAATCCTGCAAGTGCCAGCGTTCCCCCTGCTGAAGCCAGTGAATTTTCAGGCGTCTGAAGTTTGCCTGAGAGCACATGGATGATACAGCAGAGCTGGGCGAGAATGTCATGTGGTCTGATGAATTGAAAACCAAAGTAGAACCCTGTTTGGTATAACTCAACTCGTGTGTGTGATTGGAGAAAGAGTTGCATCCCAAGAAACACCATACCTACTGTGCAGCTTATGGGGGTGGAAACGTCATGCTTTGGGGCTGTTTTTTGTTAAGGGGACAGGACGACTGATCGATGTTAAGGGAAAAGAATGATTGGTGGCATGTATCGTGAGATTTTGAGCTCCAAACCTTCCTTCATTGCGGGTTGAATTCTGGTTATGGCCAAATATACTTATTTTCACCATAATTTACAATTAAATTCATTTAAAAATCCTACAATGTGAATTCCTGGATTTTTTTTACTTCGACTCTCACAGTTGATGGTGTTACTATGATGAAAATTACAGCCACTGTCATTATGTTAAGGTGGGAGAACTTGCACACATCGGTGGCTGCCTAAAATACTTTTTTGCCCCACTGTATATTGTTGAAATGTGGAGTGTCTGGCTCATCCACTACTGCCCTTATGCGCGTTCAGACCGGATCATTCGTTGCGGTGGCTTTCAATGCAAGTCAATAGTGATGGGGCGTTTGGCCTCAAAACGCACAAGCTGTCTCGGAATGCCACGCATGGCCGCGCTGGAAGTCGAAGGGGAGGGAACGCATGAGATGAATTTTGGCTGAACCTTTCTCGGGACGCTCGTGCAGCAACCACTCAGAGAGCCGCATAAGGGGTCACGGGACATTAGCGGTCTAAAGCGTGTAGACTGAAAATACTTGTAAACAGCCAAAACAGAGCTACACCAGGACTAAACCAGGGGACTAAACCAGGGTTGACAGTGGGGGACATAGTGCTTGTTCTCATGTGGAGTTTGCTTGCTCCCGTGACTTTATGCAAACTGTTCGAGTGTGTTGGCTCCATGCGGAAATACCTTTTAATTAATAAATTATAACGTATGGGCACCTCCGTGAACACATACTGCTGGTATATAAAGTGCCGTGAAGGTCCCTGAACACACACACGCTGCCAAGCTGCATTATGGAGAAGATCTTTACACAATAAGCCGCTAGCTAAACTCTGTTAGCATCAAAGGCTACGTCCTCCACTCCGGGCGCACCAGGATTCTAGTCTGAAGACCCCTGCGTCTGAAAACGAGAGAATGTGCGTTTCAGCGTTAGTCTCTCCTGTTTGCAAATACCACCCCCCCCCCCCCCCCCCCCCCCCCCCTCCCCCTCCCGTCAAACATGAGAGCATTGTCTAAAGGACTTCTCCTGTTCTAGGACAAACATTGTCTTTAATCAACTCTCTCTTTCTTCTTTCACCGTCACGACTTGAAAGCTGTTTCTCCTCTCGTTAGCACACTAATCCAGAAGATGAACGGGGACAATCCAGATTAAGCCTCAGAGCAAAAGTTTAGCTCTTTAAGTGCTGTAAATGAACCGGACATCAAGGCGAAGCAGGAGTTTTCCCAAACTTAGTTCCTTGAGCATCTCAAACAAGTCAACAGACGTGTGTTTATGGGATCACAACAGGATTCTCAGAGCAATATTACCCTTATTAATCTCCTGAGCACGGAACATTAACGGGCCCTTTTTAACCCGCCCAATAGTTAGAGCTCCAGTGTCCTTGAGCAAAAGCGCTGATCGAGCAGTTGTTCCAGAGCGCAGACGTAGGGTCGATACCAGAATCTGTGGTTTTTTATGTCAAGGTTTAAGGGAAAAAAAGTATAGGAACAGGAGATCATTCACTTGTAATTTAACAACTGCGTTTTATGTTTTTATGTACAATATAACCATAATTAGGTCTTATCGGCGATAATGGTTCACACAAATCATTATAAAAACTATACAGTAATGAACACAACCATTTTGTTGTTCTTATTGTTGTAGCACAAAATCTGACTCTGCTGAACCTTTATGCTGCACCATCAAAAGTTTCTTTGTTAGTTTTGTGACTGTGTTCGACAACATCACAGAGAAAAAAAGGAGACCGGAAGAGAGATCAGAGAGAGAGAGCGTCCTGAGAGAGAAGAGAGAGAAACAGAGAGAACAGCGAGAAGAGAGACTGAGAGTCCAGATAGTGACAGACGAGAGAGACCAGCAGAGAGGCAGAGAGAGAGCGAGACCAGAGCGAGAAGAGCGAGAGAACAGAAAGCGGGAAAGAGCAGAAAGAAGAAATTGAAGAGAGAAAAAGGGAGAGAGACCAGAGAGAGAACAGTGAGTTCAGAGAAGATGAGACAAAGAGGACCAGAAAAGAGGACATGAGAAAGACCCAAGAGAGGACCAGAGATGAGACAGCCAGAGAGAGACCAGCTTCTTTCCACAAAGCATTATAAGTTGAACAAGAGAATCAGAGAGAGACCGTAGAGACATGGTCTCTATCTCAATGGCATTTGTGTCAAAGTCAAGGCCCGGGGGCCATGTCCGGCACCCTAATGAATTATCTTTACCCCCCAGGAAGATGATATTTTCTTTAGTATTAGAAATGCCCACACAGAGCCATAAGAAAATGAATATAATGTTCAGGGCATGTGTTGTCACTTTGATAAGAAGTGTGTTTTTGTTAGATGGCCTTTCGGAGAAAAAAAATAAAAAACACTTAAGCCTAGTTATACTTCGCGCGGCGGACGGAGCTTACGGAGGGGATGACGTGACGTACACTTGCGCAACGCGTTTGGTCACCGCAAGGCCTCGAAAATTTTTAACTACGTAAGGGTCGCCGTTAAGAAGGCTCCGCATGATTTTATTTATTTGGTTTGAACTCATTTGTATTGTTTTTGTTTTATTGTTATGTTGTTCAGCACTTTGGGAAACGTTTTGGTTGTGTTAATTGTGCTATTTATATAAAGTGGTATTGGATTGGATTGGAGTTGATTGTCGTGTGTGAGTTATTGGAAGGAAGGCCGATTGGCCGTAACCTCCTCTCCAGTACCTTGGAGTAGACCTTACCGGGGAGGCTGAGGAGTGTGATCCCACGATAATTGGAACACACCCTCCGGTCCCCCTTCTTGTAGAGAGGGACCACCACCCCGGTCTGCCACTCCATTGGCACTGCCCCCGATCGCCACGCGATGTTGCAGAGACGTGTCAGCCAAGACAGTCCTACAACATCCAGAGACTTTAGATAATCAGGGCGGATCTCATCCACACCCGGAGCCTTGCCACCATGGAGGCTACCAACCACCTTGGTGACCTCAGCCAGGGAGATGGATGTACCCGCCCCAACATCCTCAGCCTCTGCCTCTGTAACAGAGGACGTGACGGGGGGATTGAGGAGAACCTCAAAGTATTCCTTCCACCGCCCGACAATATCCCCAGTCGAGGTCAGCAGCTCTCCACCCGCACCGTACATGGTGTTGGCAAAGAAATGCTTCCCCCTCCTGAGGCGCCGGATGGTTTGCCAGAATCTCTTCGAGGCCGACCGATAGTCATGCTCCATGGACTCTCCGAACTCCTCCCAGTCCCGGGTTTTTGCCTCTGCAACAGCCCGGGCCGCGGCACGCTTGGCCTGCCGGTACTGGACAGCTGCCTCAGGAGTCCCCCGAACCATCATGGCTCGATAGGACTCCTTCTTCAGCCTGACAGCATCCCTTACTGCCGGTGTCCACCACCGGGTTCGGGGGTTGCCGCCGGGACCAGCACCAGAGACCTTGCGACCACAGCTACGAGCCGCCGCATCGGCGATTGAGGCAGAGAACATGGTCCACTCGGACTCCATGTCCCCCTCCTCCGCCGGGACCTGGGAGAAGCTCTCCCGGAGGTGTGAGTTGAAAGTCCGTCTGACAGGGGGCTCAGCGAGACGTTCCCAGCAGACCCTCACTATACGCTTGGGTCTGCCAGGTCTGACCGGCTTCTTCCCCTGCCAGCGGATCCAACTCACGACCAGGTGATGATCGGTTGACAGCTCCGCCCCTCTCTTTACCCGAGTGTCCGAGACACGCGGTCGAAGGTCAGATGATACGACAACAAAGTCGATCATCGACCTCCGGCCTAGGGTGTCCTGGTGCCACGTGCACTGGTGGACACCCTTGTGCTCGAACATGGTGTTCGTGATGGACAAACCGCGACTGGCACAGAAGTCCAACAACTGAGCACCGCTCGGGTTCAGATCAGGGGGGCCGCTCTTCCCGATCACCCCTCTCCAAGTGTCACTGGCGTTTCCCACATGGGCGTTGAAGTCCCCCAGGAGAATAACGGAGTCCCCGGGCGGTGCACCGTCCAGTACCCCTCCCAAGGACTCCAAGAAGGCCGGGTACTCTACACTGCTGTTAGGCCCGTAGGCCGTCACAACAATGAGAGACTTGTCCCCCACCCGGAGGCGGAGGGACGCGACCCTCTCATTCACCGGGGAGAACTCCAACACGTGGCGGCTGAGATGGGGGGCAATGAGAATGGCCACCCCAGCTCGCCGCCTCTCCCCGCGGGAAACTCCAGAAAAGTGGAGCGTCCAACCCCTCTCAAGGAGTTGGGTTCCAGAGCCCAAGCTGTGTGTGGAGGTGAGGCCGACTATCTCTAGTCGGTATCGCTCAACCTCCCCCACGAGCTCGGGCTCCTTCCCCCCCAGTGAGGTGACGTTCCACGTCCCAAGAGCCAGATGTTGTGTGTGCGGACTGGGTCGCCGAGGTCTCCGCCTTCGACTGCCGCCCAGTCCTCTCTGCACCGCTTCACCACGGAGCCCTCTGCAGGTGGTGGGCCCACAGGAGGGACTGCCCACGTCATCCCTTCGGGCTGAGCCCGGCCGGGCCCCGTGGGCTAAGGCCCGGCCACCAGGCGCTCGCATACGGGCCCCGACCCCAGGCCTGGCTCCAGGGTGGGGCCCCGGCTGCGCCATGCCGGGCGACGTCACTGTTTTCGTGTTAGTGCTGTCCATGGTGTCTTCTGGACTGCTCTTTGTCTGACTCGTCACCTGAGACCTGTCTGCCATGGGAGGCCCTACCAGGGGCATGAAGCCCCAGACAGCATAGCTCCCAGGATCATCCGAGTACTCAAACTCCCCCACCACGTTAAGGTGGCAGTCCAGGGGGGAGTCCCAACCAGATATGGTAAAACACGTAACTCCATACTGGACCTCATATTTACAAACCAGTCAGCTAAATACGGGATATCTGGAGTAATTAACACCACTGTCTCAGATCATTCACTAATATTTGCCATCAGAAAATGTCTTAAAAAACCAAGATGTCACAAAAACAACTTTATAAGAAAAATACCAATTTCAAAGCTGCCGCAGTTTAATGCTGATGTGGGAAATATTGACTGGAACAACGAGATGTCTTTGAAAAACCCCGATCATATCCTGGCTACGTTCTACAATCGATTGGGTGCAATTCGTGAAAAGTATACCACCATTTGTAAGATTCATGTCAGACAAAATAATCTGCCATGGGCAAACGCTGAAATCATGCAGCTATTAAAAAAGAAGGACTCTTGAGAGGTACAGAGCTACTAAGACCCCTGAGAGTAAGATCTTTTTCGCACAGGTCAGAAACCAATGTAACTCTGAGCTGCGTAAAGCCAAACAAAGATACTTTGAAAAACAAATTAAACTAGGTGCGTCTAATCCAAGAACACTATGGCACACAATTAAATCTATAAATGGCGAAAGTAAAACGAAGAACTCAAGGAGCTTACAAATTTCAATCAATGGAAATCTCCTCACGGATCATGATAAAATTGCAAATGCTTTCAATAACTATTTTTTTTATGAAGAATTATCTTCTAAATTTACTCTACCTCAATGTCTTCCACTAGTGTCAAGCCATGAATCTCAAGGATTTTCCGTCTCTGAAATTACACAAAATGATCTTATCAATACACTCCACTCTCTTAATGCTTCACGTGCCCGTGACATAAATAATCTAGATATACATTTTTTGAGAACCCATGCCATTACCTTACTACCACTATTTCACCATGTTATAAATCTGTGTATCAGGCAATCTAAATTTCCTGATACCTGGAAAATGTCCCAAATTACTCCCATTTTCAAATCAGACGATCCTACCAATATCTCAAATTATCGCCCAATTTCAGTCCTCTCAACCATTTCTAAATTACTTGAAAAAACACTAAACACCCAAATTGTGGATTATCTTGAGCCTAACAACCTACTCACAGATTCCCAACATGGTTTTCGACCCCAGCGGTCGACAATGTCCGCACTGCTCTTGTTCACTGAACATATACGTGTTTCCCTGAACAAGGGACACACCATGGGAGCGGTGTATATAGATTTCCGCAAAGCTTTCGACACGGTCCATCACCTAATTCTCCAAAATAAGCTTCACTCTCTCAATTTCTCGTCACATGCCATAGATTTGATTATTTCTTACCTAAAGGATAGAACACAGATACCACAAGGCAGTATTCTGGGCCCCCTGCTGTTCCTTATATATATAAATGATCTCCCGAATGCTGTAAACCATTCACAATCGCTGCTCTATGCAGACGATACAGTGATCTTTGTATCTGGCCCAAACACAGAGGTCATTAATCAAAAACTCAACTCAGATTTAAAGTCTTTACATGGATGGCTCCAAGACAATCATTTAACTATTAACATTAAGAAAACAGAATGCATGTACTTCCACTCACCACGGAGACAGCTGTCCATTTCCAACCCCCTTGTCATTGCAAACCAAAAACTCTCAACTGCTTTAAACTACAAATACCTGGGGGTAACCCTTGACTCTCACCTTACATACAGTGTCCACATACAAAACCTCACCAAAAAGTTAAACCAAAAACTGTTTGTGTATGGTAAGATCAGAGCATGTTTGTCATTACCCGTCTCAAGGACATACCTGCATGCCATCATACTCTCTACCCTGTCCTACTGTCCCCCAGTGTGGACGCTGCCATCATACTCTCTACCCTGTCCTACTGTCCCCCAGTGTGGACGCTGCCATCATACTCTCTACCCTGTCCTACTGTCTCCCAGTGTGGACGCTGCCATCATACTCTCTACCCTGTCCTACTGTCCCCCAGTGTGGACGCTGCCATCATACTCTCTACCCTGTCCTACTGTCTCCCAGTGTGGACGCTGCCATCATACTCTCTACCCTGTCCTACTGTCTCCCAGTGTGGACGCTGCCATCGTACTCTCTACCCTGTCCTACTGTCTCCCAGTGTGGACGCTGCCATCATACTCTCTACCCTGTCCTACTGTCTCCCAGTGTGGACGCTGCCATCGTACTCTCTACCCTGTCCTACTGTCTCCCAGTGTGGACGCTGCCATCATACTCTCTACCCTGTCCTACTGTCTCCCAGTGTGGACGCTGCCATCGTACTCTCTACCCTGTCCTACTGTCTCCCAGTGTGGACGCTGCCATCATACTCTCTACCCTGTCCTACTGTCTCCCAGTGTGGACGCTGCCATCATACTCTCTACCCTGTCCTACTGTCTCCCAGTGTGGACGCTGCCATCATACTCTCTACCCTGTCCTACTGTCTCCCAGTGTGGACGCTGCCATCATACTCTCTACCCTGTCCTACTGTCTCCCAGTGTGGACGCTGCCATCATACTCTCTACCCTGTCCTACTGTCTCCCAGTGTGGACGCTGCCATCATACTCTCTACCCTGTCCTACTGTCTCCCAGTGTGGACGCTGCCATCATACTCTCTACCCTGTCCTACTGTCTCCCAGTGTGGACGCTCACAACTAAGGAAATACTAGAACCTGTGGCGAGACTCTACAATAGAGCATATAAGATCCACCACAGGCTCCCTGGTTGGACCCACCACTGCACTGCTCTATCACAGTCTGGGGCCTTGACTTTCCAGAACTACGCCCTGAGCCATGGGATTAAGCTCTACTTCCACCTGCTCAACAACTGCCCATCGGCCTCACTGTCTGTTCTGGTTCCAAGACCCAGCTCTCGATCCGAGCGTTCAACCAGATCCACCACAAACCAAATCTTACCCATACCTCACCACAGGAACACCTACGGACAAAATTCATTCTTCTGTGAGCTCACCAGGGCCTGGAACAAGATCCCCCTCACCATAAGAACCATACAGTCACCTGGACCTTTTAAAAAGACTATGCTGAAACATCTGACGGACAGCTATCGTTGTGACCACTAGTGACGGACACTATAGCCTCACACCAGTGTGTTCCTTCTTTTATGTGTGACAGTATGTTTTGTGTCGAGTGGTGATGTTAATGCTGTGTGTGTGTGTTCTGCAGAGCAGGAACCTGCTGAAAATCAGTTTGTACTGAGCCAGGCCCGATTTTGTTTTAAATCTTTCCTGCCTAATAAATAAAATGAAATGAAATGAAATAAAGGGCAGGAAACAGTGAGGAGTCAAACTGTTCTCAGAGGTTCTGGTCCGGACTGTAGCCTCCTGTCCAGTGGGGGCGGGTCCCTGCTCAAAAATGTCCAAAATGACGTGCGCTGAAATGCTGCAATACCACCATGGGCCAGTGGGGGCGGACCCGGAATAAGAATTATTCAATGCTAATGTATAGCATCTTCTTACCTCTCAAAAACGTCTTTACAGGATGGTCAAAAAGTCCCACATGTGTGTCAATGCTGAGGGGGGTGAATTTATCTTGGACCAGTCTAGTTTAGTCGCTGTGGACTTTTGAATGCACTCGTGAATGGGGCTTGTGCAGCTAACACACGCACAAATGTGTTATTTCACATTTTGAAGCTGCCCTTAGAAGCCAAAAGTGGTATCACATTAGTTTCAACAACAGAGATAGAAGTGACTACATCTGTTAATATTTACAGTCTATGCTCCTGCCTGAGGGGAGGGTTGGAACAGTCCATGTGCAGGTGAGGGGGGAGGGTTGGAACAGTCCATGTGCAGGTGAGGGGGGAGGGTTGGAACAGTCCATGTGCAGGTGAGAGGGGAGTGGTTGGAACAGTCCATGTGCAGGTGAGAGGGGAGTGGTTGGAACAGTCCATGTGCAGGTGAGGGGGGAGTGTTGGAACAGTCCATGTGCAGGTGAGAGGGGAGTGGTTGGAACAGTCCATGTGCAGGTGAGGGGGGAGTGTTGGAACAGTCCATGTGCAGGTGAGGGGGGAGGGTTGGAATAGTCCATGTGCAGGTGAGGGGGGAGTGTTGGAACAGTCCATGTGCAGGTGAGAGGGGTCAGCAGCGATAGAAGACTGGCAGAAAACCCCACAGGAACAGCCCCAGTTTAACGTGTGTTTTTGTACTTTCTGTTTTGAAAAGGCCGGAGGTTTCCAGAGCAACGGAGGCGGCGTGATCTCAGAGTCGACGGAAATGGAGAAGGTTCGCCTGGAGCCGTGTCACAGAGACAGAGGCGAAGGCGACAGTCGCGGACGGAGGCTCAGTGTGCGAATCAGCAACGTCTGAACGACCGGAGCAACAGGACGCTACGCCATAGAAGTCACTTTAATGTGTTTTTGTACTGCCCTGAATCACAACAGCAGCTTTCTATGCAATAAGCTCCATGTACAGAGTGTGTAGGTGTAAAACTCAGAAGTTCACCGAGTTCCATGAGAAGGTCGCATTAGCATTAGCATTAGCATTAGCATTAGCATTAGCAAAGAACGTTCCACAGTTTGGTTTATATTTTACAAAAACATTAAATTCTAGTCAAAGCTTTCCTTCCAAGACCATAGAGTGTAAAATATTAACGGATGTAGTCACTTCTATCTCCGCCGTTGAAACTAATGTGCCGCCACTTTTGCCTTCTACGGGGAGGTCTCTACGTTTGGGTTTTGTTGGAGATCAGGGGCAGACATCTTGGAGAGACCAGGGGCAGACATCTTGGAGAGACCTGGGGCAGACATCTTGGAAAGACCTGGGGCAGACATCTTGGAGAGACCTGGGGCAGACATCTTGGAGAGACCTGGGGCAGACATCTTGGAAAGACCGGAGCAGACATCTTGGAGAGATCTGGGGTAGACATCTTGGAGAGACCTGGGGCAGACATCTTGGAGAGACCAGGGGCAGACATCTTGGAGAGACCTGGGGCAGACATCTTGGAGAGACCAGGGGCAGACATCTTGGAGACCAGAGCAGACATCTTGGAGAGACCAGGGCAGACATGTTGGAGAGACCAGGGGCAGACATCTTGGAGAGACCTGAGGCTTGGTGGAGTCATGGGGGATAAGAATAGCTCGTACATATATAGACAGGCCACGTCGTAGAAACTAAAGCACAAGAGGAAGCCTGAAGAAGAAACTAATACAATAATAAAATCTGCACCTTCCTTTTTTGTCTCGTTAGTATAATGTTGCTCTTCTAAAGTAGGTCCAGATATTACATTAATGCATATATATGTTTTTAAACCCACCGCCGCCACTTTTGCCTTCTACGGGCAGTTTCAAAATGGCCGCGGGGGCTGGATAATGTGAAAAAACTAATTTGCGCATGTGTTAGCTGCACTAGCCCCATTCATTTAACGCGTGCATTCTGAAGACCACTGCGGCTAAACTAGACCGGTCCAAAAAAAAGAGCCACTTTTGGACCATCCTGTAAAGAGGTTTTCAAGAGGAAAGATGCTATAGATTAGCATTGGCTAATTCTTATTCAGGATCCACCCCCGATGGTTTCACTGACACTGGTCCACTGGGCTGTGATTAAGGGGCGTGTTCCGACCAAACCAGGAAAAACAAAGCCTCGTCGCTCTATTGAGTAATTTACCTTTAACCATGTTAGCTGATATGGTAGCACTAGCATAGCGTATATTCTGGAAGCTTTGTACGCTTGCTCATCTGTCCATCACGGTATAAAGCCCGCCCTGACAATCTGATTGGTCCGGTCAGATTCTGTTCGGACCAATCGTAGGCAGAACCGGACTGAACTTCCTGCTACAAAATGTGGGCGGGGCCAAAGTCCGGCTGCGTCAAAATTGGGGTCTCTCACTTTAATCAATAACTAACACAAAAATAACAGGTTGATTTAACGGATTAAAGTCACGACATGTAACTTTTCCGACATCACCGTCCTGTTGATTTGGTGAAAAGTCAAAAAGGTCCAACAATATAGTTACATTTATAAACATTTATAGCCCATGGTCATCCGTGTTTCTTAGTTTTATATTTGCCTGTGTCCGCACTGTTTGATTCTCTGATCTGTTGCCGCTGAAACTCCTGGAGACGTCTGCTGTTGTGATTTAGGGCGACACAAAAACACTTTTAAATACGATGTAGTCGACAGAGTTCTGTGGAAAAGGTTTCTTGATTCTAACATTCAAACCCTACTCTTTGCTTTAGTTTTGGTTAACCATGTTTTAAATCCCTTATGACGGGTTAAAAAAAAAAAAAAATAGTGGATATCAAAATTGCATGACAATGTCAATTTGAAATAGATTCCGGCAAAAAAAATCCTATATTTTATAAAAAGAAGGTGTTTTTCATGAATTTAAGCTGTCTATGCTCTAACCTGTGTGTGACGTCACAGCGGGTTACGCCCATGCATTGAAAACCATGGATCTATGCCACAGGACTGCCTTTTCTCTCTTCTCTCCACTGATGCCCAACACAATACTGCCCTCTACAGGTGACAATTGCTCACTACACATAAATTGCCGTTTTGAGAGTGAAAAAGTGTCTGAGGTGGGATTTAAACCCAAGTATCTGGATTGACAGTCCATCGACACAACAACTGGACTATCTCAGTGACAACTAAGAGTTATAATCTAGTATTTATCTCCGACTCGCTGTACACGGCCTTGTCATCTTGAATATCCACAAAAAAAGAACGAATACCAAATTGTAAACAACTTACAGCGTTGAAACGTACCCACTCTGACGTCACCAAGGGCTGTGAAGTTTTTTCGTCTCTAAGGGCGTTGCTATGGGGTTATTTCGATTTGGGGGGATCAGACAAAAAAAACAACAACTGATTTTGAAACCTTTAGTAGTTCTCTTCTAATATAAAATGGTATTAAAACTGTATTTCTAAATAAATAAAACCGTCAAAAGGTCTTTAATGGTTTCTGCTTCATTGTAGCAAAGGGGAAACGTACAGTCATTTCACCACCTACTGCTTCCCCTTTTGCCACATTAAAAAACCCCAGAATGTCAAAATACTGAGTTAAAGGGACGGCCCCGTGTCATAGGCTAAGCACAGTTAGCAAAACATAACAGTTAGAAAGAACGTTAAAGTCAAAGCTGTAAACAAATGCTACTGTCCATGGAGAGAGAAACATGAACACGTGATTAAAGTATTGTTTAAATGTTGAGAATGTGACAAAAACAGGAGAATGTAGAGTTAGTTTGAGTCGGTGTGAAGACTTCCTGAAAGTGACACCTCTTCACTGAAAGTCAAATAACTAGTTTCTAAACTGAGATGTTTGTGGGTTACAGTTATAGAAAAACAGCTGTGGTTTCTCTCACTGAACACCAGGACATGGGTCTTTTCAAACTAGCTGCAAACTTCCAGAGCAGATGATAATAGCATCTGTCATTATCCTGTGTGTACGTTGTTAATTATACTAAATGACAAGTATTTCAAGAACAAAACAAGGAAGAAAAAGGCAACACATGGTTTAGTTTTTTTGTTGTTTGCCTGTAAGTGTCGTATGTTGTCCACAATTTAAATAAATAAATACATAAACAAAATGGCCGCCAAACAGAAGAAACAGGGAATAGTCTTTGGGGCGAGACAGGGATGCCCTTTAAGCTCTTTACTCTGCATAGTTTCATTATACTTCCTGCTTCTTTGAATGTTGTAGAGACTGTGTTTGTGTGTGTGTGTGTGTCTGTGTGTGTCTGTGTGTGTGTGTCTATGTGTGTGTGTGTGTGTGTTTGTGTGTCTATGTGTGTGTGTGTGTGTGTCTGTGTGTGTGTGTGTGTGTGTCTGTGTGTGTGTGTGTGTGTGTGTCTATGTCTATGTGTGTGTGTGTGTGTGTGTCTATGTGTGTGTGTGTGTGTATTCCAGTTCCCACCCGCGATAAAAACCACTTCCTGTCTCACATGATTGGGTGAAAGTATCTCTATATTTGGAGGTCTTCTTCTTTCTGTACGTGTTCGTCTCTTCGTAGGTTCTTATTATTTGGTAAAAGTAAACTATTTGTTTTTGTTTGTTATTAGCAACTTGTTGAATGTACATATTTTTTCCTAAATGTGTTTGAGGAGACTATGGATGTATTATATTATCTGGACAGGGTATTGCTAGCTTAAACCTGTCTCCACGTGGACAAGTGGACACCAGTGGTACTGCAGATAAAATTGCCAAGGGCTGTAGAGGAGACCTCAATATTAGCATTTTATAATTAACATAGTTTATTTTTCTATAGTGTAAGTTTGTGATGATGTGGAATGTGAGTGAGTGAAGAGTAAAAAGCAGAATGGACTTTGACTTTGAGCACAAACGTTGAGCTTGTGATGTCTTTGGACGGATAATGCTGTAAGTGACACATGAGGACGACTGAGCAGTTTAACCTGTGCTTTTCTACTTTCTAATGATATGAAGGTTTTAGAGGTTTGTTTTTACCTTTTACACTGAGATAATAAACAAGTGGAAGAAAACACTGTTTTTGGCCTTATTTTGATCACTTCTATACATTATTCTAAGTCTGTTACTGAGGCTGAGTGATACAGGTACAGGCAGAGAGGGGAGGGGAGGGGGAGGGGAGGGAGAGGGGAGGGAGAGGGGAGGGAGGGGAGGGAGAGGGGGGAGAGGGAGAGGGGGGGGGAGAGGAGAGGAGAGGGGAGGGAGAGGAGAGGGGAGGGAGAGGAGAGGGGAGGGAGAGGAGAGGCGAGAGTGCTATCCTCTGTCTGTCTGTACACAAGCCTCTCTGAGTACTGTACAAGTTTGTATGTAGTGTGTGTGTACCATAGACTGTACAATTAAAGCTGCTCCTCCTGGCGGCACGGTGGCTGAGTGGATAGCACTCTCGCTTCTCAGCAAGAAGGTCCTGGGTTCAAATCCCGGTTGGACCAGGGCCTTTCTGAGTGGAGTTTGCATGTTCTCCCCATGTCTGCGTAGGTTTCCTCCGGGTGCTCCGGTTTCCCCTACCACTAAAAATATGTACAATAGGTCTGACATGCGCCTCCTGTACTGGCGACCCTGCTCCCAAAAAAATAACAATTGTAAACCGCTTTGAGACTCCGATGGGGCAGTGAAAAGGCAGTATATAAATAAAGATTACTAAATAAAGATTACTACTGGTCCTCTCTGCTCCTCCTGGTCCTCTGTTTTCACTTCTATCTGAAAAAGCAGATCCAAAAACACAGATGTGGAAACTAGGAGCAGAACAAACAGTTTTGAGAGAGAGAGACTTGAGATGGATTTATTTGTAGTTTGAAAGTTAGGTATCCCAGCTTTAAATGTGACGTTCACTTCAAACAAGATCATAACAGTCCATTATAATGTTAGAACTATTACTGTAAACTAGTGCTGTCCAAAATATCGCGTTATTAACGCGTTAACGCAAATCAATATTAACGGCGTCATTTTTTTTATCGCCATTAATTTTTTTTATAATTATTAAAAAAAAAAAAAAAAAAAAAAAAAAATTTTTTTTTTTTTTACTTTTTATTGCAGACAAACACATATACAGAAAAAAAATAGACACAAAGAAAAGGACTAGTTAAGATACATTGTAGACAGAGATTACAAACAATATGTAGTTGGAGATACAGGGGGCCAAAGAAGAAACCCAGAAGGGCACATAGGAGGGGGGGGGGGGGGGACATGAAGTGGGAGATGGGGGGGAGGGGTTAATAAAAAAGGCAATACAAGCAAACAGTATACAGTCATAGATATACCGAAAGTAAACAGAGAAACACTATAGAGTATTTACATGAACAAATTTACAAAAAAATTGTTTATCATCATCATAATGACACCATGATGTTTCTATACAGTCTATGGTCTATACCCACACATACACACACACCCACACACACACACACACCCACACCCATAAACACACACACTCCACACACACACACACACACACATTGAAGGGGCTTTTTGTTACCAATTATTTATTTTGTCATCCATTTATTGATGATTTTGCATCAAATGTTAGTGTGTAATATAACACTACACATTGTTTTCAATAAAAAAAAGAAATTGCACACAGCACGCAAATGGGTGACTAATTTGCGATTAATCGCGAGTTAACTATGAAATTCATGCGATTAATCGCGATTAAATATTTTAATCGTTGGACAGCACTACTGTAAACACAATAAACTAGACCACCCATCAGTTCATCAGTGTCATATCTGGTTTTATTACACTGCGTGCAGAAGTTTTATTTTGAGGATTTATTCAATTATTGAACTACAAGAGTGCTTTTGATCAATGCAAAATGTTGATACATCCCAAACGTAGATATTCCAAAAAGTAAAAGTGAGTTGTTACCAATCATACAAATACAACAAATATATATCTGTGTGTTCACAATTATTATGCAGCTCAATGAAACTCAAAGTTATCTCAACTCATCTATTCATTTTCATTTGTTTAAATAAAACAGCTCCTAATGTAGAAAAATACTGCTAAAGTTTTAAGAACAGAACATCAGTGGCCAATATAGCCACCCTTCTTTTCAATAACACTCAAAAGCCGGCCATCCATGGAGTCCGTCAGTTCCTTGATCTGTTGACGATCAACTTTTTGTGCCGTAACAACCAACGCCTCCCAGACACTGTTCAGAGAGGTGTACTGCTTTCCTTCCCTGTAAAGGTCTCGTTTAATAAGGGCCCACAAGTTCTCAATTGGGTTAAGGTCAGGTGAGCAAGGGGGCCATGTCATAATCTTTCCTTCTTTTAGGCCTTTACTGGCTAGCCAAGCAGGAGTATTTGGATGCATGAGATGGAGCATTGTCCTGCATGAAAATCATGGTCTTTTTGAATGATGCAGGCTTTCTCCTGTACCACTGCTTGAAAAAAGTTCCTTCTAGAAACTGACAGTAAGTTTGGGAGTTTTAGTTTTAGTCCGTCTTCAACCCTAAAGCCTAGTTTATACTCGCGCGGCGCGGAGCTTACGGAGGTGACGTGACGTCACTTGCGCAACGCGTTGGTCACCGCAAGGCCCTTACGTTGCCTGCCCTGCAGCATCGAAATTTTCTAACTACGTAAGGGTCGCCGCAAGGAATCTCCGCTGTGATTGGTCCGTGTGTGTGTATTGGAAGGAAGCACGGAGCGGCTGCAGCAGGAGCATGGACGAGGCACTATGGAGCAGAGAGCTTTGTGCTTCGAAGGAAAAGCAGTTTGGGCTCAGAGCCTGATATACAGGAGACTGTGGACTATCTAACATATATATAACTTATATCTAACATATATATAACTTATAAACTGTGCAGTCGTTTGTTTTGCACTGTTCCTGTCTTTGTTTGAATTGTAGCTGCGTTTGTTGCTTTCCTCCTGCACTCGTAAATCGTTTATGTCAGATATTTACCACTATTATTGTTTTGCTGTTTGTGCTGAAAACTATTTAATAATAACTATGTTTCCAACAAGAACTGTGTCTTTATTCACAGAATCACAGTTGAAATAACTTATAAAATAATGAATCCATAAAACTATCACACAAACCTGCAGTAGAAACACGTGTAATGAGCTCAAACAGCTTTGTTTGCTAATGTTGTTCTGAAGAGGACAAAAGCGTAAATGGGACCGCTCCTGTGTGATCGCCCTCATGTGGTTTGTTGTGGGATTACAACATTCTCCTCAAAACTCCGTAAGGGGAACGCGCCAGTATAACATCAATTGTGCTTACGTAGGTCCACCGCAACCGCTAACGTAAGCCACGCCGCGCAAGTATACACTAGGCTTTAATGGCCCAACCAGCTCATCTTTAATAATACCAGCCCACACCAGTACTCCACCTCCACCTTGCTGGCGTCTGAGCCGGAGTGGGGCTCTCTGCCCATGACTGATCCAACCACGGGCCCATCCATGTGGTCCATCAAGAGTCACTCTCATCTCATCAGTCCATAAAACATTGGAAAAATCTGTCTTCAGATATTTCTTGGCCCAGTCTTGACGCTTTATCTTATGTGTCTTATTCCGTGGGGGTCTTTTTTCAGCCTTTCTTACCTTGGCCATGTCTCTGAGTACGGAACACCTTGTACTTCTGGACACCCCAGGTAGGTTACAGTTCTGGAATATGACTGCACTGGAGGATAATGGGTTCCTAGTAGCCTCACGCTTGATTCTCCTCATATCTTTTGCTGCTACTTTGCGTCTTTTTGTATCAACACGTTTCTTGCGTCCTTGTTGGGAATTTGCAACAAAGCGTTTGATCCCTCTGCAAGGCATTTGACAATTTTGGACTTTTCAGAGTCTGTGAGATCTCTCTTCTGGTCCATTTTGCCTGAGAAAAAGAAGCTGCCTAATAATTGTGCACACCTGATGTAGAATTTTGATCTCCTTAGGCCACGCCCTCGCTCATTATTAAAATGCACTTCACCTGGTATGCTTAAAATTTGATTGGCATTCAAGATTATACAGATTAGAGCTTGACAATATGTATAGAATGAACAATGTCATCAAAATACTGACTTGCCTAATAATTCTGCACGCACTGTATTATTATTATTGTTATTATTTTATTATTATTATTATTTTATTGTTATTATTTTATTATTATTATTATTTTATTGTTATTATTTTATTTTATTATTATTATTGTTATTATTTATATTATTATTATTATTATTATTATTATTATAGATTAAAAATATCTCTGTGTTGACATTTCCTGCGACTAGAGCAGAAAGAGTTGAGTTCATGAAATTCTCTGGATCCAAATCTGTTTCTGTGGTTTCACCTAAATATAAAAATGTCAAATAAAAGACATTTTCTGACTGTTTTTATCTCATTTATTCACAGGTATCGACTCAGAGAGATTTATCCAGACCAACAAAGACCTCGTCCTCGATACAAAGCCACCAGACAAATTTATCTTATTTACCTGGAAATTTAACTCCAGCAAAAATATAGTACAATTAATACAAAAATATAGTGATGTAATAATACATGATGATTATAAAGACAGGGTTCAGTTTTTTCCACAAAATTTCTCTCTGGTTCTAAAAAGTGTCCAGCTCAAAGACAGTGGGAGATACACAGCTGAGTCGTCTGGAGACAAAGATAAAACCCTTGGATCCTTTGACGTCTCAGTAGAAGGTGAGTTTCCTTCAGATGTTTCAGGACTGAACTCTTTCATCTGTTGTTTTATTAATCTGGACTTTACAAGTTAAAGAACCTCTGCATCTGTCTCACACTCAAACTGTACACAGGGAGAACATGCAAACTGCTACTGCTGCTGTTACTGCAGTAATGAGGTCCCATGTCCTGACTCTGACTCACAGTAATGTGGTCCCATGTCCTGACTCTAACTCACAGTAATGAGGTCCCATGTCCTGACTCTAACTCACAGTAATGAGGTCCCATGTCCTGACTCTAACTCACAGTAATGAGGTCCCATGTCCTGACTCTAACTCACAGTAATGAGGTCCCATGTCCTGACTCTAACACACAGTAATGTGGTCCCATGTCCTGACTCTAACTCACAGTAATGTGGTCCCATGTCCTGACTCTAACTCACAGTAATGAGGTCCCATGTCCTGACTCTAACTCACAGTAATGAGGTCCCATGTCCTGACTCTAACTCACAGTAATGAGGTCCCATGTCCTGACTCTAACACACAGTAATGTGGTCCCATGTCCTGACTCTAACTCACAGTAATGTGGTCCCATGTCCTGACTCTGACTCACAGTAATGTGGTCCCATGTCCTGACTCTAACTCACAGTAATGAGGTCCCATGTCCTGACTCTAACTCACAGTAATGAGGTCCCATGTCCTGACTCTAACTCACAGTAATGAGGTCCCATGTCCTGACTCTAACACACAGTAATGTGGTCCCATGTCCTGACTCTAACTCACAGTAATGTGGTCCCATGTCCTGACTCTAACTCACAGTAATGAGGTCCCATGTCCTGACTCTAACTCACAGTAATGAGGTCCCATGTCCTGACTCTAACTCACAGTAATGAGGTCCCATGTCCTGACTCTAACACACAGTAATGTGGTCCCATGTCCTGACTCTAACTCACAGTAATGTGGTCCCATGTCCTGACTCTGACTCACAGTAATGTGGTCCCATGTCCTGACTCTAACTCACAGTAATGAGGTCCCATGTCCTGACTCTAACTCACAGTAATGAGGTCCCATGTCCTGACTCTAACTCACAGTAATGAGGTCCCATGTCCTGACTCTAACTCACAGTAATGTGGTCCCATGTCCTGACTCTAACTCACAGTAATGAGGTCCCATGTCCTGACTCTAACTCACAGTAATGTGGTCCCATGTCCTGACTCTAACTCACAGTAATGTGGTCCCATGTCCTGACTCTAACTCACAGTAATGTGGTCCCATGTCCTGACTCTAACTCACAGTAATGAGGTCCCATGTCCTGACTCTAACTCACAGTAATGAGGTCCCATGTCCTGACTCTAACTCACAGTAATGTGGTCTCATGTCCTGACTCTAACTCACAGTAATGTGGTCCCATGTCCTGACTCTGACTCACAGTAATGAGGTCCCATGTCCTGACTCTAACTCACAGTAATGTGGTCCCATGTCCTGACTCTAACTCACAGTAATGTGGTCCCATGTCCTGACTCTGACTCACAGTAATGAGGTCCCATGTCCTGACTCTAACTCACAGTAATGAGGTCCCATGTCCTGACTCTAACTCACAGTAATGAGGTCCCATGTCCTGACTCTAACTCACAGTAATGTGGTCCCATGTCCTGACTCTAACTCACAGTAATGTGGTCCCATGTCCTGACTCTAACTCACAGTAATGAGGTCCCATGTCCTGACTCTAACTCACAGTAATGTGGTCCCTGTGCAGATCCAGTGTCTCCTGTGCGTCTGAGTGTGGACTCCGTGTGGAGCCGTGCTCAGATGTGTAACTTCACCGTAACCTGCAGCTCTGGGCTCTCTGAAGGAGCCGTCTCTCGCTCGTTCAGCTGCGTCACAAACAGCTGTGACCAGAGCGACACACACTCACCTGGACACACAGACTCCTCCATCGCCCTCTTCCTGTCAGGGTCGTCCATCATCTGTAACCATAGCAACCACGTCAGCTGGAGCCAGGACACCTGGGACTATCAGCAGGAGTGTGAAAAAAAGGGAATAAAGGGTAAAGAACACATCTGTACAAGACTTATTCTCTGCACGTTCAAAGCATAAAGATTCAGAATCAGTTTATTTGCAGTAAAACCACAGTGGAATACATGTGCAAGAGTCCCCAGTGTGCTTCAGACAAGTACATGAATAAGACAAAAGCTAAAAAGTACAGAAACAATACAAGTGAAGATCATTAAAGTGCTTTGTTCAGACTGAAAGAAGCTGTTAGCCTGTTAGCATGTTAGCATGTTAGCCTGTTAGCATCTCAGCCAACGTTATCTTTTGCCAGCCTCTATCAGAGCGGAGCACCTCTCTCTGGTCTCTGTGATTGTCCACTGTGATTGTCCACTAGCGAGCATTGCCTTTAGCCGTTAGCATTAGCCTTTAGCCGTTAGCATTAGCATGTCAACGAACTATTTTCTCTGTATTTCAAGTACATATTCACCCGTTTTAGCTCTTATTGAAAGTCAAAGTTATATACTTACTTTAATTATAATTCTGGAAGTCCTAATGTTAAACAGAGGATGATCATTGATTAAATATTGAACAAATGAAGAAATGACTAAATGTTCTGTTGTAAAATACATAAATGAGTGATTCTCTCTGTTACAGACGACAAACCCGCAGTAATCCGCTTCATCATTTTTGGCGTCGTGACTTTTGTTGTGGCGCTAGTTTTAGTGTATTTGTTCTTTGATTTGAAACGAAGGAAAAGAAGTGAGTATTTGTATTTATGATGATCTGATAAAAGTCCAAACTGTCTTTAATATTCAGTTTTTCTCTTCTTTCTTCAGTGAAAAGAGAAAACTTGGAGGAGACTGTGTACGATGACGTTCAGGTAAAGATCTATTTGAGCTGATGTTTGAAAAGAGGCCGGGACTATAGACCGACCAGGACCGAGGCTGGACCGAGGTGGGACCGGGGCTGGACCGAGGTTGGACCGAGGTTGGACCGAGGCTGGACCGAGGTTGGACCGGGGCTGGACCGAGGTTGGAAAGGAGCTGGACCGAGGTGGGACCGGGGCTGGACCGAGGTGCGACCGGGGCTGGACCGAGGTTGGACCGGGGCTGGACTGAGGTGGGACCGGGGCTGGACCGAGGTTGGACCGGGGCTGGACCGAGGTGGGACCGGGGCTGGACCGAGGTGGGACCGGGGATAAACCGGGGCTGGACCGGGACTGGATTGGGGCATGACCTATTGTTGTGACTCTATGATGTCTGTTGTGACTCTATGATGTCTGTTGTGACTCTATGATGTCTGTTGTGACTCTATGATGTCTGTTGTGACTCTATGATGTCTGTTGTGACTCTATGATGTCTGTTGTGACTCTATGATGTCTCTTGTTGTGACTCTATGATGTCTATTGTGGCTCTATGATGTCTGTTGTGACTCTATGACGTCTGTTGTGACTCTATGACGTCTGTTGTGACTCTATGATGTCTGTTGTGACTATGACGTCTGTTGTGACTCTATGATGTCTGTTGTGACCTTATGATGTCTGTTGTGACTCTATGATGTCTGTTGTGACTATGACGTCTGTTGTGACTCTATGATGTCTGTTGTGACTCTATGATGTCTCTTGTTGTGACTCTATGATGTCTGTTGTGACTCTATGATGTCTCTTGTTGTGACTCTATGTCTGTTGTGACTCTATGATGTCTGTTGTGACTCTATGATGTCTGTTGTGACTCTATGATGTCTGTTGTGACTCTATGATGTCTGTTGTGACTATGACGTCTGTTGTGACTCTATGATCTCTGTTGTGACTCTATGATGTCTGTTGTGACTCTATGATGTCTCTTGTTGTGACTCTATGATGTCTGTTGTGACTCTATGGTGTCTGTTGTGACTCTAAGATGTCTGTTGTGACTATGACGTCTGTTGTGACTCTATGATGTCTGTTGTGACTCTATGACGTCTGTTGTGACTCTATGATGTCCGTTGTGACTCTATGATGTCTGTTGTGACTCTATGTCTGTTGTGACTCTATGATGTCTGTTGTGACTCTATGACGTCTGTTGTGACTCTATGATGTCTCTTGTTGTGACTCTATGATGTCTCTTGTTGTGACTCTATGATGTCTGTTGTGACTCTATGATGTCTGTTGTGACTATGATGTCTGTTGTGACTATGATGTCTGTTGTGACTCTATGATGTCTGTTGTGACTCTATGATGTCTCTTGTTGTGACTCTATGATGTCTGTTGTGACTCTATGATGTCTGTTGTGACTCTATGACGTCTGTTGTGACTCTATGATGTCTCTTGTTGTGACTCTATGATGTCTGTTGTGACTCTATGACGTCTGTTGTGACTCTATGATGTCTGTTGTGACTCTATGATGTCTGTTGTGACTCTATGATGTCTGTTGTGACTCTATGATGTCTGTTGTGACTCTATGATGTCTGTTGTAGCTCTATGATGTCTGTTGTGACTCTATGATGTCTGTTGTGACTCTATGATGTCTGTTGTGACTCTATGACGTCTGTTGTGACTCTATGATGTCTGTTGTGACTCTGACATCTGTTGTGACTCTATGATGTCTCTTGTTGTGACTATGATGTCTGTTGTGACTCTATGACGTCTGTTGTGACTCTATGATGTCTGTTGTGACTCTATGATGTCTCTTGTTGTGACTCTATGATGTCTGTTGTGACTCTATGATGTCTGTTGTGACTCTATGATGTCTGTTGTGACTCTATGATGTCTCTTGTTGTGACTCTATGATGTCTGTTGTGACTCTATGATGTCTGTTGTGACTCTATGATGTCTCTTGTTGTGACTCTATGATGTCTGTTGTGACTCTATGACGTCTGTTGTGACTCTATGATGTCTGTTGTGACTCTATGATGTATGTTGTGACTCTATGATGTCTGTTGTGACTCTATGATGTCTCTTGTTGTGACTCTATTATGTCTGTTGTGACTCTATGACGTCTGTTGTGACTCTATGATGTCTCTTGTTGTGACTCTATGTCTGTTGTGACTCTATGATGTCTCTTGTTGTGACTCTATGATGTCTGTTGTGACTCTATGATGTCTCTTGTTGTGACTCTATGATGTCTGTTGTGACTCTATGACGTCTGTTGTGACTATGATGTCTCTTGTTGTGACTCTATGATGTCTGTTGTGACTCTATGACGTCTGTTGTTGTGACTCTATGATGTCTGTTGTGACTCTATGACGTCTGTTGTGGCTCTATGATGTCTGTTGTGACTATGATGTCTGTTGTGGCTCTATGACGTCTGTTGTGACTCTATGATGTCTGTTGTGGCTCTATGATGTCTGTTGTGACTCTATGATGTCTGTTGTGACTCTATGACGTCTGTTGTGACTCTATGATATCTGTTGTGACTCTATGATGTCTGTTGTGGCTCTATGATGTCTGTTGTGACTATGATGTCTGTTGTGGCTCTATGATATCTGTTGTGACTCTATGATGTCTGTTGTGACTCTATGATGTCTGTTGTGACTCTATGATGTCTGTTGTGACTCTATGACGTCTGTTGTGACTCTATGATGTCTCTTGTTGTGACTCTATGATGTCTGTTGTGACTCTATGATGTCTGTTGTGACTCTATGATGTCTGTTGTGACTCTATGATGTCTGTTGTGACTCTATGACGTCTGTTGTGACTCTATGATGTCTGTTGTGACTCTATGATGTCTCTTGTTGTGACTTTATGATGTCTGTTGTGACTCTATGATGTCTGTTGTGACTCTATGATGTCTGTTGTGACTCTATGATGTCTCTTGTTGTGACTCTATGATGTCTGTTGTGACTCTATGATGTCTGTTGTGACTTTATGATGTCTGTTGTGACTCTATGATGTCTCTTGTTGTGACTATGATGTTTGTTGTGACTCTATGATGTCTCTTGTTGTGACTCTATTATGGTCTGTTGTGACTCTATGACGTCTGTTGTGACTCTATGATGTCTCTCTTGTTGTGACTCTATGTCTGTTGTGACTCTATGATGTCTGGTCTCTCTCTCTTGTTGTGACTCTATGTCTGGTCTCTCTCTGGTCCCCTCTCTCTGGTCTCGCTCTGGTCTCTCTCTGGTCTCTCTCTGGTCTCTCTCTCTGGTCTCTCTCTGGTCCCTCTCTGGTCTCTCTCTGGACTCTCTCTGGTCTCTCTCTGGTCTCTCTCTTGTCTCTCTCTCTGGTCTCTCTCTGGTCTCTCTCTGGTCTCTCTCTGGTCTCTCTCTGGTCTCTCTCTGGTCTCTCTCTCTGGTCTCTCTCTGGTCTCTCTCTGGTCTCTCTCTGCTCTCTCTCTGCTCTCTCTGGTCTCTCTCTCTGCTCTCTCTCTGGTCTCTCTCTGGTCTCTCTGGTCTCTCTCTGGTCTCTCTCTGGTCTCTCTCTGGTCTCTCTGGTCTCTCTCTGGTCTCTCTCTGGTCTCTCTCTGGTCTCTCTCTGGTCTCTCTCTGGTCTCTCTCTGGTCTCTCTCTGGTCTCTCTGGTCTCTCTCTGGTCTCTCTGGTCTCTCTCTGGTCTCTCTCTGGTCTCTCTCTCTGGTCTCTCTCTGGTCTCTCTCTCTGGTCTCTCTCTCTGGTCTCTCTCTGGTCTCTCTCTGGTCTCTCTCTGGTCTCTCTCTCTGGTCTCTCTCTGGTCTCTCTCTCTGGTCTCTTTCTGGTCCCTCTCTCTGGTCTCTCTCTCTGGTCTCTCTCTGGTCTCTCTCTCTGGTCTCTCTCTGGTCCCTCTCTGGTCTCTCTCTGGACTCTCTCTGGTCTCTCTCTGGTCTCTCTCTCTGGTCTCTCTCTGGTCTCGCTCTGGTCTCTCTCTGGTCTCTCTCTGGTCTCTTTCTGGTCTCTCTCTGGTCTCTCTCTGGTCTCTCTCTGGTCTCTCTCTGGTCTCTCTCTGGTCTCTCTCTCGTCTCTCTCTGGTCTCTCTCTGGTCTCTCTCTGGTCTCTCTCTGGTCTCTCTCTGGTCTCTCTCTGGTCTCTCTCTGGTCTCTCTCTGGTCTCTCTCTGGTCTCTCTCTCTGGTCTCTCTCTCTGGTCTCTCTCTCTGGTCTCTCCCTGGTCTCTCTCTGGTCTCTCTGGTCTCTCTCTGGTCTCTCTCTGATCTCTCTCTGGTCTCTCTCTGGTCTCTCTCTGGTCTCTCTCTGGTCTCTCTCTCTGGTCTCTCTCTGGTCTCTCTCTGGTCTCTCTCTGGTCTCTCTCTGGTCTCTCTCTGGTCTCTCTGGTCTCTCTCTGGTCTCTCTCTGGTCTCTCTCTCTGGTCTCTCCCTGGTCTCTCTCTGGTCTCTCTCTCTGGTCTCTCCCTGGTCTCTCTCTGGTCTCTCTGGTCTCTCTCTGGTCTCTCTCTGGTCTCTCTCTGGTCTCTCTCTGGTCTCTCTCTGGTCCCTCTCTCTGGTCTCTCTCTGGTCTCTCTCTCTGGTCTCTCTCTGGTCTCTCTCTGGTCTCTCTCTGGTCTCTCTCTGGTCTCTCTCTGGTCTCTCTCTGGTCTCTCTCTGGTCTCTCTCTGGTCCCTCTCTCTGGTCTCGCTCTGGTCTCTCTCTGGTCTCTCTCTGGTCCCTCTCTCTGGTCTCGCTCTGGTCTCTCTCTGGTCTCTCTCTCTGGTATCTCTCTCTGGTCTCTCTCTGGTCTCTCTCTGGTCTCTCTGGTCTCTCTCTGGTCTCTCTCTGGTCTCTCTCTGGTCTCTCTCTGGTCCCTCTCTCTGGTCTCGCTCTGGTCTCTCTCTGGTCTCTCCCTCTGGTCTCTCTCTGGTCTCTCTCTGGTCTCTCTGGTCTCTCTCTGGTCTCTCTCTGGTCTCTCTCTGGTCCCTCTCTCTGGTCTCTCTCTGGTCTCTCTCTGGTCTCTCTCTCTGGTCTCTCTCTGGTCTCTCTCTGGTCTCTCTCTGGACTCTGGACTCTCTGGTCTCTCTCTGGTCTCTCTCTCTGGTCTCTCTCTGGTCTCTCTCTGGTCTCTCTCTGCTCTCTCTGGTCTCTCTCTCTGCTCTCTCTCTGGTCTCTCTCTGGTCTCTCTCTGGTCTCTCTCTGGTCTCTCTCTGGTCTCTCTCTGGTCTCTCTGGTCTCTCTCTGGTCTCTCTCTGGTCTCTCTCTGGTCTCTCTCTGGTCTCTCTCTGGTCTCTCTCTGGTCTCTCTCTGGTCTCTCTGGTCTCTCTCTGGTCTCTCTCTCTGGTCTCTCTCTGGTCTCTCTCTGGTCTCTCTCTCTGGTCTCTCCCTGGTCTCTCTCTGGTCTCTCTCTCTGGTCTCTCCCTGGTCTCTCTCTGGTCTCTCTGGTCTCTCTCTGGTCTCTCTCTGGTCTCTCTCTGGTCTCTCTCTGGTCTCTCTCTGGTCTCTCTCTGGTCTCTCTCTCTGGTCTCTCTCTGGTCTCTCTCTGGTCTCTCTCTGGTCTCTCTCTGGTCTCTCTCTGGTCTCTCTCTGGTCTCTCTCTGGTCTCTCTGGTCTCTCTCTGGTCTCTCTCTGGTCTCTCTCTCTGGTCTCTCTCTGGTCTCTCTCTGGTCTCTCTCTCTGGTCTCTCCCTGGTCTCTCTCTGGTCTCTCTCTCTGGTCTCTCCCTGGTCTCTCTGGTCTCTCTCTGGTCTCTCTCTGGTCTCTCTCTGGTCTCTCTCTGGTCTCTCTCTGGTCCCTCTCTCTGGTCTCTCTCTGGTCTCTCTCTCTGGTCTCTCTCTGGTCTCTCTCTGGTCTCTCTCTGGTCTCTCTCTGGTCTCTCTCTGGTCTCTCTCTGGTCTCTCTCTGGTCCCTCTCTCTGGTCTCGCTCTGGTCTCTCTCTGGTCTCTCTCTCTGGTCTCTCTCTGGTCTCTCTGGTCTCTCTCTGGTCTCTCTCTGGTCTCTCTCTGGTCTCTCTCTGGTCTCTCTCTGGTCCCTCTCTCTGGTCTCTCTCTCTGGTCACTCTCTGGTCTCGCTCTGGTCTCTCTCTGGTCTCTCTCTGGTCTCTCTCTGGTCTCTCTCTGGTCTCTCTCTGGTCTCTCTCTGGTCTCTCTCTGGTCTCTCTTTGGTCTCTCTCTGGTCTCTCTCTGGTCTCTCTCTGGTCTCTCTCTGGTCTCTCTCTGGTCTCTCTCTGGTCTCTCTCTGGTCTCTCTCTGGTCTCTCTCTGGTCTCTCTGGTCTCTCTCTGGTCTCTCTCTGGTCTCTCTCTGGTCCCTCTCTCTGGTCTCGCTCTGGTCTCTCTCTGGTCTCTCTCTGGTCTCTCTCTGGTCTCTCTCTGGTCTCTCTCTGGTCTCTCTTTGGTCTCTCTCTGGTCTCTCTCTGGTCTCTCTCTGGTCTCTCTCTGGTCCCTCTCTCTGGTCTCGCTCTGGTCTCTCTCTGGTCTCTCTCTGGTCTCTCTCTGGTCTCTCTCTGGTCTCTCTCTGGTCTCTCTCTGGTCTCTCTCTGGTCTCTCTTTGGTCTCTCTCTGGTCTCTCTCTGGTCTCTCTCTGGTCTCTCTCTGGTCTCTCTCTGGTCTCTCTCTGGTCTCTCTCTGGTCTCTCTGGTCTCTCTCTGGTCTCTCTCTGGTCTCTCTCTGGTCTCTCTCTGGTCCCTCTCTCTGGTCTCGCTCTGGTCTCTCTCTGGTCTCTCTCTGGTCTCTCTCTGGTCTCTCTCTGGTCTCTCTCTGGTCTCTCTCTGGTCTCTCTTTGGTCTCTCTCTGGTCTCTCTCTGGTCTCTCTCTGGTCTCTCTCTGGTCTCTCTGGTCTCTCTCTGGTCTCTCTCTGGTCTCTCTCTGGTCCCTCTCTCTGGTCTCGCTCTGGTCTCTCTCTAGTCTCTCTCTGGTCTCTCTCTGGTCTCTCTCTGGTCTCTCTCTGGTCTCTCTCTGGTCTCTCTCTCTGGTCTCTCTCTCTGGTCTCTCTCTGGTCTCTCTCTCTGGTCTCTCTCTGGTCTCTCTCTCTGGTCTCTCTCTCTGGTCTCTCTCTGGTCTCTCTCTGGTCTCTCTCTGGTCTCTCTCTGGTCTCTCTCTGTGTTGTAAATATGGTCCTACACTATTGCAGGTCAGAAGCTAAACAACATTTCTCTGACTTGTAATAATAATTAAACTACATCTTTAAACCTACATTTAAACACTGTCAGAGAAGAAGCCTGTCTCACATTTTCAGGAAGACTGCCCCAGATTAAACCAAGTGCATCAATGTGAGTGTTTAAAAAGCACTAGTCAAACCCAGACCCGGTTTAACAGTTGAGAAAGTCATTTATGAACCAGGAAGTGAAAAACCAATTTGTTTTGCCTCAAGATCAAAACGTGGTTCAGTCAATATTGATACGACGGGAAGTTACAGTTCTGTATCATCAGTTACAGTTTTGTATCATCAGTTACAGTTTTGTATCATCAGTTACAGTTCTGTATCATCAGTTACAGTTCTGTATCATCAGTTACAGTTTTGTATCATCAGTTACAGTTTTGTATCATCAGTTACAGTTCTGTATCATCAGTTACAGTTTTGTATCATCAGTTACAGTTTTGTATCATCAGTTACAGTTCTGTATCATCAGTTACAGTTTTGTATCATCAGTTACAGTTCTGTATCATCAGTTACAGTTCTGTATCATCAGTTACAGTTTTGTATCATCAGTTACAGTTCTGTATCATCAGTTACAGTTCTGTATCATCAGTTACAGTTTTGTATCATCAGTTACAGTTTTGTATCATCAGTTACAGTTTTGTATCATCAGTTACAGTTCTGTATCATCAGTTACAGTTCTGTATCATCAGTTACAGTTTTGTATCATCAGTTACAGTTTTGTATCATCAGTTACAGTTCTGTATCATCAGTTACAGTTTTGTATCATCAGTTACAGTTTTGTATCATCAGTTACAGTTCTGTATCATCAGTTACAGTTTTGTATCATCAGTTACAGTTCTGTATCATCAGTTACAGTTCTGTATCATCAGTTACAGTTTTGTATCATCAGTTACAGTTCTGTATCATCAGTTACAGTTTTGTATCATCAGTTACAGTTCTGTATCATCAGTTACAGTTCTGTATCATCAGTTACAGGAGAAGGAGGAGCACACTATAAACTAAACGTACTAAAGTACGACATTTCCTGATATTTTATAAAACAAAACCACATGTGGTTCTATATTGCACATTCTCTCTGGTCCGTCTCTCTGGTCTCTCTCTGGTCTCTCTCTGGTCTCTCTCTGGTCTCTCTCTAGTCTCTCTCTGGTCTCTCTCTGGTCTCTCTCTCTGGTCTCTCTCTGGTCTCTCTCTGGTGTCTCTCTGGTCCGTCTCTCTGGTCTCTCTCTGGTCTCTCTCTTTGGTCTCTCTCTTTGGTCTCTCTCTCTGGTCTCTCTCTGGTCTCTCTCTGGTCTCTCTTTGGTCTCTCTCTCTGGTCTCTCTCTCTGGTCTCTCTCTGGTCTCTCTCTGGTCTCTCTCTGGTCTCTCTCTCTGGTCTCTCTCTGGTCTCTCTCTGGTGTCTCTCTGGTCCGTCTCTCTGGTCTCTCTCTGGTCTCTCTCTTTGGTCTCTCTCTTTGGTCTCTCTCTCTGGTCTCTCTCTCTGGTCTCTCTCTGGTCTCTCTCTGGTCTCTCTTTGGTCTCTCTCTCTGGTCTCTCTCTCTGGTCTCTCTCTGGTCTCTCTCTGGTCTCTCTGGTCTCTCTCTCTCTGGTCTCTCTCTGGTCTCTCTGGTCTCTCTCTCTCTGGTCTCTCTCTGGTCTCTCTCTGGTCTCTCTCTTTGGTCTCTCTCTTTGGTCTCTCTCTCTGGTCTCTCTCTGGTCTCTCTCTTTGGTCTCTCTCTGGTCTCTTTCTGGTCTCTCTCTGGTCTCTCTCTTTGGTCTCTCTCTGGTCTCTCTCTGGTCTCTCTCTCTCTCTCTCTGGTCTCTCTCTCTCTCTGCTCTCTCTCTCTCTCTCTCTCTCTCTCTCTCTCTCTGGTCTCTCTCTGGTCTCTCTCTCCTCTTTCTCTCTCTCTCTCTGTTCTCTCTCTCTCTGGTCTCTCTCTCTCTCTCTCTCTGGTCTCTCTCTCTCTCTCTCTCTGGTCTCTCTCTCTCTCTCTCTCTGGTATCTCTCTGGTGTCTCTCTGGTCTCTCTCTCTGGTCTCTCTCTGGTGTCTCTCTGGTCTCTCTCTCTGGTCTCTCTCTGGTCTCTCTCTGGTCTCTCTCTCTCTCTCTCTCTCTCTCTGGTCTCTCTCTCTCTCTCTCTCTCTCTGGTCTCTCTCTCTCTCTGGTCTCTCTCTCTCTCTCTCTCTGTTCTCTCTCTCTAGTATTAAAAACCATAACAGCGTCAGTCTCACCGAGCAGGTCTCCGTGCACCAGCGCCACCATGTACCATAAGACGCCGAACACGAACCAGGTGCCGGCGAAGGTGGCGGTGAACAGGAAGAACTTGTACCTCCACTGCATGTCCACGAACGTAGTCCACAGGTCCCGCAGGTAGAGGGCGCTGCGGCCGCTCTGGTGCTCGATGCGGATGTTGCTGCGGCCATCTTTGGACATGACACGCCTCCTTTTCCTCAGAGCTCCGCCCACTCCAGCAATGGCCGCCCCCAGCAGCGGCTTCAGTACGTCCGTCTGAGTCTGAGAGTGGCACACTTTCTGAGGGGAGGGGCCCCGAGAGGACGAGGGGGAGGGGGACGCCATCTGAGAGCACAGGGACACAGGGGACAGGTAAGAGCACAGGGACAGGTAAGAGCACAGGGACAGGTATGAGCACAGGGACAGGAGAGACAGGTAAGAGCACAGGGACAGGTAAGAGCACAGGGACAGGTATGAGCACAGGGACAGGAGAGACAGGTAAGAGCACAGGGACAGGTAAGGGCACAGGGACAGGTATGAGCACAGGGACAGGAGAGACAGGTAAGAGCACAGGGACAGGTATGAGCACAGGGACAGGTATGAGCACAGGGACAGGAGAGACAGGTAAGAGCACAGGGACAGGAGAGACAGGTATGAGCACAGGGACAGGAGAGACAGGTAAGAGCACAGGGACAGGAGAGACAGGTATGAGCACAGGGACAGGAGAGACAGGTATGAGCACAGGGACAGGAGAGACAGGTAAGAGCACAGGGACAGGAGAAACAGGTATGAGTACAGGGACAGGAGAGACAGGTAAGAGCACAGGGACAGGAGAAACAGGTATGAGTACAGGGACAGGGAGAGACAGGTATGAGCACAGGGACAGGAGAGACAGGTAAGAGCACAGGGACAGGAGAGACAGGTATGAGCACAGGGACAGGAGAGACAGGTAAGAGCACAGGGACAGGAGAGACAGGTATGAGCACAGGGACAGGAGAGACAGGTAAGAGCACAGGGACAGGAGAGACAGGTATGAGCACAGGGACAGGAGAGACAGGTATGAGCACAGGGACAGGAGAGACAGGTAAGAGCACAGGGACAGGAGAGACAGGTATGAGCACAGGGACAGGAGAGACAGGTATGAGTACAGGGACAGGAGAGACAGGTATGAGCACAGGGACAGGAGAAACAGGTATGAGCACAGGGACAGGAGAGACAGGTAAGAGCACAGGGACAGGAGAGACAGGTATGAGCACAGGGACAGGAGAGACAGGTATGAGCACAGGGACAGGAGAGACAGGTATGAGCACAGGGACAGGAGAGACAGGTAAGAGCACAGGGACAGGAGAGACAGGTAAGAGCACAGGGACAGGAGAAACAGGTATGAGCACAGGGACAGGAGAGACAGGTATGAGCACAGGGACAGGAGAGACAGGTAAGAGCACAGGGACAGGAGAGACAGGTAAGAGCACAGGGACAGGAGAGACAGGTAAGAGCACAGGGACAGGAGAGACAGGTATGAGCACAGGGACAGGAGAGACAGGTATGAGCACAGGGACAGGAGAGACAGGTATGAGCACAGGGACAGGAGAGACAGGTAAGAGCACAGGGACAGGAGAAACAGGTATGAGCACAGGGACAGGAGAGACAGGTAAGAGCACAGGGACAGGAGAGACAGGTAAGAGCACAGGGACAGGAGAAACAGGTATGAGCACAGGGACAGGAGAGACAGGTATGAGCACAGGGACAGGAGAGACAGGTATGAGCACAGGGACAGGAGAGACAGGTAAGAGCACAGGGACAGGAGAAACAGGTATGAGTACAGGGACAGGAGAGACAGGTATGAGCACAGGGACAGGAGAGACAGGTAAGAGCACAGGGACAGGAGAGACAGGTATGAGCACAGGGACAGGAGAGACAGGTAAGAGCACAGGGACAGGAGAGACAGGTAAGAGCACAGGGACAGGAGAGACAGGTAAGAGCACAGGGACAGGAGAAACAGGTATGAGCACAGGGACAGGAGAGACAGGTATGAGCACAGGGACAGGAGAGACAGGTATGAGCACAGGGACAGGAGAGACAGGTAAGAGCACAGGGACAGGAGAAACAGGTATGAGTACAGGGACAGGAGAGACAGGTATGAGCACAGGGACAGGAGAAACAGGTATGAGCACAGGGACAGGAGAGACAGGTAAGAGCACAGGGACAGGAGAGACAGGTATGAGCACAGGGACAGGAGAGACAGGTATGAGCACAGGGACAGGAGAGACAGGTAAGAGCACAGGGACAGGAGAGACAGGTATGAGCACAGGGACAGGAGAGACAGGTATGAGCACAGGGACAGGAGAGACAGGTATGAGCACAGGGACAGGAGAGACAGGTAAGAGCACAGGGACAGGAGAGACAGGTAAGAGCACAGGGACAGGAGAAACAGGTATGAGCACAGGGACAGGAGAGACAGGTATGAGCACAGGGACAGGAGAGACAGGTAAGAGCACAGGGACAGGAGAGACAGGTAAGAGCACAGGGACAGGAGAGACAGGTAAGAGCACAGGGACAGGAGAGACAGGTATGAGCACAGGGACAGGAGAGACAGGTAAGAGCACAGGGACAGGAGAGACAGGTAAGAGCACAGGGACAGGAGAGACAGGTAAGAGCACAGGGACAGGAGAAACAGGTATGAGCACAGGGACAGGAGAGACAGGTATGAGCACAGGGACAGGAGAGACAGGTATGAGCACAGGGACAGGAGAGACAGGTAAGAGCACAGGGACAGGAGAAACAGGTATGAGTACAGGGACAGGAGAGACAGGTATGAGCACAGGGACAGGAGAGACAGGTAAGAGCACAGGGACAGGAGAGACAGGTATGAGCACAGGGACAGGAGAGACAGGTATGAGCACAGGGACAGGAGAGACAGGTATGAGCACAGGGACAGGAGAAACAGGTATGAGCACAGGGACAGGAGAAACAGGTAAGAGCACAGGGACAGGAGAGACAGGTAAGAGCACAGGGACAGGAGAAACAGGTATGAGCACGGGGACAGGAGAGACAGGTATGAGCACAGGGACAGGAGAGACAGGTAAGAGCACAGGGACAGGAGAGACAGGTAAGAGTACAGGGACAGGAGAAACAGGTATGAGCACAGGGACAGGAGAAACAGGTATGAGCACAGGGACAGGAGAAACAGGTAAGAGCACAGGGACAGGAGAGACAGGTAAGAGCACAGGGACAGGAGAGACAGGTAAGAGCACAGGGACAGGAGAGACAGGTAAGAGCACAGGGACAGGAGAAACAGGTAAGAGCACAGGGACAGGAGAAACAGGTAAGAGCACAGGGACAGGAGAGACAGGTATGAGCACAGGGACAGGAGAGACAGGTAAGAGCACAGGGACAGGAGAGACAGGTATGAGCACAGGGACAGGAGAGACAGGTAAGAGCACAGGGACAGGAGAAACAGGTATGAGCACAGGGACAGGAGAGACAGGTATGAGCACAGGGACAGGAGAGACAGGTAAGAGCACAGGGACAGGAGAGACAGGTATGAGCACAGGGACAGGAGAAACAGGTAAGAGCACAGGGACAGGAGAAACAGGTAAGAGCACAGGGACAGGAGAGACAGGTATGAGCACAGGGACAGGAGAAACAGGTATGAGCACAGGGACAGGAGAGACAGGTAAGAGCACAGGGACAGGAGAGACAGGTATGAGCACAAGGACAGGAGAAACAGGTATGAGCACAGGGACAGGAGAAACAGGTATGAGCACAGGGACAGGAGAGACAGGTATGAGCACAGGGACAGGAGAGACAAGTAAGAGCACAGGGACAGGAGAGACAGGTATGAGCACAGGGACAGGAGAGACAGGTATGAGCACAGGGACAGGAGAGACAGGTATGAGCACAGGGACAGGAGAGACAGGTGAGAGCACAGGGACAGGAGAGACAGGTGAGAGCACAGGGACAGGAGAGACAGGTAAGAGAGCACAGGGACAGGAGAGACAGGTATGAGCACAGGGACAGGAGAAACAGGTATGAGTACAGGGACAGGAGAGACAGGTATGAGCACAGGGACAGGAGAGACAGGTATGAGCACAGGGACAGGAGAGACAGGTATGAGTACAGGGACAGGAGAGACAGGTATGAGTATAGTTTAAAATCTTTTAATAATATGTATCATTTTACACAGTTCTTTTCAGACGCTCAAAGTCTCTTCACATCATTCTCTCTCTCCAAACACGGTGGTGATAAACTACTGTAGCCACAGCTGCCCTGGGGCACACTGACAGAAGCGAGGCCCCTCCCACCACCACCAACCATTCACACACACACCAGACTCATTCTAATGTGGGGAAAGTGTCTTGCCAAAGGACACAACCACAGTTTGGCACTTTACAGCCGCAGCCGCCCCACTGTGGCACCTGCTGTTCCCAGAGGTCTCCCATCACAGAACTAACCAGGCCCTGTCCTGCAGAGGTTAGAGGTCAGACCCTATCTATTGATCCAAAGAATTGATATAAAACTGTATTAAATGTGTTTAAAGAGTAGTGGAGTGAGGTTGCCAGGTTTGACGTGGTCTTTGCTCCTTCAGAGCCTGTGAACTGTCTCTGGTTTCAGGCTCAGTCTTTGTTCGCTGTAAAAGTCTGATTTAAATGTTCTCAGATAAACGTGCTTTAGCTTCTCTCCACAATCAGCCTCTGTTGGATCTTCTCTGCTCTTGTTCCATTCAAATAACAAATGTCTAAAGTGTCAGAGCTGCTATCTCTGATCACGGACTCTGAGGAGCACAGGGACTGGCCTCCTGCTGGGACTCTGAGGAGCACAGGGACTGG
>OZ035836.1:2180496-2185496 GCA_964034765.1 Knipowitschia caucasica
TGTATGTGTGTGTGTGTGCGTGTATGTGTGTGTGTCTGTATGTGTGTGTGTGTGTGTGTGAATGTGTGTGTGTGTGTGTGCACTTGTTTTCAACTCCTGGTGGGTTCCATAACCTGAGATTCCGCTCACGTCATGGGGACTGGTTTTACGTGGTGGGGCCCGAACACCGGACCCCACTGGTCCAAGCTTAATAATCAATGGGTAATGCTTTTCTAACGGTCCTTATGCAGTCTCTGTAAAAATATGGAAAGGACCCCTGGAGGTTTACTTTCCTGAAAAAAGTGTGTTATGTGTCGGAACCCTGGTGGTGGGTTGCGGGATATCAAGGAGGGGCACACTGGGGCAATTTCAGTCCAGCAGGCTGGAGCCAATCATGGAGCAGCACAACAGAGGAAATCAGGTGTCAGGCTAGAAAAAGGTGCAAGTGTGTGGTTCATTAGGCTGCAAGAAATCATGGAGGAGCACACTGAAGCGCACGCTTACAAACCACTGGTAAGTGCTGACTACAAGTCATGACTTCAAATTGTTATATAGAATGATTACAAATTATTTGTTGTTTGTGCAGCTTAGTCAAGAGTCCCTAATTGATGAAGTCGACTCAGATTCTGACGATTTAACTGTCAAGAAGAAACCTGTAAAAAAGTATGGAAAAAGAAAAATCAAAAACACTTTTCTTCAAGACTCGGAAAGTGACGAACCAAAGGCAAATAAGATTGTTATCATGCAGCTGCAAAAGAAGAAAAATGGGGGGCGAGTTTACAGCAAGAGACACTTTTGCCTCTACTGTTCAATGTCCTGCCACAAAATGTCCCGTCATTTGACTAGAAAACATGGAAATGAAAGTGACGTAGCCAGAGCATTGGCTCTACCTGTGAAATCTAAAGCACGTAAACTTCAGTTTGATTTGATCAGGAATAGTGGAAACCGTGAGCACAATTTTGAGGTTTTAAAGGCCGGCATTGGAACTTTAGTCCCAGCTAAACAGCCAAATTGCCCAGTTAAATCCAGTGAGTTTTTGCACTGTATAGACTGTGGGGCATTGCTTAAGCGAAAGTCGCTGTGGAGGCATGTGGCCAGGTGCCGGCTTTCACAGAAAGATGCCCAGGCTAAACCAGGTAGAAGTAGGGTCCAGTCCCTCTGCTCCCTAGCCCAGCCTGTACCGGAGGGCATCAGCAAAAAGCTGTGGTCTTTAATTTGGGCAATGCATCAGGATGAGGTCACGGGTGTTGTCAAAGCAGAAAAGGGGATTCTGAGACTCGGAGAGCACCTGTACTTAAAACACGGGCATGATAAGACTAAGCATGATTACATTAGGCAGAAAATGAGAGAAGTCGGTAGGTTAATTAACGAAGCAAAAACCGCAGGGAAACTGAAAACAATTAAGGATTTCTTTATTCCTTCCAACTTTAACCATGTGATTGATGCAGTCAGGTCTGTGGCTGGATATGATGAGGAAACAAATCAATACAAGACTCCATCCTTGGCCCTCAAACTCGGCCATAGCCTCAGAAAGCTAGCAGATATTCTTGAATGTGACTCAAAAATGGAGCATTGTGTTGATGAACTATTTATTAAAAACCTCCAACGAAGCCGGCTGCTTTTTGAGAAGAGGTGGGACGTCTGTGTTTCTTCTGCTGCCCTACAGACCCTCCGGCAAGCCAAGTGGAACACTCCGGACCTGCTCCCTCTGACTGAGGCGTTAGAGCCATGCATGCACATATTGAGGTATGTCGACCTGAATATGTGCAAACCCTAATAAGTGAGCCAACGTCTAAGCATTGGTCTAAACTGGCAGTTTTGACTCTTTGTGAGGTCATTATTTTCAATCGAAGAAGGGAAGGTGAGGTTTCAAAGATGCCACTGACAGCCTTTACCTTAAGAAGTAAGACTGGGATCCATTCTGACATTGCTCTGGGACTGTCCCAACTTGAGAAAAAGCTGTGTCAGCATTTTCAACGCATTGAAATTAAAGGGAAAAGAAGTCGGAAAGTGCCGGTTCTTTTGACTCCTGAAATGATTGCTTCGATGGAGGTGCTGGTGGAGAACAGAAGGGCCTGTTCCATCTCTGACCATAACCCATACTTCTTTTCCCGCCCGGGCGCAGACACCCACATCAGGGGATCAGACTCCCTACGCCAGGTAGCCAAAGAATGTGGTGCGGTGCATCCAGAGATGCTATCCTCAACCAAACTTAGAAAGCACATAGCTACTATGTCTACAGTTCTCAATATGAAAGAGAATGAGATGGACATACTTGCCAACTTCCTCGGCCATGACATTCGCATCCACAGGCAATATTACAGACTACCAGAGGGGACACTGGAGCTGGCCAAAATCAGCAAAGTGTTGATGGCCATGGAGCAGGGAAGAGTGACGGAATTCGAAGGAAAGAGCCTCGACCAGATACAAATTGAGCCTGAAGGTAATTCTTGATATTATTAAAATATGTATGATTTTTTTCCCCTAAAGGCCACTTGTATTTTTATTTTCTGTGCGACAGAGAGAGCAGTAGAGATCCTCTCACAAACGGACGGGCTAAAAGAAACTTCAAGCGGAGAACCTTCAACCATTCATCCAGATGCACCCCATGGTAGTGGCAGTGCCCCTTCTGGTAAGTGTACCAGGTGGGGGATTACAGCCAGGCTGCTTGGTCCTCACCCTGGGAGTGTATATTGCTAATATATTTTTATTTCTCTCCCTAGAACGTGTAAGAAAGCCATGGTCTGCATCTGAGGTGAAGGCTGTGGAGAAGACCATGACACCTTTCATACAGACTGGAAAGGTCCCTGGGAAGTCTCACTGCCTGGCCTGCATTAATGCCTCACCAGATGACCTTAGACATCGGACATGGAGTGGCATTAAATTCTATGTCAAAAATAGAATCACTGCAATTCGAAAACAAAATCTAAAATAAAATTCCTTTAAAATAGTTGTTTGGTTTCTATTGACTGTTTTGTATTACTTAAAGTCTTGGTAAAAAAAGATTATGTCTATGGGTCCCATTCTGAACGGCCCTGTCAAAGGGACCCACCAGGTAACAAAAACGTGTATGTGTGTGTGTGTGCGTGTATGTGTGTGTGTTTGTGTGTGTGTCTAAAATTGTGTAGTTTCTTTCTTGGTTGTTGTTAAACCCTGGTTAATATTCTGCACATGAAGAGAAGGTTCTGGTCCAGTCTCTGTTTCTGAACAAACAAATGTACAATAGATACAGACAGAGACCATGGAGCTGAGACCATGGAGCTGAGACCATGGAGCTGAGACCATGGAGCTGACACCATGGAGTTGAGACCATGGAGCTGACACCATGGAGCTGAGACCATGGAGCTGAGACCATGGAGCTGACACCATGGAGCTGACACCATGGAGCTGACACCATGGAGCTGAGACCATGGAGCTGACACCATGGAGCTGAGACCATGGAGCTGCGACCATGGAGCTGAGACCATGGAGCTGACACCATGGAGCTGAGACCATGGAGCTGAGACCATGGAGCTGAGACCATGGAGCTGAGACCATGGAGCTGAGACCATGGAGCTGAGACCATGGAGCTGACACCATGGAGCTGAGACCATGGAGCTGAGACCATGGAGCTGAGACCATGGAGCTGAGACCATGGAGCTGACACCATGGAGCTGAGACCATGGAGCTGACACCATGGAGCTGAGACCATGGAGCTGAGACCATGGAGCTGAGACCATGGAGCTGAGACCATGGAGCTGACACCATGGAGTTGAGACCATGGAGCTGAGACCATGGAGCTGAGACCATGGAGCTGAGACCATGGAGCTGACACCATGGAGCTGACACCATGGAGCTGAGACCATGGAGCTGACACCATGGAGCTGAGACCATAGAGCTGCGACCATGGAGCTGACACCATGGAGCTGAGACCATGGAGCTGAGACCATGGAGCTGAGACCATGGAGCTGAGACCATGGAGCTGACACCATGGAGCTGAGACCATGGAGCTGAGACCATGGAGCTGTGACCATGGAGCTGAGACCATGGAGCTGACACCATGGAGCTGACACCATGGAGCTGAGACCATGGAGCTGACACCATGGAGCTGAGACCATGGAGCTGTGACCATGGAGCTGAGACCATAGAGACCATGGAGCTGACACCATGGAGCTGACACCATGGAGCTGAGGCCATGGAGCTGACACCATGGAGCTGTGACCATGGAGCTGTGACCATGGAGCTGAGACCATGGAGCTGAGACCATGGAGCTGAGACCATGGAGCTGAGACCATGGAGCTGAGACCATGGAGCTGAGACCATGGAGCTGACACCATGGAGCTGAGACCATGGAGCTGACACCATGGAGCTGAGACCATAGAGCTGACACCATGGAGCTGAGACCATGGAGCTGAGACCATGGAGCTGACACCATGGAGCTGAGACCATGGAGCTGACACCATGGAGCTGAGACCATGGAGCTGTGACCATGGAGCTGTGACCATGGAGCTGAGACCATAGAGACCATGGAGCTGACACCATGGAGCTGACACCATGGAGCTGAGGCCATGGAGCTGACACCATGGAGCTGTGACCATGGAGCTGAGACCATGGAGCTGTGACCATGGAGCTGAGACCATGGAGCTGAGACCATGGAGCTGAGACCATGGAGCTGAGACCATGGAGCTGAGACCATGGAGCTGACACCATGGAGCTGAGACCATGGAGCTGAGACCATGGAGCTGAGCCCATGGAGCTGAGACCATGGAGCTGACACCATGGAGCTGAGACCATGGAGCTGTGACCATGGAGCTGACAACATGGAGCTGAGACCATGGAGCTGACACCATGGAGCTGACAACATGGAGCTGACACCATGGAGCTGAGACCATGGAGCTGACACCATGGAGCTGAGACCATGGAGCTGAGACCATGGAGCTGAGACCATGGAGCTGAGACCATGGAGCTGAGACCATGGAGCTGACACCATGGAGCTGACACCATGGAGCTGAGACCATGGAGCTGAGGCCATGGAGCTGAGA
>OZ035836.1:2190496-2227996 GCA_964034765.1 Knipowitschia caucasica
CTAATGAGATGAAATCTGAAAGTTGTGGTATAGTTTATTCACCAAATCTCACTTTTCCTGAGCTCTTTCTGTCGAGATGATCAAAAGTTATTATTTCTGAGAGTAAAAAGTCAGACACCCGAGCTTTAACTTCCCCTAAACTCTAACCCAGGACGGTCCGAGACCAGAACAACTCTCTCTCTTCTGCAGTGAAACCTTACCTTTCCTGGCGTGGAGGTGGTTTCTCCGCAGCGGTCTGGACTCTCTGGGTCCTGGCTTCACATGCCGCCTTCGCCTTTGTCTGTGCTTTTTCAGAACCGGACCAGAACTGGACCAGACCTGGACCTGGACCTCAGCTCGCTCTGCCCCATTCAGCCTCACAGAAACAGCTCTATGGGTGGAGGGAGGAGGGGGGTATCTGTTGTCCTGTGCCCACTGCTTTGGCCCCTCTCCTGGGCACCCCCCCCCCTCACCCCCCCCCCCCCCCCTCTCTGTGGGATAATTGATCACCAGAGTTACCGCGGATCCGGTCATTACCACAATAAAAGGAGAAAAGCGTTTCTAAGACGGGACGTTTCGCTAACGACACTTATAATCAATGTAACGGTGAAACGTTTTATTCAGTTCTTTCTTTATTGGTGTTGAGATAGACCTGAGAGGACGAGAGAGACCTGAGAGGACGAGAGAGACCTGAGAGGACGAGAGAGAAGACAGAAACCTGAGAGGACGAGAGAGAAGAGGGAGAGACCTGTGAATCCAATGGGAGAAGTGAGGAGGAGAGAGAACTCAGGCACCTGTGGATCCAAAGGGCTCTGAGCAGACAAGAGAGTAGACAGAGACCTGAGAGGACGAGAGAGAAGAATATATATATATATATATATATATATATATACATATATATATATATATATATATATACGTGTATATATACTAGTGAGAAGAAAAAAATCCTCACCTCCCACGGAATGATGATGTACTCAGTGAATGTCTCAGACAGTGGCAAGATGAGGAGGTGCTGGAGGAGAGCCCATCATGGGAGGACAAGCCCCTATATGAGGAGGTGCTGGAGGAGAGCCCATCATGGGAGGACAAGCCCCTACATGAGGAGGTGCTGGAGGAGAGCCATCATGGGAGGACAAGCCCCTATATGAGGAGGTGCTGGAGGAGAGCCCATCATGGGAGGACAAGCCCCTACATGAGGAGGTGCTGGAGGAGAGCCATCATGGGAGGACAAGCCCCTACATGAGGAGGTGCTGGAGGAGAGCCATCATGGGAGGACAAGCCCCTATATGAGGAGGTGCTGGAGGAGAGCCCATCATGGGAGGACAAGCCCCTACATGAGGAGGTGCTGGAGGAGAGCCATCATGGGAGGACAAGCCCCTATATGAGGAGGTGCTGGAGGAGAGCCCATCATGGGAGGACAAGCCCCTACATGAGGAGGTGCTGGAGGAGAGCCATCATGGGAGGACAAGCCCCTACATGAGGAGGTGCTGGAGGAGAGCCCATCATGGGAGGACAAGCCCCTACATGAGGAGGTGCTGGAGGAGAGCCCATCATGGGAGGACAAGCCCCTACATGAGGAGGTGCTGGAGGAGAGCCCATCATGGGAGGACAAGCCCCTACATGAGGAGGTGCTGGAGGAGAGCCATCATGGGAGGACAAGCCCCTACATGAGGAGGTGCTGGAGGAGAGCCCATCATGGGAGGACAAGCCCCTACATGAGGAGGTGCTGGAGGAGGCCCATCATGGGAGGACAAGCCCCTACATGAGGAGGTGCTGGAGGAGACCCATCATGGGAGGACAAGCCCCTACATGAGGAGGTGCTGGAGGAGACCCATCATGGGAGGACAAGCCTACCAATGGCTAGAAAGAGCTGGAGACCCATGGTACAGATATACCACACCAGAGGAGACCCATGGTACAGATATACCACACCAGGGGAGACCCATGGTACAGATATACCACACCAGAGGAGACCCATGGTACAGATATACCACACCAGAGGAGACCCATGGTACAGATACACCACACCAGAGGAGACCCATGGTACAGATATACCACACCAGGGGAGACCCATGGTACAGATAAACCACACCAGAGGAGACCCATGGTACAGATATACCACACCAGAGGAGACCCATGGTACACATATACCACACCAGAGGAGACCCATGGTACACATATACCACACCAGAGGAGACCCATGGTGTGGGTCCCTACTATCTCTCTACATCTCTTACATCCTTCTTCCCTACTATCTCTCTAATCCTTACCCTTCCTACTATCTCTCTAATCCTTACCCTTCTCCTACTATCTCTCTAATCCTTACCCTTCTCCTACTATCTCTCTACATCCTTACCCTTCTCCCTACTATCTCTCTAATCCTTACCCTTCTCCTACTATCTCTCTAATCCTTACCCTTCTCCTACTATCTATCTTATCCTTACCTCTCCTCCCTACTATCTCTCTACATCCTTACCCTTCTCCCTACTATCTCTCTACATCCTTACCCTTCTCCCTACTATCTCTCTAATCCTTACCCTTCTCCCTACTATCTCTCTACATCCTTACCCTTCTCCCTACTATCTCTCTACATCCTTACCCTTCTCCCTACTATCTCTCTAATCCTTACCCTTCTCCCTACTATCTCTCTAATCTTACCCTTCTCCCTACTATCTCTAATCCTTACCCTTCCTCCCTACTATCTCTCTAATCCTTACCCTTCTCCTATATCTCTCTAATCTTACCCTTCTCTCTATATCTCTCTACATCCTTACCCTTCTCCCTACTATCTCTCTAATCCTTACCCTTCTCCCTACTATCTCTCTACATCCTTACCCTTCTCCCTACTATCTCTCTAATCCTACCCTTCTCCTACTATCTCTCTACATCCTTACCCTTCTCCCTACTATCTCTCTACATCTTACCCTTCTCCCTACTATCTCTCTAATCCTTACCCTTCTCCTACTATCTCTCTAATCCTTACCCTTCTCCCTACTATCTCTCTAATCCTTACCCTTCTCCTACTATCTCTCTACATCCTTACCCTTCTCCCTACTATCTCTCTAATCCTTACCCTTCTCCCTACTATCTCTCTAATCCTTACCCTTCTCCCTACTATCTCTCTAATCCTTACCCTTCTCCCTACTATCTCTCTAATCCTTACCCTTCTCCCCTACTATCTCTCTAATCCTTACCCTTCTCCTACTATCTCTCTAATCCTTACCCTTCTCCCTACTATCTCTCTAATCCTTACCCTTCTCCTACTATCTCTCTAATCCTTACCCTTCTCCCTACTATCTCTCTACATCCTTACCCTTCTCCCTACTATCTCTCTACATCTTACCCTTCTCCCTACTATCTCTCTAATCCTTACCCTTCTCCCTACTATCTCTCTACATCCTTACCCTTCTCCCTACTATCTCTCTAATCCTTACCTTCTCCCTACTATCTCTCTAATCCTTACCCTTCTCCCTACTATCTCTCTAATCCTTACCCTTCTCCTACTATCTCTCTAATCCTTACCCTTTCCCTACTATCTCTCTACATCCTTACCCTTCTCCCTACTATCTCTCTAATCCTTACCCTTCTTCCTACTATCTCTCTAATCCTTACCCTTCTCCCTACTATCTCTCTACATCCTTACCCTTCTCCCCTACTATCTCTCTAATCTTACCCTTCTCCCTACTATCTCTCTACATCCTTACCCTTCTCCCCTACTATCTCTCTAATCCTTACCCTTCTCCTACTATCTCTCTAATCCTTACCTTCTCCCTACTATCTCTCTAATCCTTACCCTTCTCCCTACTATCTCTCTAATCCTTACCCTTCTCCCCTACTATCTCTCTACATCCTTACCCTTCTCCTATGTCCATGCTTTTGGGAGTTACCACTATCTCTCTACATCCTTACCCTTCTCCCTACTATCTATCTACATCCTTACCTTCTCCCTAATAATACTATTTCATTCACTCCGGTCCATAGGACCATCTCTGTCAGATATTGACGACTGGCATGGACGATTGCTTCTTCTGCGATCCGCCAATCCAGTCTCTTGGACTGGACTGCCTCTACGCCAATCACAACTCTTTTTAATTCGAGTTCATTTGCATAGTACAGAGATTCTAATATACTTTTTATTAGAACTTCTCGATACCGTTCCTCATCGTCACCCTCCTTGTATTTCACACAAGGAAAATGGAGGATTGCGTAGAACCTTGTCTGTCCTCCATTTATCAACATTGCGTCATCTGAATCAGTTCCACTGATTTCAGCCTGCTTTCTCTGCCACTCTGCCTGGTACTCCCGTCCAGCGTTTTTAATTAGTCTTCTCTGAAATTGTTCATTCAGTGAGTTCATGTCGGAGTCCACCATGACTACAAGACAGTGTCCGTCAATGTCAAATATGTCACCGACATATCTGTACATTACACGCCCTGCCGGATCTTTCCACTTAACTGTGCCCCTCGGCATTTTTTCCAGTTCAGGCAGCCATTCTTCTTCATGAATCTCACAGGATCGTGGGACAGGGGTGGGTCTGTTCCTCCCAGGCCCCTGTGTTGCCCCTCTAGATGGTATCACATTTTCAAGGAGGCTTTTTAGCCCCATTGTTTCTTTACTTCGTACAGATTTATGTGCCTCCTTCAAACGCTCCTCAAGAATTCGAGGTGTTTGTGAGACCTGTTCCAGTTTCGTTGGCAATGAGATCATATCTGGCAGGCGTGGGGGGGTCACCTCCGTGAATTCCCCACTCCACTCTCTCCCATGCTCCGATGCCTCATCTGAGCTTCTGTACGGCTGCTCGTCAAGCTGTGAGCTGCTCTCCTCCACTTCCTGTTTTCCGGCCGCATACTGTCTGAGGCCTGCCAGTTGCTTCAACAGCCCTTTGTGTCCTTTGTGCCGTGGCACTGCTTTCATTTTGTGGTCAGGTGATGGTTTTACTTGACACTTGAAACTGTTGAAACCTTGAAACTGTGGAAACCTTGAAACTGCTGAAGTCCTTGAAACTGCTGAAGTCCTTGAAACTGCTGAAGTCCTTGAAACTGCTGAAGTCCTTGAAACTGCTGAAGTCCTTGAAACTGCTGAAGTCCTTGAAACTGCTGAAGTCCTTGAAACTGCTGAAGTCCTTGAAACTGCTGAAGTCCTTGAAACTGTTGAAGTCCTTGAAACTCTTGAAATCTTGAAACTGCTGAAGTCCTTGAAACTGTTGAAGTCCTTGAAACTGTTGAAGTCCTTGAAACTGTTGAAGTCCTTGAAACTGTTGAAGTCCTTGAAACTGTTGAAGTCCTTGAAACTGTTGAAGTCCTTGAAACTGTTGAAGTCCTTGAAACTCTTGAAATCTTGAAACTGCTGAAGTCCTTGAAACTGTTGAATCCTTGAAACTGTTGAAGTCCTTGAAACTCTTGAAATCTTGAAACTGCTGAAGTCCTTGAAACTGTTGAATCCTTGAAACTGTTGAATCCTTGAAACTGCTGAAGTCCTTGAAACTGCTGAAGTCCTTGAAACTGTTGAAGTCCTTGAAACTCTTGAAATCTTGAAACTGCTGAAGTCCTTGAAACTGTTGAAGTCCTTGAAACTCTTGAAATCTTGAAACTGCTGAAGTCCTTGAAACTGTTGAATCCTTGAAACTGTTGAATCCTTGAAACTGTTGAATCCTTGAAACTGTTGAATCATTGAAACTGTAGAAATGTCTGAAAGAGCTGAAGTCCTATTAAAATGCATGGGCCTATTAAAATGCATTGCAGAATTCTCAATGCAAATTAATGGCAGAATTCCCAAGTCCCGTAGAAAAAAACTGGAAAACTGCAGAACTCTATTTTTTTCTGAAAACTCACAAGTTGTGGAAGCTGAACATGCACAAACTGCAGAAAATGCTGAAAATGTTGAAGAAAATTCTGAAAACTATGAATTTGTGGAAGCCCCATTATAAGTCAATGGGAAAAATCGACCGATTTTTGTCCGATTGCGGAAAAACCGGAAATCGCTGAAGTCCCAAAAGTAATAGCAATAATCTCCCAAACATGTGGAACGTTTTGATGTATAACTTGTGGAAATTGTTGAAAATGTGAAAGCTGTGAAACGTGTCAAAAATCAGGAAAAAGACGGAATAATAATAAAGAACGTGAAAACCAATGGTTGACTGCGGAAGGTTCCGCAGTCAATCAATAAATAAATAAAACACAGAACAATACACATTTGAACACATTAAATGTATTTGATACTTCACCTCAGAAGTAAATGTTGTGTTTCACTTTGTGATAAATATTTTTGAAAATGTTTGGAAACATATCTCCCCTGATCTTGGAGGTTTCACCAGGTTCCTGTTGTGTGTCTGTGTTGCAGACCTTTGGTTCGTTTGACTTTGGAGATCTGCAGCTGAACTCTGTGCTTCTGTCTCAGAGATTCTCCTCAGATTGTTCCGGATACTACTGCACCGCCGCAGCCATCAGCTTCTCACCAACACAACTATCATAAATGTTTACTTTACACAAGAATCCTGTCTTTTAATGCAGCCTCATCAACATCAGAAACCCTCATTTTTTGTCATATATAAATAATGCAGACCACAAGATAAGTGGTCTCTCTCTGGTGTCCACCAGATGGCAGCAGAGACTTTCTCAGTAGGATCCATGGATCAACCTCCTCCACGTTATTTCTCATTTCAAGAGAAAAACATTTTAAACCCTTCAAACGTGTTTTACCAAAGATTTTCTACTGAAGATTATATTTCCATCCATTTTCTTCCCCTTCGGGTCCATTTCTGGGGATCACAGTCTGCTCTGAGAGAGCACAGCCTTGTCTTTCAGCGGGGGCTTCAGGCAAAGTGGAGTTAAGTATCTCTCTCAGCTGGACATCAGTGGGAGTTGGTGCAGAACTCACTGGTGCTCCATCGTTCTCTAAAAAATGTTGAATATTTTTTCTTCTCTCTCTCTGACTGTCTCTCTCTGTCGTCTCTCTCTCTCTCTGGAATAATTCTAGTCTCTCTCTCTCTGGTCTCTCTCTGGTCTCTCTCTCTCTGGTCTCTCTCTCTCTCTGGTCTCTCTCTGGTCTCTCTCTCTCTGGTCTCTCTCTCTCTGGTCTCTCTCTGGTCTCTCTCTCTCTGGTCTCTCTCTCTCTGGTCTCTCTCTGGTCTCTCTCTCTCTGGTCTCTCTCTCTCTGGTCTCTCTCTGGTCTCTCTCTGGTCTCTCTCTGGTCTCTCTCTGGTCTCTCTCTCTCTGGTCTCTCTCTGGTCTCTCTCTGGTCTCTCTCTGGTCTCTCTCTGGTCTCTCTCTGGTCTCTCTCTGGTCTCTCTCTGGTCTCTCTCTGGTCTCTCTCTGGTCTCCTGGTCTGGATAATCAGATGTGAGTAAATAACAAAAGTCCTTCTGAACTTTTACTTAAATAGACTTTTGGGTTAAACCTAAACATCCGCCACATTGACTCGTCGTGTGTTTGGTGTCGTCCTGGTCCCGACTGTTTCTGGTCCTTTACAAACAGTCTCTGTATCAGTAAAAGTCAGGTTTATTTACGTAGCGCCTTTCACAGAGACACAAAGCTCTTTACAAATGTTGTGTTTTTGGGCGTTTGTCTCTCGCAGGTCACATGTCAGACCCATGCACATGGTTATAGTGGGAACCGGAGCACCTGGAGGAATCCTGCACAGGGAGAACAAGCAAACTCCACACAGAACAATCTGAAGGTGGAATCGAACCCAGGACCGTAGTAGTAGTAGTAGTTTACTGAATGTTAAAGTCAGATCTCTGAAGCTAAGCAGGGCAGGGTCTGGTTAGTGCTGAGATGGGAGCACATTTTATTTCCTGTTTTTAGCAATGACGTTTGATAATAATAAAATAAAAAAAGTTTAATAATAAAAATGAAGACGAACATTGAATCCAAGGTTGAGGAAAAGATGTGACATCACAAATCTCACACAAACTTCTTTCATCTCAAGTTTATTGGTACAAAAAGCTTCAGTAACAAAACAGTTAGGATCAAAGAAATGCCACATTCTATCACCAGAGCTCTGACTGTTTCCCACAGCAGTCAATCTGACTGTTTCCCACAGCAGTCAATCTGACTGTTTCCCACAGCAGTCAATCTGACTGTTTCCCACAGCAGTCAATCTGACTGTTTCCCACAGCAGTCAATCTGACTGTTTCCCACAGCAGTCAATCTGACTGTTTCCCACAGCAGTCAATCTGACTGTTTACCACAGCAGTCAATCTGACTGTTTCCCACAGCAGTCAATCTGACTGTTTCCCACAGTAGTCAATCTGACTGTTTCCCACAGCAGTCAATCTGACTGTTTCCCACAGCAGTCAATCTGACTGTTTCCCACAGTAGTCAATCTGACTGTTTCCCACAGCAGTCAATCTGACTGTTTCCCACAGCAGTCAATCTGACTGTTTCCCACAGCAGTCAATCTGACTGTTTCCCACAGCAGTCAATGCTGACTGTTTCCCACAGCAGTCAATCTGACTGTTTCCCGCAGCAGTCAATCTGACTGTTTACCACAGCAGTCAATCTGACTGTTTCCCGCAGCAGTCAATCTGACTGTTTACCACAGCAGTCAATCTGACTGTTTCCCACAGCAGTCAATCTGACTGTTTCCCACAGTAGTCAATCTGACTGTTTCCCACAGCAGTCAATCTGACTGTTTCCCACAGCAGTCAATCTGACTGTTTCCCACAGCAGTCAATCTGACTGTTTCCCGCAGCAGTCAATCTGACTGTTTCCCGCAGCAGTCAATCTGACTGTTTCCCGCAGCAGTCAATCTGACTGTTTCCCGCAGCAGTCAATCTGACTGTTTACCACAGCAGTCAATCTGACTGTTTCCCACAGCAGTCAATCTGACTGTTTCCCACAGCAGTCAATCTGACTGTTTCCCACAGCAGTCAATCTGACTGTTTCCCACAGCAGTCAATCTGACTGTTTCCCGCAGCAGTCAATCTGACTGTTTCCCACAGCAGTCAATCTGACTGTTTCCCGCAGCAGTCAATCTGACTGTTTACCACAGCAGTCAATCTGACTGTTTCCCACAGCAGTCAATCTGACTGTTTCCCACAGCAGTCAATCTGACTGTTTCCCGCAGCAGTCAATCTGACTGTTTACCACAGCAGTCAATCTGACTGTTTCCCACAGTAGTCAATCTGACTGTTTCCCACAGTAGTCAATCTGACTGTTTCCCACAGCAGTCAATCTGACTGTTTCCCACAGTAGTCAATCTGACTGGTTTTTGTTTTGGAAGTTCAGACTCTGGGTTTGTAGGTTTTAGATTTTCAAAACTTTTAATTTTTTTCTTAATCTAGATCTTTTGTTATCTCAATCCTAGACTAGTCCTAAAATAGTCCTAGACTGGTCCTGGACTGGTTCCGACCTTGTGCTCGTTACCATAGCAACACATGTTTACTCTGTGTTTTAACCAGTTTTATCCTGTAATAAAGATAAACAACACGTACATAGTTTTTAAAACTTTTCTAGCATCTGAATGAATGGAATTATGGAAACATCACAGAGAAGTCAAAATGACTGCTGTGGGTTCCAGTGGGTGCAGTCAAAATGACTGCTGTGTGGGTTCCAGTGGGTGCAGTCATAATGACTGCTGTGGGTTCCAGTGGGTGCAGTCATAATGACTGCTGTGGGTTCCAGTGGGTGCAGTCATAATGACTGCTGAGTGGGTTCCAGTGGGTGCAGTCATAATGACTGCTGTGGGTTCCAGTGGGTGCAGTCATAATGACTGCTGTGTGGGTTCCAGTGGGTGCAGTCATAATGACTGCTGTGGGTTCCAGTGGGTGCAGTCATAATGACTGCTGTGGGTTCCAGTGGGTGCAGTCATAATGACTGCTGAGTGGGTTCCAGTGGGTGCAGTCATAATGACTGCTGTGGGTTCCAGTGGGTGCAGTCATAATGACTGCTGAGTGGGTTCCAGTGGGTGCAGTCATAATGACTGCTGTGTGGGTTCCAGTGGGTGCAGTCATAATGACTGCTGTGGGTTCCAGTGGGTGCAGTCATAATGACTGCTGTGGGTTCCAGTGGGTGCAGTCATAATGACTGCTGAGTGGGTTCCAGTGGGTGCAGTCATAATGACTGCTGTGGGTTCCAGTGGGTGCAGTCATAATGACTGCTGTGGGTTCCAGTGGGTGCAGTCATAATGACTGCTGAGTGGGTTCCAGTGGGTGCAGTCATAATGACTGCTGAGTGGGTTCCAGTGGGTGCAGTCATAATGACTGCTGAGTGGGTTCCAGTGGGTGCAGGTGAGTCCTGTGTTAAAGGTGCAGTGTGTAACTTTGTGCTTCTCCTTTAACGACACAAACCAATCTTCACTCTTTAAGTTATTAAGTTAAAAACACGTAAACGCAACAAAAAACTACAGTTTAACGATTTAAGCGGAAAAAAGTGAATTTTGACAAAAAAAGTTTTGTAGAGTTTTTACAAAAATAATCTGTTTTTTAAAACCATCAGAGTTAAAAATACTGATCATTTAATTATTATTGATTCAGTCTCAGAGGAAGTGCGTGTGTCAGATCTACTTGAATAAGCCGCAGAAGAAGAAGCTGTCGTGAGAATCTGACTTCACACTGAATTAAAAACATTTCTGAGGTTTTTTAATCTTCTTTTCCAAACTACAAACTTCTGTTTTTCATTGATTCAGTTCAAAAGTTTGTTTCTGTGACGGATCAAAAACCTAAAACCTTCTGAAATCGACTGAAAAAAGAACTAATATTTGACAGATTTGTAGATCAATAATAATCTTAGTATCAGAGGGAGCAGCGTCTGCACTCAGAGCTCTATCAGACTGTTGTGGTGCAGAGGGAGCAGCGTCTGCACTCAGAGCTCATTCAGACTGTTGTGGTGTAGAGGGAGCAGCGTCTGCACTCAGAGCTCTATCAGACTGTTGTGGTGTAGAGGGAGCAGTGTCTGCACTCAGAGCTCTATCAGACTGTTGTGGTGCAGAGGGAGCAGCGTCTGCACTCAGAGCTCTCCCTCACCTCTGGTCCTGAGCTTTGAGTAAAGACTGAAAGGACAAGACCGTGGAAACAAACTCCACATGAGCTCAGTCACACGGGAGGAGCTCGGAGTAGAGTCGCTGCTCCTCCGTGTGCAGAGGAACCAGTGGAGGTGGCTCTGATCTGTCCCACTGAGAGGACCAAGGGAGGACCTCAGCATTCCCCTGGAAGAGCCACATCCAGTCAGACCTCTGAAGCTAAGCAGGACAGGGCCTGGTAGTGCTGTGATGGGAGACCTCTGGGAACAGCAGGTGCCACAGTGGGGCGGCTGCGGCTGTAAAGTGCCAAACTATGGCTTCTTTGGATATTTAATGTAATAAATATAAAACTTTTTTACAGTTGCGTCGAAATGTGTATAATTTAGTCTGAGTCAGAGGTTGTTGTGTGTTCAGCAGGTGTTGTGTGTTCAGCAGGTGTTGTGTGTTCAGCAGGTGTTGTGCGTTCAGCAGGTGTTGTGCGTTCAGCAGGTGTTGTGCGTCTCCATGCGGTCCACCAGCTCCGACACCAGGCTCTCCAGCTGCTTCGCTCGGAGGCGGCCCGTCTCCAGGACCTCGTCGTGATTGGCTCGTTCCACAGAGTCGTAATCCATGATGGCCATGTTGGAGACCAGCGAGAGGGCGAAGCAGCGCATCCCGCAGTGACGCGCAACCAGCACCTCATGCACCGTGCTCATGCCTGCAGAGACGCACACTTTAGGTACAGCAACACACACTGTAGGCTTACAAACAGAAAGTGCTGAAATGTGGGTTTTGTCAAGTCTTTGTCTGACGTACGATGGAGGGTCTGTCAGGACCATGGACAGCGCCCGCGAAGCTCGGTCTAAAGATAGAGCTGGTCCCAACAGGAAGTGACCGCTGAGAGTCTAAGCTCTGTGTGTCATTATCAAAATAATGCACTTCCCTATAAGAACCGGGTCTGGGCCAGGTCTGAGGTCTGAGGTCTAAGGTCTGCAGGGGTCATACAGTTTTTACCATCTCAAAGTGTCACTGCAGAAACGTCTCATTTTCATTCACTCACTTCATGTTTTATTGTTGTTTTTCTGTTATTTCCACATTAAAGGATTGTCTTTTCCAACTAGACACTGCAACGTTTTGGTTCATTTTATAGTTTTAATTATTATTCGATCAGAAGAGAAACTAAAGACAAATGTCGTTTCCAAAGAACCATCACAGCAACAATAAACACAGAGATTCTTTGGTCCATAAGTGACGATGTTTAAATAAAACAAAGTCCTGGACCCTCACTGTCCTTAGAGCCTTAAAGGACAACATAACCCCTGTGCCCAGCCTGACTCCGCCCATATGAACAGCCTGACTCCGCCCACATGAACAGCCTGACTCCGCCCACATGAACAGCCTGACTCCGCCAACACGAACTTTTCTCTGTGATGTTTCCATAATTCCATTCATTCAGATGCTAGAAGTCAAAATGACTGCTGTGTGGGTTCCAGTGGGTGGCCCACAGCCACCCAGGCGGCACGGTGGCTGAGTGGATAGCACTCTCGCCTCTCAGCAAGAAGGTCCTGGGTAGGCCTGTCACGATAACAAATTTTGCTGGACGATTAATTGTCTCAGAAATTATTGCGATAAGCGATTATATTGGCGTTCTGAGATCATTTGCATCGATTACAATGATCATGCAGGTACACCTTTTCAAAGAGAAATAAACTTTTATTTTTAACAAATATTTAACGCTAGAACACAATAAATTTACAAACAACCAAAAACAATAAATAAAATACTCAAGTCTCTTAACAAAAAATGACCAGGAATAAAACTGCCTGGACCTTTGTAAAGAAAATATGAAACAGATGCCTCAAATGTCAATAATTTCTCAGACTTTATGGCAGATTACGAGAAAGAAATACCAACATGTTGACTTTGTGTGGCTTAAGACACACCAGGCGAATGACAAGTGACTGACATGTGGGTTCACCAATGGGGCGTACAGAAGTCCTGCTGCGGTAGCGCCCACCGGAAGTAGCGGGGCGGGCTTTGATGCTAACAGCTAAGCTAGCGGGTTTTTTGTGTAAAGTTCTACTCCCAAGAATGCAAGTCTGCAGCATCTCTGTGTTCAGAGACCTTCTAGAGACTTTATATAACAGCAGTATGTGTTCACGGAGGTGCGCCATAAGTTTATTTTATTGGTACGGTACTTCTGCATCGGCGAACGCGCTAACGCTAGCTGCGCTAGTATAGTCACTAATCAAGCCTGAATGAGAACTCAGCTGCCGGCATATGTTCACAACTACTGTGTCCCCCATTGTCAATCCTGGTTAAGTCCTGGTTTAGGTCCTGTTTTGGCTGTATTTTGTATTTTTGAGTAATTTCCGTCTGCTTGCTAGACCGCTAATGTTCCCGTGACCACTTCGCGGCTCTCTGACCCGAGAGAGACGGGGGAAACAAACAAGCTGCAAATGGGATTTATCGCGGCCAGAAAAGTTATTGAGCAAATTTTATTTATCGTGCAATTAATTGATTTATTGACTATCGCGACAGGCCTAGTCCTGGGTTCGAATCCCGGTCGGACCAGGGCCTTTCTGAGTGGAGTTTGCATGTTCTCCCCGTGTCTGCGTAGGTTTCCTCCGGGTACTCCGGTTTCCCCTACCACTAAAAATATGTCCAATAGTTCTAGCATGCGCCTCCTGTACTGGCCCCGCTCCCATCTCTGTGTGGAGTGAGAGACAAATGCCCATAAAAAATTAACAATTGTAAACCGCTTTGAGACTCAGATCTGCAGTGAAAAGGCGGTATATAAATAAAGATTAGATTAGATTAGATAGATGAACAGCCTGACTCCGCCCACATGAACAGCCTGACTCCGCCCACATGAACAGCCTGACTCCACCCACATGAACTGCCTGACTCCGCCCACATGAACATTTGAAAGTTGTTTCTAAAAAGCGCGCTGCCTGAGGACCAGGGACAAGAAGGGGGGCTTAGAACTGGGCGTGGTCTGGGCTGTGATTGACAGCTCACTTGTCACACATAAAAAGCAGACAGTTGTCATTACCATTAAAGCAGTAGTTTACACCAGAAAGTCTCATTCCTTTGTTTACACACTAAAATAATTGTAGAGCTACACACCTGAACCTAAGACACTGAATGATCTCAGCAGCAGTGGCTTTAACTCATGTAATTTTATTTTAATCCACCATATGTCGCCAGAATACTCCAACTGCTGCTGGGGCGTGTGTGAGAGTTGGATGGGTTCATATCACTGGCTCAGAGTGACGTCACACAAAACAACTGACGTCACACATAACAACTGACGTCACACACACCAACTGACGTCACACAAAACAACTGACGTCACACAAAACAACTGACGTCACACATAACAACTGACGTCACACACACCAACTGACGTCACACATAACAACTGACGTCACACATAACAACTGACGTCACACATAACAACTGACGTCACACACACCAACTGACGTCACACACACACCAACAGACGTCACACACACCAACTGACGTCACACATAACAACTGACGTCACACATAACAACTGACGTCACACACACACCAACTGACGTCACACACACCAACTGACGTCACACATAACAACTGACGTCACACACACCAACTGACGTCACACACACACCAACAGACGTCACACACACACCAACTGACGTCACACATAACAACTGACGTCACACACACACCAACTGACGTCACACATAACAACTGACGTCACACATAACAACTGACGTCACACACACCAACTGACGTCACACATAACAACTGACGTTACACATAACAACTGACGTCACACATAACAACTGACGTCACACACACCAACTGACGTCACACATAACAACTGACGTCACACATAACAACTGACGTCACACATAACAACTGACGTCACACATAACAACTGACGTCACACACACCAACTGACGTCACACACACACCAACAGACGTCACACACACCAACTGACGTCACACATAACAACTGACGTCACACATAACAACTGACGTCACACACACCAACTGACGTCACACACACACCAACTGACGTCACACACACCAACTGACGTCACACATAACAACTGACGTCACACACACCAACTGACGTCACACACACACCAACTGACGTCACACATAACAACTGACGTCACACACACACCAACTGACGTCACACATAACAACTGACGTCACACATAACAACTGACGTCACACACACCAACTGACGTCACACATAACAACTGACGTTACACATAACAACTGACGTCACACATAACAACTGACGTCACACACACCAACTGACGTCACACATAACAACTGACGTCACACATAACAACTGACGTTACACATAACAACTGACGTCACACATAACAACTGACGTCACACACACCAACTGACGTCACACATAACAACTGACGTCACACATAACAACTGACGTCACACACACACACCAACTGATGTCACACATAACAACTGACGTCACACACACCAACTGACGTCACACACACACCAACTGACGTCACACACACCAACTGACGTCACACACAACAACTGACGTCACACACACCAACTGACGTCACACACACCAACTGACGTCACACACACCAACTGACGTCACACACACACCAACTGACGTCACACACAACAACTGACGTCACACACACCAACTGACGTCACACACACCAACTGACGTCACACACACACCAACTGACGTCACACACACCAGCTGGCGTCACACACACACCAACTGACGTCTCACACACACACCAACCGACGTCACACACACCAACTGACATCCCACACACCAAAAAATGTAAAGTGCCACCAAAAATGTAATTGTTTGTGTAGCTGTGTGTAACTGTGTGTGTAGTCATGTGTGTCTCAGCGTCTGTTACCGTGTGCGTATGCGTGTGTGTAGCCATGTGTGTAACCGTGTGTGTATCAGCTTGTGTAGCCGTGTGTGTTACTGTGTGTGTAGCCGTGTGTGTATCAGCTTGTGTAGCCGTGTGTGTAGCCATGTGTGTAGCCGTGTGTGTAGCCGTGTGTGTAGCCGTGTGTGTAGCCATGTGTGTAGTCGTGTGTGTACCCGTGTGTGTAACTGTGTGTGTAGCCATGTGTGTAGCCGTGTGTGTCTCAGCGTGTGTGTAGCCGTGTGTGTCTCAGTGTGTGTGTAGCCGTGTGTGTAGCCATGTGTGTAGCTATGTGTGTGTAGCCATGTGTGTAGTCATGTGTGTAGCTGTGTGTGTAGCCGTGTGTGTAGCCGTGTGTGTGACTGTGTGTGTACCCGTGTGTGTAACTGTGTGTGTACCCATGTGTGTAGCCGTGTGTGTGACTGACCGATGGCGTCCGCGCCCATGATGCGCAGCATGCGACACTCTGCGATGCTCTCGAAGTTGGGCCCGCCCTGGACACAGTACACGCCTTCTCTGAGCAGGTCGCCGAACCCAAGCTCCGCCCCCACGGACAGCGCCAGAGCGCGGAGGTCACGGTCGTAGGCGTCTGACGTGCACGGGAACCGCAGCCCAAACCTGCGAGACAAAGTTAGAGACCACAGCTTTAACTTCAGAGCTCCACAGCAGTCACATGGACGGCTTTAGAAACGTGACGACTCATTCTGCTCCTTTAAACTGTGTGACTCTGTGTGACTCTGTGTGACTCTGTGTGAGTGTGTGTGAGTGTGTGTGGCTCTGTGTGTGTGACTCTGTGTGACTCTGTGTGACTCTGTGTGTGTGACTCTGTGTGAGTGTGTGTGACTGTGTGTGTGACTCTGTGTGAGTGTGTGTGACTCTGTGAGTGTGTGTGACTCTGTGTGACTCTGTGTGTGTGACTCTGTGTGAGTGTGTGTGACTCTGTGTGTGTGTGTGACTCTGTGTGAGTGTGTGTGACTCTGTGTGAGTGTGTGTGACTCTGTGTGAGTGTGTGTGACTCTGTGTGACTCTGTGTGTGTGACTCTGTGTGAGTGTGTGTGACTCTGTGTGACTCTGTGTGAGTGTGTGTGACTCTGTGTGTGTGACTCTGTGTGACTCTGTGTGAGTGTGTGTGACTCTGTGTGACTCTGTGTGAGTGTGTGTGACTCTGTGTGACTCTGTGTGTGTGTCTATGTGTGAGTGTGTGTGACTCTGTGTGAGTGTGTGTGACTCTGTGTGACTCTGTGTGAGTGACTCTGTGTGACTCTATGTGAGTGTGTGTGACTCTGTGTGTGTGACTCTGTGTGACTCTGTGAGTGTGTGTGACTCTGTGTGTGTGACTCTGTGTGACTGTGTGTGTGACTGTGTGTGACTGTGTGTGTGACTGTGTGACTGTGTGTGTGACTCTGTGTGACTGTGTGTGTGACTGTGTGAGTGTGTGTGACTCTGTGTGAGTGTGTGTGACTGTGTGAGTGTGTGTGACTCTGTGTGTGACTCTGTGTGACTGTGTGACTCTGTGTGTGTGTGACTCTGTGTGTGTGTGACTGAGTGTGACTGTGTGACTCTGTGTGAGTGTGTGTGACTCTGTGTGTGTGACTCTGTGTGACTCTGTGTGTGTGACTCTGTGTGACTGTGTGAGTGTGTGTGACTCTGTGTGACTCTGTGTGAGTGTGTGTGACTCTGTGTGTGACTGTGTGAGTGTGTGTGACTCTGTGTGAGTGTGTGTGACTCTGTGTGAGTGTGTGTGACTGTGTGAGTGTGTGTGACTCTGTGTGTGACTCTGTGTGACTGTGTGACTCTGTGTGTGTGTGACTCTGTGTGTGTGTGACTGAGTGTGACTGTGTGACTCTGTGTGAGTGTGTGTGACTCTGTGTGTGTGACTCTGTGTGACTCTGTGTGTGTGACTCTGTGTGACTGTGTGAGTGTGTGTGTGACTCTGTGTGACTCTGTGTGAGTGTGTGTGACTCTGTGTGTGACTGTGTGAGTGTGTGTGACTCTGTGTGAGTGTGTGTGACTCTGTGTGAGTGTGTGTGACTCTGTGTGACTCTGTGTGTGTGACTCTGTGTGAGTGTGTGTGACTCTGTGTGTGTGACTCTGTGTGACTGTGTGAGTGTGTGTGACTCTGTGTGAGTGTGTGTGACTGTGTGTGTGACTGTGTGAGTGTGTGTGACTCTGTGTGAGTGTGTGTGACTCTGTGAGTGTGTGTGACTCTGTGTGTGTGACTCTGTGTGACTGTGTGAGTGTGTGTGACTCTGTGTGAGTGTGTGTGACTGTGTGTGTGACTGTGTGAGTGTGTGTGACTCTGTGTGAGTGTGTGTGACTCTGTGTGACTCTGTGAGTGTGTGTGGCTCTGTGTGTGTGACTCTGTGTGACTGTGTGACTCTGTGTGTGTGACTCTGTGTGAGTGTGTGTGGCTCTGTGTGTGTGACTCTGTGTGTGTGACTCTGTGTGACTCTGTGAGTGTGACTCTGTGTGACTCTGTGTGTGTGACTCTGTGTGACTCTGTGTGAGTGTGTGTGACTCTGTGTGACTCTGTGTGACTGTGTGAGTGTGTGTGACTCTGTGTGAGTGTGTGTGACTCTGTGTGTGTGACTCTGTGTGAGTGTGTGTGGCTCTGTGTGTGTGACTCTGTGTGACTCTGTGTGAGTGTGTTTGACTCTGTGTGTGTGACTCTGTGTGTGTGACTCTGTGTGAGTGTGTGTGGCTCTGTGTGTGTGACTCTGTGTGAGTGTGTGTGTCTCTGTGTGTGTGACTCTGTGTGTGTGACTCTGTGTGAGTGACTCTGTGTGAGTGTGTGTGGCTCTGTGTGTGTGACTGTGTGACTCTGTGTGTGTGACTCTGTGTGTGTGACTCTGTGTGAGTGACTCTGTGTGAGTGTGTTTGACTCTGTGTGAGTGACTCTGTGTGAGTGACTCTGTGTGAGTGTGTTTGACTCTGTGTGTGTGACTCTGTGTGTGTGACTCTGTGTGTGTGACTCTGTGTGTGTGACTCTGTGTGAGTGACTCTGTGTGAGTGTGTTTGACTCTGTGTGAGTGACTCTGTGTGAGTGACTCTGTGTGTGTGACTCTGTGTGTGTGACTCTGTGTGAGTGTGTGTGGCTCTGTGTGTGTGACTCTGTGTCATTGTGTGGTTTATTTCTCTGTGAATATCTTTGTTTTCAGCTGTAACTCCCAAAGCAGTTTTTTTGACTCCATTCATTTGAAAACCTGTGGTTCTGGTTTTCAGCCGAGTCAGGTTGGTTTTCCCCCGGAGAAGACCTGGTACTAGTTGCCATAGCATGTGAGAGTTGTGTAGCAAGTGTGAGAGTTGTGTAGTATGTGTGAGAGTTGTGTAGCATATGTGTGTCATGTGTGTAGGGTGTGTGTAGCATGTGGGTAGCAAGTGTGTAGCATGTGTGTATCATGTGAGAGATATGTATATCATGTCTGTAGCATGTGTGAGAGTTGTGTAGCATGTATGTAGCATGTGTGTAGCATGTGTGTAGCATGTGAGAGATATGTATATCATGTCTGTAGCATGTGTGAGAGTTGTGTAGCATGTATGTAGCATGTGTGTAGCATGTGTGTAGCATGTGAGAGATATGTATATCATGTCTGTAGCATGTGTGAGAGTTGTGTAGCATGTGTGTAGCATGTGTGTATTATGTGTGTAGCATATGTGTCGCATGTGTGTAGCATGTGTGTATTATGTGTGTAATACGTATGTGTGTAGCATGTGTGTAGTATGTGTGTAGTATGTGTGTAGTATGTGTGTAGTATGTGTGTAGCATGTGTGTAGTATGTGTGTAGCATGTGTGTAGCATGTGTGTAGTATGTGTGTAGTATGTGTGTAGCATGTGTGTAGTATGTGTGTAGTATGTGTGTAGCATGTGTGTAGCATGTGTGTATTATGTGTGTAATACGTATGTGTGTAGCATGTGTGTAGTATGTGTGTAGCATGTGTGTAGTATGTGTGTAGCATGTGTGTAGTATGTGTGTAGTATGTGTGTAGCATGTGTGTAGTATGTGTGTAGCATGTGTGTAGTATGTGTGTAGCATGTGTGTAGTATGTGTGTAGCATGTGTGTAGTATGTGTGTAGCATGTGTGTAGTATGTGTGTAGCATGTGTGTATTATGTGTGTAATACGTATGTGTGTAGCATGTGTGTAGTATGTGTGTAGTATGTGTGTAGTATGTGTGTAGCATATGTGTAGTATGTGTGTAGCATGTGTGTAGCATGTGTGTATTATGTGTGTAATACGTATGTGTGTAGCATGTGTGTAGCATGTGTGTAGCATGTGTGTAGTATGTGTGTAGCATGTGTGTAGTATGTGTGTAGCATGTGTGTAGTATGTGTGTAGCATGTGTGTAGTATGTGTGTAGCATGTGTGTAGTATGTGTGTAGCATGTGTGTAGCATGTGTGTATTATGTGTGTAATACGTATGTGTGTAGCATGTGTGTAGCATGTGTGTAGCATGTGTGTAGCATGTGTGTAGTATGTGTGTAGCATGTGTGTAGTATGTGTGTAGCATGTGTGTAGTATGTGTGTAGCATGTGTGTAGCATGTGTGTAGCATGTGTGTAGTATGTGTGTAGCATGTGTGTAGTATGTGTGTGAGACCAGGACAGACCGGTCTTCGTTGGGTCCCATCAGAGGGTTGGTCCCGCCCAGACCCGGGAGGTTGATGTGGTCTTTGAGGATCATGACGTCGCCCACTCTGTAGTCCGGGTTCAGTCCTCCGGCCGCGTTGGTCATGATCATGGTCTGAACGCCCATCAGCTTAAAGACACGCATCGGGAGCGTTATCTGGCAACCAGCAGAGAGAGAGACCATTACCCCTGTGCTGGTGTCACTACAGAGAGAGACCAGAGAGAGAGACCAGAGAGAGAGACCAGAGAGAGACCAGAGAGAGACCAGAGAGAGACCAGAGAGAGAGACCAGAGAGAGAGACCAGAGAGAGAGACCAGAGAGAGAGACCAGAGAGAGACCAGAGAGAGACCAGAGAGAGACCAGAGAGAGACCAGAGAGAGACCAGAGAGAGAGACCAGAGAGAGAGAGACCAGAGAGAGAGACCAGAGAGAGAGACCAGAGAGAGACCAGAGAGAATGGGAAGTTCAGAGTCTGTGCAGCGCCGACAGAAAGAGGTACTTTTTGATCAAGTTTGTTTAAACATTTTATTATTACTGCACCAAACACTCATTGAACTGAGGTAACTACACAAGGCAATTCAAAGTGCTGAACAAAACAAGAAAGCATTAAAATCATAAATAATCACAGAACATTAAAAAGAAAGATACAAATATAAAATCCCTCAGTTGTATGCACAGCTAAACAGAACTGTCTTTAACCTGGCTTTAAACATTGTCAGAGAGGAGGCCTGTCTCACATCTCCAGGAAGACTGTTCCAGATTTTAGCAGCATGAATCTGAAAAGCAGCCTCCCCATGTTTAGTTCTGACTCTGGGCACTAACAGGAGTCCAGTCCCTGTGCTCCTCAGAGTCCGGGCTGGTTCATATGGGACTAACATGTCACTAATATATTTTGGTGCGAGGCCATGGAGAGACTTGTACACAAGCAGAGCTGTTTTAAAGTCTATTCTCTGAGCCACAGGAAGCCAGTGCAGAGACCTGAGGACTGGACTAATGTGGTCGTACTTCCTGGTTCTTGTCAGGACTCGAGCTGCTGCATTTTGAATGTACTGCAGCTGTTTACAGCCTGTTTTGGGACAGACCTGTGTGCAGGCGCCATTTGCAGTAGTCTAACCTACTGGAGACAAATGCATGGATTAGAATCTCCAAGTCTGCTTTAGCACTATGTTTTTGAATCTGGCAATGATTCGTTAGATGGTAAAAAGCTGCTGATGTTACTGATTTGATGTGGCTATTAAAATTTAAGTCTGAGTCCAGTATTACCCCTAGATTTCTGACCTTGTTTGAAGGTTTTAGGGAGAGAGACTGTAGGTGACAGATGACGCTCTCTCTTTGTTTCTGGGGACCAAAGACAATTCATTTCAGTTTTGTCTGCGGTTTAGCTGAAGGAAGTTGTTTTGCATCCACTCGCTGATCTGGTTGGATACAGTGAAGGAGTGAGTCCACTGGTCCATGTTCTCCTGCAGTCAAGTGAGACATAGATCTGAGTGTCGTCTGCATAGTTATGATAGGAAACTTCGTTTCTGCGTATTAACTGACCTAACGGCAGCATGTAGAGATTGAACAGAAGAGGTCCAGGATCGACCCCTGTGGTACTCACAGGTCAGGGCCATATGATCTGAGACACAGTTTCCAATCTCCACAAAGTACTTCCTGTCCTCAAGGTAAGACCTAAACCAACTTAGGGCGGTGCCAGCGACTCCAACCCAGTCCTCTAGTCTCTGTAAGAGGATCTCATGGTCGACGGTGTCAAAGGCAGCACTTAGATCTAACAAGATTAAGATTGAGACTTTGCCTGCGTCAGTGTTCAGCCGGATATCGTTTTGTAACCCTTGACGAGAGCAGTCTCAGTGCTGTGGTGGGGTCTAAAGCCGGACTGAAACATATCCAAATGAGTTGTTGATTATAAGAAATCTAGTAAGCTGTAGGTAGACAACTTTTTCAAGGACTTTCCCCATAAATGGCAGATTTGAGATGGGACGATAGTTGTTAAGTACCGTAGCATCGAGACTGCTCTTTTTTAGCAGGGGCCTGATGACTGCAGTTTTCAGGGCCTTTGGGAATATTCCAGAATGAAGGGACATGTTTACTATCTGTGTGAGTGAAGGTAACAGACTGCTCAGAACAGACTTCAGAAATCTAGTGGGTAGTACATCCAAGCTGCATGTGGAGGTGCTCAAACTGGAGATTATCTCTTGGACAGTTTTATCATTTACAGGTGCAAAGTGAGTTAGCTCAGAGAGCCTTTCTGGCTGTTGGATGGGTTATCTGTGGATTGGAGACAATGGCGTTTTTGATGCCTTGAACCTTGTCATTGAAAAAATTTGCAAACTCATTGCATTTACGTTAGGACGTAAGCTCTAATGGCATTTGAACAGGGGGGTTTGTTAATCTATTAACTGTTGAAAACAGAACACGCAGATTGTTGCTGCAGCCTTCAATCATTTCAGAAAAATACCTTTCTCTCGTACTACGTAGCACCCGGTTAAACTCGCACAAATTATCTTTGAGATCTCGTAATCAACCTGGAGGTTGGGACTTGCGCCACTTGGGTTCGCTCGGCCCTCGGCACTTTCTCTTTTGTGCCCTGACCGAGTCTGCTTTAGCCCACGGCGCCTTCTGCTTATTTTTCACTATTTTAACCTTCACAGGGGCAACGGTATCCAGAACATTCAAAACACTAGAGGTGACAGAGTTAAACAGTTCATCTACAGTAGAATACGATGCATTCTCAAAGTTTATCATTCCCATAAATAGTTCACTCGTATTTTCATTTATGTGTCTTCTTCGTACAGTTGCAGAGTCCACTGGTGGTTTGTTAGTGAAACACATGTCAAAAAAACACAGAAATGATCCGAAAGAGCAACATCGACCACGTTTACATTTGAAATATTCACCCCCTTAGTAACTAACAGATCTAGAGTGTGCCCTCTGCTGTGGGTGGGGCCACTTACGTGCTGAGTGAGATCAAAGGATTCAAGTACAGAACTCAGCTCATTTGCATTTCTGTCATCAACATTATCCACATGAATATTAAAATCACCTGTAATAACCAAACTATCAAAATCTGTGCATACAACTGAAAGCAACTCGGTAAAATTATCAATAAAACTGTGACATGACTGCGGTGGCTTGTATAGGACAATGAAGAGTATTGGAGGAGATTGTTTTTGTTGTATTTTAAAAGACACATATTCAAAGACGAAAACTTCCCAAGAGACATTCTATGGGAGACAAAGTGGTCTCTGAAAATGGCAGCTAAGCCTCCTCCTTTTTTGTTTTCCCGTATTTCAGATTCAAACTTGAAATTTGGTGGTGATGCATTCTATTAAAACTGCATTTCTGAATTTTGGTCAAGCCAAGTTTCAGCCATGAACATAATGATCAAGATTATGAGAACAAATAAAATTATTGATTAAAAAAGACTTGTTACAAAGAGATCTGACATTAAGCGTAGCAAGTTTCAAAGTTTCAGTATCAGCGGTTGTGGTCGGCTGATTCTTACACGGAACAAGAATTAGATTTTCCAGATTAGACATATTAACTCCAGATGTCTTTCTGTAATGTATTCTGTGTGTTATCACTTACTGGGAATGACCCAGGTGGGCTTCATGACCCGGGCCCCAGCCGGGTCTCTCCTCTAACTAGACTGCCCGTGGCTGCGACGCAGAGACCCTGTGCATCCTTAGTGTTTAGAGAAAAGAGGGGAAGGGGAAGGCGGGGGAGGAGGATGGAGAGGTGGGTGGCTTTTGGTGTTTGAACGAGGGGGGCAGGGAGGTGGAGGGGTTTTTTTTTTGGTGATGGGTTAGGGCCGGGAGTGGGCTGAGGCCGAGGTTTGGGGTGCTGAAACGAGGGGGAAGTGGGGGTGGAATGGTCATGAGGTTCGGGAGAGGGACTGGCGTGAGGGTGGTTTTTGTCGGTGAATTGGAAACCCTAGGTGGTTTTGGAGGTACATATGGGAGAGTGGTTTAGCATTGTTGGACAGGACTCTAGATCTAGCTAATATGGGTGTGAGAGGAATAGTCTTCATCGCCGATTTTATTAGCCCTGCAGAGTGTTCAGGTAGGTCTAACAAGTGAAGGCGGGGATGAAAAACAAAGGGACGTGTCCCCATTCTCTCTTGTTGGAGTGGCCGTGGCGGGGGGACCCAGACAGGTCCATGGGCGGTGGCGAGGGAGTCTTTGATGGAGGGGCAGGTGAGTTTTGAGGAACCCAGCACAGGCCGTGTCTGCTGTAGCCTGGGGTGAGGAGTATGGGGGCTTCAGACAGGCGCTGTAGAAGCAAGAAGGCGTGGCTGCTTTGGAGCGGTAGGATGAGGATGTGGTGGTGGTGGTGGTCGTGCTGCTGGTGCTGCTATGGTGATGATGCAGCTGCTTTGATGAAGTGAGGTGTTGAGGATCCTTTGAGGCGGGTGATGGTAATAAGGTCCTTTGAGGTGGGTGGTCCAGTATAATGCAACTTAATAGGGTTTTTTCCATGTAATGAAAACCTAATAGGGGTTTTTTTTAACATGTAAACCAGGTATAATGCAACTTAATATGGATTTGTACCACAGTAATAATGCAACTTAATAGGGTATCATGAATTACTGGGGATTTTTTGAAACCCAGTCTCAGTAAGGGTTTTTTTTTTTTACATAATAAACAGTATAATGCAACTTAATAGGGTTTTTTCCATGTAAACCAGTACAATGCAACTTAATAGGGATTTTTCCATGTAAACCAGTATAATGCAACTTAATGGGGATTTTTCCATGTAAACCAGTATAATGCAACTTAATGGGGATTTTTCCATGTAAACCAGTATAATGCAACTTAATAGGGTTTTTTTCATGTAAACCAGTATAATGCAACTTAATAGGGTTTTTTTCATGTAAACCAGTATAATGCAACTTAATAGGGATTTTTCCATGTAAACCAGTATAATGCAACTTAATAGGGTTTTTTTCATGTAAACCAGTATAATGCAACTTAATAGGGTTTTTTTCATGTAAACCAGTATAATGCAACTTAATGGGGATTTTTCCATGTAAACCAGTATAATGCAACTTAATAGGGGTTTTTACATGTAAACCAGTATAATGCAACTTAATAGGGTTTTTTCCATGTAAACCAGTATAATGCAACTTAATAGGGTTTTTTCCATGTAAACCAGTACAATGCAACTTAATAGGGATTTTTCCATGTAAACCAGTATAATGCAACTTAATGGGGATTTTTCCATGTAAACCAGTATAATGCAACTTAATGGGGATTTTTCCATGTAAACCAGTATTATGCAACTTAATAGGGATTTTTCCATGTAAACCAGTATAATGCAACTTAATAGGGATTTTTCCATGTAAACCAGTATAATGCAACTTAATGGGGATTTTTCCATGTAAACCAGTATTATGCAACTTAATAGGGATTTTTCCATGTAAACCAGTATAATGCAACTTAATAGGGTTTTTTTCATGTAAACCAGTATAATGCAACTTAATAGGGTTTTTACATGTAAACCAGTATAATGGAACTTAATAGGGGTTTTTACATGTAAACCAGTATAATGGAACTTAATAGGGGTTTTTACATGTAAACCAGTATAATGCAACTTAATAAGGATTTTTACATGTAAACCACTATAATGTAACCTAATAGGGGTTTTTACATGTAAACCAGTATAAAGCAACTTAATAGGGATTTGTACATGTAAACCAGTATAATGCAACCTAATAGGGATTTTTCCATGTAAACCAGTATAATGCAACTTAATAGGGATTTTTCCATGTAAACCAGTATAATGCAACTTAATAGGGATTTTTCCATGTAAACCAGTATAATGCAACTTAATAGGGATTTTTCCATGTAAACCAGTATAATGCAACTTAATAGGGATTTTTCCATGTAAACCAGTATAATGCAACTTAATAGGGATTTTTCCATGTAAACCAGTATAATGCAACTTAATAGGGGTTTTTACATGTAAACCAGTATAATGCAACTTAATAGGGTTTTTTTCATGTAAACCAGTATAATGCAACTTAATAGGGATTTTTCCATGTAAACCAGTACAATGCAACTTAATAGGGATTTTTCCATGTAAACCAGTATAATGCAACTTAATAGGGTTTTTTTCATGTAAACCAGTATAATGCAACTTAATGGAGATTTTTCCATGTAAACCAGTATTATGCAACTTAATAGGGATTTTTCCATGTAAACCAGTATAATGCAACTTAATAGGGTTTTTTTCATGTAAACCAGTATAATGCAACTTAATAGGGTTTTTTTTTCATGTAAACCAGTATAATGCAACTTAATGGGGATTTTTCCATGTAAACCAGTATAATGCAACTTAATAGGGTTTTTTTTTTACATGTAAACCAGTATAATGGAACTTAATAGGGGTTTTTCCATGTAAACCAGTACAATGCAACTTAATAGGGATTTTTCCATGTAAACCAGTATAATGCAACTTAATAGGGTTTTTTTCATGTAAACCAGTATAATGCAACTTAATAGGGTTTTTTTCATGTAAACCAGTATAATGCAACTTAATGTGGATTTTTCCATGTAAACCAGTATAATGCAACTTAATAGGGATTTTTCCATGTAAACCAGTATAATGCAACTTAATAGGGATTTTTCCATGTAAACCAGTATAATGCAACTTAATAGGGTTTTTTCATGTATAATGCAACCTAATAGGTTGCATTATACCACCAGACCAAGACCCAAACGAAGACTCAGACCACCACCAGATAATGACCACAGACCAGGTTTCCTTAGTTACAGGAACCAAATTGTTTCAGCGGTGAGGGGATTTTTCAGTTTCAAGGACACTTTCAATACATTCAGTAGTTTCAAGGATTTCAGCTGTTTAAGAATTTAACCAGTTTCAAGGATATCAGGAGGTTCAAGGATTTCAGGAGTTTCCACACTTTCAACAGTTTCCAGGTTTAAAAAAGTTTCAAGGATTTCAGGAGTTTCAATGTTTCAACAGTTTCAAGGATTTCAGGAGTTTAAAGGTTTCAACAATTTCAAGGACTTCAGGAGTTTCAAATATCTATCAAGTATTTTAACAGTTTCAAGGCTTTTTAAAGGATTTCAAGGATTTTTTTTAGCAGATTTCCACATTAGATCTGTTCCGCAGTCAATCGCAATGGCTTCAGCCATTGCAAGTTTCTAGTTTATTTTAATGATGAAAAGTTCTAGTTTGGCTTTGATCGAGTTTGACGCCACTGAAGTTTGGTCTGCAACATTATTATTATTAAACTTTATTACAGACACGAGGTGCAGCTAAAAATGACGTCACAAAAAATAAAAAAATCATTCTAAAATAAAATAAAATAAAAATACTAAACATTCTTTTGTTCTGTAAATAAATCAAACTAAATGAAATAAAACTTCACAATCAGCTGCTTTTTTATGTCTTTTAAATGTTTTTAAAGGAGAATATTGAATTTATTGATGTCAAACACAAACTTCCGAAAACGTTAATTATTTATTAATTACATTTTTACACAAAGGAAAGAAAAGTCACATGGTCCAAAAGTAAAAAACCCAAAAATGGACAAAGATCGGACTCTTTAGGTTCTGATGAAACGTGTTTGAATTTTCCATGTTTCTCATCAGAGCCTCTGTGCTCCGGGCTCGGTCTGTTCTACATCTGTTCTGTTTTTATATTGCCTTATTTTAAACTGATAAATAAACGACAGCATGAAGTGAAAAATTTGTTTATTTTTTTTTTTCATCAAAAACTCAATGTTTTTATTTATTGATCTTCTTTAACCACAAAATCCCAGTGAGATTCAGGATCTCTTTTTCAGGGGAGTCGAGGCCCAGAGAGAGCAGAGAGCTGTTGTACATGATTTTAGTGGCAAACCGGAGCAGCCGGAGGAAACCTACGCAAACATGGGGAGAACATGCAAACTAACCTCGGAAAGATCTGGAATCGAACCCAGGACCTTCTCACTGCGGCACCGAGTGTAACATGTCGTCTCCAGCGGCTTCACCACAGCTAGTCTTTGACCTTTCAGGAGCTAAACAGATACCATCAAGTCCGGACTATAAGCTGCTGCTGCATCATCATCATCATCATCATCATCATCATCATCATCATCATCATCATCATCATCATCATCATCATCATCATCATCATCATCATCTCCAAACACGGTGATGATAAACTACTACTGTAGCCACAGCTGCCCTGGGGCACACTGACAGAAGCCCCTCCCACCACACACCAGACTCATTCTAATGTGGGGGAAGTGTCTTGCCTAAGGACACAACCACAGTTTGGCACTTTACAGCCGCAGCCGCCCCACTGTGGCACCTGCTGTTCCCAGAGGTCTCCCATCACAGCACTAACCAGGCCCTGACCTGCTTAGCTTTATGACTTCCACATGTAGTAATAGTGATGACCTCTGACATGTGAAGCATCGACCACTGCATTATTATCATTATCATGTGACATCACAAACATCTGAGATCCCGGACCGCTTTAGCCGCTGTACAGTGCGTGATGCTAGCTGCTGTAGGTGATGCTAGCTGCTGTAGGTGATGCTAGCTGCTGTAGGTGATGCTAGCTGCTGTAGGTGATGCTAGCCGCTGTAGGTGATGCTAGCCGCTGTAGGTGATGCTAGCCGCTGTAGGTGATGCTAGCCGCTGTAGGTGATGCTAGCCGCTGTAGGTGATGCTAGCTGCTGTAGGTGATGCTAGCCACTGTAGGTGATGCTAGCCGCCGTAGGTGATGCTAGCCGCCGTAGGTGATGCTAGCCACTGTAGGTGATGCTAGCCGCCGTAGGTGATGCTAGCCGCCGTAGGTGATGCTAGCCGCTGTAGGTGTGGATGACCTTGTGGCGCTTGAGGTGGTGCATGAGGATGAAGGTCTTGCCGCACTCGGCGCAGCCGTGCGGCCGCTCGCCGCTGTGAGTCCTCTGGTGCACGCGCAGACTGCTCTGCTGCGTGAAGCGTTTGCCGCAGACGGAGCAGACGAACGGCTTCTCGCCCGTGTGCGTGCGGTGGTGGATGCGCAGATGCGATGAACACATGAAGCTCTTGCCGCAGACGGCGCAGGAGAAGAGCCGCTTCCTGCGGTGGCTCTGCTGGTGCAGCTTGAGCTGCTGCAGTCGTGGGAACGTCTTCCCGCACGCCGCGCACAGGAAGCCGCGCGTCACTTTGCCACAAAGACCCGGCGCCGCGCTGAAGCCGCTCTGCTCAAAAACGCCGCCATCTCTCTGTTCGTTTTCCTGCAGAAGCGCGGCGCCTGAGGATTGTTGGAAACTCGCCATTTGCGAAGCGTCTTTTGTAAATTCCTCGTTGTAAAACGCCTGAATGCTGCTAGCTTTAGCATCCTGCTCCGAGTACGCGCTGGAATACTCGTCCACGACGCTGCAGAAGTCCGGGAAGCTGGACTCGATTTCCCACAAGGCGCCGCTGTGGTCGTCCACAGAGTAGTCGCTGATGGAGGCGGGTTTGGCGCCGTGTTGGCAGCTGTCCTGGCGGAACCCGGGGCCGTGTTCGTCCTTCTCCGTTTTGACGCTGAAGCTCAGGCTGTGGTCGTACGAGAGGTTTTCGGAGCGCGTGGCTTCGTCCGTTTGACGACAGTTTTTCTCAAAGCGTTGATCGTCGGAGTCGGCGGCGAAGGCAGCGGCCGAACCTCGAAAACAAGAAAAAAGGTCTAAATAACAGTCTCGGATGATCTCGTACTGCACAGTGCCCTTACTATGTTAATGCCCTGAGGTCATTTATGATTTTAACGCCGAGTGTGATTTTGAAGTTTATGATATTTGTGTTTATGGCCAAAACGTAAAACCACTTTTGCAGCTCATTTTTAATTTACAGAAATCTCTTGAAAACTCCAAAAATCTACAGGTTTTTTCTGGAGTGATGTATGTTCATGGGTTTAACACTAGGGGGCAGTCTCCCAAAATATAAGAGCGATAACACAAGGACCACAGACAGAGTCCAAACCAGTGCTACATAAGTACGATTCTTCATCTTCATCTTCATCCTCATCCTCCTCATCCTCATCCTCACCGGTCTGAGCTGCTTCACTGATCCACAACTCGTCTGGATTCTCTTCTTTCACTGTGAACGAAGAACTGATCTCCACGTCTGAAAACTGAAGAAAACAATGTTTAGAGAAGTAAGTAATGTTTATTTATATAGCGCCTTTCACAGACCAGAGTCTCTCCACACAGAGATGGGAGGGGCCAGTACAGGAGGCACAGACCTATTGTACATGTTTTAGAGGTAGGGGAAACCGGAGCACCTGGAGGAAACCTACGCAGACACGGGGAGAACATGCAAACTCCACTCAGAAATCCCCTGTTCCCACTGGGATTTGAACCCAGGACCTTCTTGCTGGGATGCAAGAGTGCTAACCACTCAGCCACCGTGTTGCCTGAACCACAGAAACATCGATTTCATCTCATTTCAGGAGAGACTCAGGACTGAAGGCTCTGGAGGACCTCAGTTAAAAAGAGAAATGTGAAATACCTTCATGTCTCCCACAGAGAGGCCGCGCTCCAGGTATTTCTCTGTAAAAACAGGGACATTTTACACATAATAATGTCATATTTACAGTCTTTATGGTCCCAACACTCTTCAACTGATATGAGCAGCTCTCTGTTGGTTAGAACACTTTAGAACCAGCTCGGCCTGGATAAAACCAGGACCAAGAGGGACTAAAGAAGGACCTGGTACTGGTTACACACAACCAGGAAACACTCCCAGTCAGGGGAGAGTAGAGTAGAGTAAAGAAGGTCTATGTAGAGAAGAGTATAGTAGGACCATGTAGAGTTGGTGGAAACGGGGCTATAGTTTGAACCCTGCATTAGACTCATAAACAGCTGACTGCTCTGGATGAAAACAGAATGAGACAGGATTCTATAACGGCTATAATACCATAACAGAAATAACAGTATATAGAGTACATAGAGTAAACAGAGTGCGTTGTACCCAGTCCTTGCTGCAGCAGTGCGTTCTTGCTCTCTAGCGCCCGCACGCGGTTCTGGAGTGCGTCGTTTTCGCTTTGTTTGCGGGAGATCTCCAGGTGCAGAAAGGAGCACTTCTCCTCCATCAGTTTGGAGATCTGAGCCACCGCGGAGCGCAGCAGCAGATCCATGATGGACGACAGCTGCGCCTGGAAGCCCTGGGTCCCGGGGAGCGCCTGGAGAGCCTGGATCCCGGTGCACGACGCCATCCTGCGGCCGACCCGAGGCCTCTCACCGTGGGGCGGCTACAGCACAGAGGGGACCCCGGTCTGCTCCGGTCCGCGGGGGAGGGAGAGGAGCCAGGAGGATACCGAAGGATACTAATAAATAAAGAATCGCAAGTGTTTTTGTCACGGGAGCCAGTGCTACTTCCGGGTTCGGATTACCGTAAAGACGAGAGGAGGCGCACGTGCAGATGTGGAATTTACACATCTACAGGAACCGTAGAAATAAGAGGACTTTGGGGAAGATGATGATGATGATAATAATAATAATAATAATAGCAATAATGATCATATAAAATTATATTGATAAAAAATATGATAGTAATAACAATAACAACTAATAGTAACAACACCATCCATTTCCTTCTCTCTAGTTCTCTCCGCTTCATCCGTTGCCAGGTCACAGAGGCAGCAGTCAGACCTCCCTCTCCACACCTCCAGCTCATCTGGGGGGATCCTGAGGCCTCCCGGTCTCCTCCTCCCGGTCTCCTCCTGGTAGGACACAACAGACCTCCCAAGGGAGTCGCCCCTAGTCCCTGACACATTATTAAATATTATATACTTTATCTAATATTAGGTTAGTCGATATTACACTTGCGACAATATTGCACTTGCGGTTAGACAATATTGCACTTGCGGTTAGACAATATTGCACTTGCGGTTAGACAATATTGCACTTGCGACAATATTGCACTTACGGTTAGACAATATTGCACTTGCGGTTAGACAATATTGCACTTATTAGTTAGTGGACATTGCACCTGTGGTTAGTGGACATTGCACCTGTGGTTAGTGGACATTGCACCTGTGGTTAGTGGACATTGCACCTGTGGTTAGTGGACATTGCACCTGTGGTTAGTCGATATTGCACCTGTGGTTAGTCGATATTGCACCTGTGGTCAGTCGATATTGCACCTGTGGTTAGTCGATATTGCACCTGTGGTTAGGGTACCATGCACTATTCATTAGTCAAAATTGCACTTACGATTCGACAACATTGCAAATACGGTTAGTCGATATCGCACTCCTGGTTAGTCGATATTGCACTCCTGGTTAGTCGATATCGCACTCCTGGTTAGTCGATATTGCACTCCTGGTTAGTCGATATTGCACTCCTGGTTAGTCGATATTGCACTCCTGGTTAGTCGATATTGCACTCCTGGTTAGTCGATATTGCACTCCTGGTTAGTCGATATTGCACTCCTGTTAGATGCTAAACTGTATTTTGTTACAATGACAATAAAGTTGAATCTAATCAAATGTGATCCATATAAAAACAGATAAAAGACGTAAAAACAGTTCAGTCCAAATGTTTATAGACAACATTCAAATCTTGGCACATTCACAGCCGTTTACACCGAGACACAGAAAACTAAAGTTGTTATCAAACCAAGAGTAAAAAGTTTAGTCTTAGAAAAACCATTGTATGAACAGAGATTAGAAATTGCGCTGGAGAATTATTAAATGATTCAGAATTCAAAGCTTGTTTCTGACTTGGTTTGGGTTTGGAGGAAGCGTCTGGGGAGATGGAGCTTAGACCTGGTCTCGTTGGAACGTACAGAGAAACAAAACAGTTTTATCTACAAGAGTCTGGGGCTGAAGTATCGGACGAAAACAGAAGCAAAATAAATAATGTACAGAAAATAGATGGAGCAATGTCAGGACGGAGGGTTCGGCTCATTCATGGTTTTATTTTTGCAGATAGATTAAACTCAGAATATTTCAACTTTATTCTCAGTATTTTCAGTCAGAAAGTCTAAATTTGAGCAGAAAAAATTCAGAGAATAAGGTCATAATTTAATGAGAAAAAGTGGAAACATTCTGAGATTTAAATTATCTGAAATCCCAAAATATCCCATTTATTTTTTATGACTTCAAAATAAAACTAAATTAATGAATTAGCTGTCGGCCAATCACCAACTCTCTCGACGACAGTGTTGCGATACTATATAAAATAAATAAATAGGTTGCGTTCATGTGACATCACCACTTTCCAGAGATAGTTTTACAATGTGGTAACTATGGTAACAGTCCAAAGTCAGATTCCAGTTTTGGTTCAGAGCCAATTTCTCTAATCCCTGGGTCCAGTGTCACTAAACTCTACATGTGTCGCCAAACGTTAACTGTGGTCGAATATTTTAGAAATGGATTCATCGCAAACAGCTATTTAGACCAACTTTACCTCTGTGTGTCTCTGTGTGTGTGTGTGTCTGTGTGTGTCTCTCTGTGTGTGTCTCTGTGTGTCTCTGTGTGTGTGTGTCTGTGTGTGTCTGTATGTGTCTGTGTGTGTCTCTGTGTGTGTGTGTCTCTGTATGTGTGTGTGTCTCAGTGTGTGTGTGTCTGTGTGTGTGTCTCTGTGTGTGTCTCTGTGTGTGTGTCTCTGTGTGTGTCTGTGTGTGTGTGTGTGTCTGTGTGTCTCTGTGTGTGTCTCTGTGTGTGTGTCTCTGTGTGTGTCTGTGTGTGTGTGTCTCTGTGTGTGTGTGTCTGTGTGTGTGTCTCTGTGTGTCTCTCTGTGTCTCTGTGTGTGTCTGTGTGTGTGTCTCTGTGTGTGTGTCTGGGTGTGTCTGTGTGTGTGTCTGTGTGTGTGTCTCTGTGTGTGTCTGTGTGTGTGTCTGTGTGTGTGTGTGTGTGTGTGTGTAATTGTACGTTGTTTGTTAATATCATGTGGTTGAGCCTGTCCTTCGTCCTTGTACCAAAGAACCCGTTAAAATATCCTGTACCTGTGCTCCTCAGGTCAAAGGGACACAGTGACCCAGGGCTGGTCCAGTTAATCATCAAAATTATATATTAATATTAATAAAAAAATTATATTCATAGTATTTTTTAAATCACTGCAGCGGTTTAATCGAGTCATCAAGGAACAAATCAGGATTTATGTAAATGTGTTTTTTTTTTAAATAAAATTGAATATTGTGGACAAAAATATTCAAATTTTGAGGTTTTTCTTCAGCTTTGTCAAAATAGATCCAATTTTTTCCCCTCAGTATTTGATGACAACTAATTGAAATAATAACTGCTGGATTAAGAGAAATAATCTAGAATTTTCATAAAAGAGTCTAGAAGTGTAAACAATACTGAGAAACATGTGTAGGACGTTGCTAGGAGACAGGACTTGAAAACACAAAAATAAAAATGGCATTTTTTAAAACATTTCTTTCAAAAATGGCTTCTTTCCCAGAGTTTCATTGGCACCGTTAAAAATACTGAAACACAACCCTACAACATGAACGCAACCTGTTGGATTTGAATACACAATGTGGAAAGGACCAAGTCTGAGGTCACGTCTGTTTCGAGTCTCGATACTGATTATTACAGAAAGAATCAACAACAAAATGAAAATCATACATTCTTTAGTAAGTAAGTAAGTAGTAATCTTTTATTTATATACCGCGTTTTCACTGCAGATCTGAGTCTCAAAGCGGTTTACAATTGTTAATATAGAAAGAATCTTTAAACTTTCCAAAACAAACTGTCCATCACAAACATGAGCCTGTAAACAGATGGACGATGCTAACCCGCTAGCTCCATGAAGCTCAATAGGGAAGTGCTCATGGACGTAGTTTTGCTCCAACGCTCTCTGATCCTGGTTATGTTTGTTTTGATATCGTCTTTGTAAATCTGGATATGCCCTAGCAACAGCGGTGGAAAAAAACGATTCTGTTCAGTATCGCGATATTTAGTAGCAAAGTATCGTGATATTTATTCAATAATTATGGGTTTCACTTTTGTGTTTCCACTGGTCATTTCCATCTGAGGTTTCTGTGACTCTATGATGTCTGCTTGTTTTACAGAATCACAATGTTCTGTATCGCGATGTTTTAAGAATCGTGATAATATTGAATCGAGGCCCAAATATCGCAATACTATGGAATCTCCGTAACCGTCACAGAAAAATAAAATAAAATTGGCTCCAGCTTCTGCTTTAAGGCTTGAACTCTCCGTGACGTCTTAATAAACAGTAAATGCACATGGAACAAAACAAAGGTCGAGGTTCGTCCGATATGAAAGTTACGTAGTGCATTGTAACCATGGCAACAGCCGCGGTTACGGCTCCATACATGATAGACGTGGTCCAAAAGCTCGTTCACGTCGGCTCCGTGGAGAGGAAACATTTCTGATTGTTCTTTTTCAACAGCTTGATTGCATATCGGCACAAATACAAAATACAGGATATAGGGTCGAGGCAAGACGGGGACGGGACGAGGCGCAAGAACCACATGGTCGAGTCCCACTGGGTTTTTCTGAGGGTCTGAGGACAGTGAGGGTCTGAGGACAGTGAGGGTCTGAGGACAGTGAGGGTCTGAGGACAGTGGGGGTCTGAGGACAGTGGGGGTCTGAGGACAGTGGGGGTCTGAGGACAGTGGGGGTCTGAGGACAGTGGGGGTCTGAGGACAGTGAGGGTCTGAGTGAGGGTCTGAGGACAGTGAGGGTCTGAGGACAGTGAGGGTCTCGGGGTCTGAGGACAGTGAGGGTCTGAGGACAGTGGGGGTCTGAGGACAGTGAGGGTCTGAGGACAGTGAGGGTCTGAGGACAGTGAGGGTCTGAGGACAGTGAGGGTCTCGGGGTCTGAGGACAGTGAAGGGTCTGAGGACAGTGAGGGTCTGAGGACAGTGGGGGTCTGAGGACAGTGGGGGTCTGAGGACAGTGGGGGTCTGAGGACAGTGAGGGTCTGAGTGAGGGTCTGAGGACAGTGAGGGTCTGAGGACAGTGAGGGTCTCGGGGTCTGAGGACAGTGAGGGTCTGAGGACAGTGGGGGTCTGAGGACAGTGAGGGTCTGAGGACAGTGAGGGTCTGAGGACAGTGAGGGTCTGAGGACAGTGAGGGTCTCGGGGTCTGAGGACAGTGGGGGTCTGAGGACAGTGGGGGTCTGAGGACAGTGGGGGTCTGAGGACAGTGAGGGTCTGAGGACAGTGAGGGTCTGAGTGAGGGTCTGAGGACAGTGAGGGTCTGAGGACAGTGAGGGTCTCGGGGTCTGAGGACAGTGAGGGTCTGAGGACAGTGGGGGTCTGAGGACAGTGGGGGTCTGAGGACAGTGGGGGTCTGAGGACAGTGAGGGTCTGAGGACAGTGAGGGTCTGAGGACAGTGAGGGTCTCGGGGTCTGAGGACAGTGGGGGTCTGAGGACAGTGAGGGTCTCGGGGTCTGAGGACAGTGAGGGTCTGAGGACAGTGAGGGTCTGAGGACAGTGAGGGTCTGAGGACAGTGGGGGTCTGAGGACAGTGGGGGTCTGAGGACAGTGGGGGTCTGAGGACAGTGAGGGTCTGAGTGAGGGTCTGAGGACAGTGAGGGTCTCGGGGGTCTGAGGACAGTGAGGGTCTGAGGACAGTGAGGGTCTGAGGACAGTGGGGGTCTGAGGACAGTGAGGGTCTCGGGGTCTGAGGACAGTGAGGGTCTGAGGACAGTGAGGGTCTGAGGACAGTGGGGGTCTGAGGACAGTGGGGGTCTGAGGACAGTGGGGGTCTGAGGACAGTGGGGGTCTGAGGACAGTGAGGGTCTGAGGACAGTGAGGGTCTGAGGACAGTGAGGGTCTCGGGGTCTGAGGACAGTGAGGGTCTGAGGACAGTGGGGGTCTCGGGGTCTGAGGACAGTGAGGGTCTGAGGACAGTGAGGGTCTCGGGGTCTGAGGACAGTGAGGGTCTGAGGACAGTGAGGGTCTCGGGGTCTGAGGACAGTGAGGGTCTGAGGACAGTGAGGGTCTGAGGACAGTGAGGGTCTGAGGACAGTGGGGGTCTGAGGACAGTGGGGGTCTGAGGACAGTGGGGGTCTGAGGACAGTGAGGGTCTGAGGACAGTGAGGGTCTGAGGACAGTGAGGGTCTCGG
>OZ035836.1:2232996-2320496 GCA_964034765.1 Knipowitschia caucasica
AATGGGAGCATCTCTGCTCATGCGCCCCCTACAGGCCAGGTTCATGAAACCCAAGAATATGAATAAATAAAGAGGATCGTTACCTAGAAATGAAGTGGACGGCAGGAACTTCAAGTTTAAATCGTTATCGTCGAACATCGAGGGCGGAGCGTGGTGGTTCTGTAGCAGCTCGAATCTGGGCTCGGCGCGTTCTGACTTGGGCTGAGTCTGCGGCACCAGGGGGTCCGGGAGAGGGGGGAGATGGGGAGAGGACTGGGGCAGGACCACTGCGTTGGGTAGAGGGAGGGAGGAGTTCTGAGGGGGAGGGAGAGGGGGGGCTTGGTTCTGGGAGTGGAAGGCCGAATTCTGGAGGGGAACGGAGTTTGGAGAGAGGAGCGCTTGGTTCTGGGGGAAGAGGGGAGAATTATGGTGGGGGAGGGACGAGTTCTGGAGGGGGAGGGGAGAGTTCTGGAGGTGTAGGGAAGAGTTCTGGAGGGATGGGGCAGAGTTCTGGAGGGGTGGGGCAGAGTTCTGGAGGAGTGGGGCAGAGTTCTGGAGGGGGAGGGCTTGGTTTTGGAGGGAGAAGGCAGAGTTCTGGAGGGGTGGGGCTTGGTTCTGGAGGAGGAGGGCTTGGTTCTGGAGGGGTGGGGCTTGGTTCTGGAGGGGTGGGGCTTGGTTCTGGAGGAGGGGGACTTGGTTCTGGAGGAGGGGGGCTTGGTTCTGGAGGGGGAGGGCTTGGTTCTGGGGGAGGGAGAGGGGTTTGGGGGTGTCCTCGGTGGTCAGGGAGTGGTTCTGGACGGATGGATCAGTGGCTTTGGCTCCAGACTTGTCCAAACAGACCGAGTGCTGCAGCGCCATCTGAGCGTCTGTCGACACATGAGGAAAAACATGTTAGAGTCACATTTGTCCACTTCTTGGCAAAATAAAATAAAAGTTTATCTTATTTTATTTTTAAAACCAATGCTTAGGGTTTTTTACCTTCACTCAGGTTTAAAAATGTGTTAAAATAAGTGAGCTCATAGACTGTACATTAGGACGGAGCCAGGACAGAGTGTTTGCCTTCAGGCAGAAGACGGGGATTCAACATAAGCTAGCTGGAGCCCATTTCCTTATATGGACATTTGGGGCAGACGTGTTGCTAAGACGGTTGCTAAGGCAAGTTGGAGTTTCCCACATGAAAGAAAGCATCTGATTTGTCGATTCATATGAGGATTTATGAAGACAAAGCCAAAATACAAAACTGAGATCAAGGAGTTTACTTTAAGTCAAAAAGAAGAAAGTCCATGAGCACTTCCTTATAGCGGTTTATAAGGTCACGAGTTCACATGGTCTCATAAACTGTCTGCGTTGCAGCCTCAGTCCAGGATTCAGATAATTCTGTAATAATAATAATAATAATAATAATAATATTAATGATGCATTGGTTTTATAAAGCGCTTTTCAGGACGCTCAAAGATGCTTCACGTCATTATTCATTCAATCCGTAGCCACAGCTGCCCTGGGGCACACTGACGGAAGCAAGGTAACCTCACACCACCACCAACCATTCACACACACATCAGACTGATTCTAATGTGGGGGAAGTGTCTTGCCTAAGGACACAACCACAGTTTGCAGTTTACAGCTGCAGCCGCCCCACTGTGGCACCACCTAACCCAGAGGTTAAGTGTCTTGCCCAAGGACACAAAGACAGCAGACATCAGTGGGAGTCGGTGGAGAAAGTCTTGTGGTGGACTCGAACCCACGACCTTCAGGCTTAAAGGCCAATGCTCTACCACCTGAGCCACTGTCGCCCCAATAATAGAATATATAAATAAATATATAATTAACACTCTCATTATTATCATTATTTTGTATACGTTTTCATTAAGAATCCAGTCCAGTCCAATTCAACATACTTTTGTATCGCTCTAAATCACAACAGTAGTTATCTCAGGAGACATTGGTCCATAAATGTTGATCATAACTACATCAGGCGCCGACACCGGCCCCAGAGCGACTGACCTCGGACGTGGATCTTGCGGTGCTCCTTGAGGCTGCACTTCTGGTTGAAGCAGCGGCCGCAGGTCTCGCACTGGAACGGCTTCTCCCCCGTGTGGATCATCTTGTGGCGCTCCAGGTGCGCCGAGCGCTCGAAGCACTTGCCGCAGTACGGACAGATCTTCTCCTTCTTCTGCTCCACGTTGAAGGAGTGGAAGGTGAAGTGGCGGACGCTTGGCCCCGTGTCCACGGAGGGCGCAGACAGATGTGACAACACCAGGCTGTTCTCGGGACGTCCCATGTTGGCAGGTTGAGTCTGCTCACCGTCGCGTTCCAAGATGGAGGCTCTGGACGGTTCTGAGGGCCGCGCGCCGAGGTCCTCACTGCGGCTGTCGATGGGTCGGTTCTGGATCCCCGGCAGCGGCTGGTTGTGGTGGTTGTGCTGGTTGTGGTTGTTGTGGTTGTTGTTGTTGTTGTTGTTCGTTGGGACAAAAGTGACAAATAAAGAAGGCTCTTTCTTCAGGACGGCCATGTTTTCTGTGGAGACAAAGACAGAAAAACAATTCATTTCTCAGTGGTTTAAACAACACATAACAGACACATAGAGCCATTGGTCCATAATAACAGACACATAGAGCCATTGGTCCATAATAACAAACACATAGAGCCATTGGTCCATAATAACAAACACATAGAGCTTTTGGTCCATAATAACAAACACATAGAGCCATCGGTCCATAATAACAGACACATAGAGCCATTGGTCCATAATAACAGACACATAGAGCCATTGGTCCATAATAACAGACACATAGAGCCATTGGTCCATAATAACAGACACATAGAGCCATTGGTCCATAATAACAAACACATAGAGCCATTGGTCCATAATAACAAACACATAGAGCTTTTGGTCCATAATAACAAACACATAGAGCCATCGGTCCATAATAACAGACACATAGAGCCATTGGTCCATAATAACAAACACATAGAGCCATCGGTCCATAATAACAGACACATAGAGCCATTGGTCCATAATAACAAACACATAGAGCCATTGGTCCATAATAACAGACACATAGAGCCATTGGTCCATAATAACAAACACATAGAGCTTTTGGTCCATAATAACAAACACATAGAGCCATTGGTCCATAATAACAAACACATAGAGCCATCGGTCCATAATAACAGACACATAGAGCCATTGGTCCATAATAACAGACACATAGAGCCATTGGTCCATAATAACAAACACATAGAGCTTTTGGTCCATAATAACAAACACATAGAGCCATTGGTCCATAATAACAAACACATAGAGCCATTGGTCCATAATAACAAACACATAGAGCCATTGGTCCATAATAACAAACACATAGAGCCATCGGTCCATAATAACAGACACATAGAGCCATTGGTCCATAATAACAAACACATAGAGCCATTGGTCCATAATAACAGACACATAGAGCCATTGGTCCATAATAACAGACACATAGAGCCATTGGTCCATAATAACAGACACATAGAGCCATTGGTGCATGAGGGAACGAGACCAATGTCCATAAATGTGAATACATGTGTAGAACTGTCTCAGCTCATCACTGTCCTTAAGACTTCAATTACATTTATTTTTGTATCTCCCTAAATCACAACAGCAGTCGCCTCGGGGACTTTACAAACCTGTCGATTCGCCAACACAGATCAGAGAACGCAAAGATAGAAAACATATAGAGGCAGTGTGATTGTTTTTATCAGTTTTTGTGGCGCACTTTGAGTTGCCCTGTGTATGAACTGTGCCATACTGATAAACTTGCCTTGTCTTAATCTGAAAACCTACCAGCAGGATGCCAGTCCCTGTGCTCCTCAGAGTCCCAGCAGGAGTCCAGTCCCTGTGCTCCTCAGAGTCCCAGCAGGATGCCAGTCCCTGTGCTCCTCAGAGTCCCAGCAGGAGGCCAGTCCCTGTGCTCCTCAGAGTCCCAGCAGGAGGCCAGTCCCTGTGCTCCTCAGAGTCCCAGCAGGATGCCAGTCCCTGTGCTCCTCAGAGTCCCAGCAGGAGGCCAGTCCCTGTGCTCCTCAGAGTCACAGCAGGAGGCCAGTCCCTGTGCTCCTCAGAGTCCCAGCAGGAGGCCAGTCCCTGTGCTCCTCAGAGTCGGAGTTGGTTTCTATGGCTGTAACCTTAAATGTAATCAGATTGTAAAATGACCAATCAGAGCGGGAGGCGAGTGGGAGACGATGGTTCTTCTTCATGGTTTCTGAAGAGCAAACACACCGAGGCTGAGTGGCTTCAAGAGACGACACACGGAGGAAATTTAATGAAGAGGTAAGAACATCTCGGTGTGACTCCCTTTGGAACCTCGGCTTCTACAAACAAATGTCAAACTAACGCAAAGCACAGAGCTCCAGGGACCAGAGCACTTTTGTTGCTTTTTTTGTATTTTGTTGAAAATGGGGCCGAGACTGAGACAGTAGACCCAGGACTGAGGCTGTAGACCCAGGACTGAGGCTGTAGACCCAGGACTGAGGCTGTATAGACCCAGGACTGAGGCTGTAGAGACCCAGGACTGAGGCTGTAGAGACCCAGGACTGAGGCTGTAGACCCAGGACTGAGGCTGTATAGACCCAGGACTGAAGCTGTACAGACCCAGGACTGAAGCTGTACAGACCCAGGACTGAGGCTGTAGACCCAGGACTGAAGCTGTACAGACCCAGGACTGAGGCTGTAGACCCAGGACTGAGGCTGTACAGACCCAGGACTGAGGCTGTAGACCCGGGATTGAGACTGTAGACCCAGGACTGAGGCTGTATAGACCCAGGACTGAGGCTGTAGATTGAGTCCTAGATCCAGAGATTCTTATGTTTGAAAGTCACCACTTCTTGACGCCTTTTATGAAAATAATCATAATTGACATGTACTGGAACTATGTGTGACAGTTTTATTTCCCAGGAACTAGCTCTAAACAGTTGCCATAGTTACCGTGACAGGTTTTTCAGCTGCCCTCCACCACAATGCTAAACTATAGGCTATTTGTAAGGTTGTGATGTCACATGAGTGCTACCTATTGGTTGATTATGTCGCAGTATCAGCTCAGATAAGAACTAGGGTTCACCGGCAGACACATGAGAGCGCCCCTCCCCCTCCCCAGGAGCCTAGAGCTGGGAAACAAAGGCGGGTGGAACATAGGGTAATTCTGGCTCCGACGCGGCTTGCTGCGTAAGCCTTACCCTAATCTTAGCCTCCCCTCCCCCTCTCTTCACCCTCTCCTCCCCCTCTCTTCACCCAGCCAGCTCTTCACACAGAAAATATTGGCTTTCTGAGGAGCACGTGACAAAACATGATCGATACCAGCACTATCCCAGACTCATACCAGAGAATTTCACTTTTCACAGGGTTTGTCCATGTTATGGTGGTTCCATTCAAAGTATTAATTTCACTAAATCACAACAGTAGTGGTCTTGGAGGACGATAACAAGCTGTTGATTCAGCATCACAGATCAGAGAATCAAACCGTTCAGACACAATAAACAAAAACATATAGAGCCATAAAGGGCGGAAACCAATGTCTGTAAATGTTTGTTAGTATTAGATAGCAATATGGCCTACGTGCAGGACTCTACAAGGACTCCATGTTAAGACTATGATTTGACTGTCTCTTTGTGACACGTATGTCTTTCGATGTGTGACGTGACAATGACTATATAAACTGTGTACTGCCTTAATTCTGTCTGAGAGAAAGAAACAATGGAAACCACTGGAACTTGAGAGAAACTTAAATAAACTTCCAGAGTTTGGCACACCACGATCCGTCTCTCTCTGCTTCATCCCTGAACATGTTGTTGAATGTGGAGAGGCTACAGACCCAGGACCCGGGCTGCAGACCCAGGACCCGGGCTACAGATCCAGGACCCGGGCTGCAGACCCAGGACCCGGGCTACAGATCCAGGACCCGGGCTACAGATCCAGGACCCGGGCTGCAGACCCAGGACCCGGGCTACAGATCCAGGACCCGGGCTACAGATCCAGGACCCGGGCTGCAGATCCAGGACCCGGGCTGCAGATCCAGGACCCGGGCTACAGATCCAGGACCCGGGCTGCAGATTCAGGACCCGGGCTGCAGACCCAGGACCCGTGTTACAGCTCCAGGACCCGGGCTGCAGATCCAGGACCCGGGCTACAGATCCAGGACCCGGGCTACAGATCCAGGACCCGGGCTACAGATCCAGGACCCAGACTGTAGAACGATGACCGAGGCCAGAGAGGTTTTGCCTGTGCCTTTGAAAATGGTCCAATATCACCCCGATTGGTCAAAATAATGGGAAAAGAAAATACTTTTTTTTAAAGGTTTTGTGGATTCTAACGTTAATGTTTTAGAATCAGGACAAACTTGAAGAATATTCAAGGATCAGATTCTTGGATTTAAGGCCATGGAGCCCTCGGTATTGCTCCTAAGTATTTATATATTAAGCATCGGTCTCATTAACACCGAAAGGATGACGTCTTCTGAAGAGAATCAGCCAAAGTCTGGGATCGTGTCTTTCATTCAGACAGAAGACATGTTTTATTGTCAATGGTAGAGACAGGACGAACAACACGAACAAGGATGTTACGACAGCAAGTGGTGATATACTCAGGAGAAACAGAGTCCTCCAATCAGCAGCTGCCACAGTGCCAGCAGAGAGAGTCAAAACAGGAAGTGGAAAAGTACAGGTTTCTGCACATTGATAGAATGATGAGTTTAAGCTTAACAAAAGTTGCTTCAAAGTGTTATGAAATCTCACACTTCTTTCGCTCGTTGCTACACATCGTATAAAGAGCTTTGTCTTCTTTTGTTCTGTCTGAAAGAACTGGGAAATAAACTACACATTAAGGAGTATGACTGTGTAGTTAATAAACGGTGATTTCAGTTTCAGCTGGTGGTGTGTGTGGGATGGTCTTTGGCGTCTGTCGTGGCTCACAGAGTTGGGGAGCACTGTTTAGACTCTCGTTGGACTCATTCACAGCTTTGATAATTTATTACATACTCCGTGAACTGTTCAACACCTCTGTCTCGTTACGACCACAAACAAAGACATTTTATTGTTTTTTTGTGTGTGAAAGATATTATCACTTCTTTTCACTTCATCATTCATGACTTAAACCGTGGTCGGTGAAGATTCCAATGCAAACTACCATTGATTAAAACTGTTTAATTACAGGTTCTCTTTTGTCTCAGCCGTCACCATAGCAACACACAGCATTGGGCAAAAACAGTCGATGTGACGGCTGTAGCCCTCGGTCACACTGACCTGCCACACTGATTCTTTTTATTTTTCGAGCTGAATTTTGATGATGTTTCCTGACTTGACCAGCTCTGGGACATTTAGACCCTTTTAGAGCCTAATTTAGGCTGATTTTTTCCTACTTTTAATCACTGTGGTGTCATTTTGACCCAAGACACAGGGTTTTTAAAGGCTCTGGCCATGAAAAGACAAATGGGAAAAACTAAAACAAAATGGTTAAAAGCCGTGAGAAGTGGAAGCAGCAGCTGAGCCCTGTGAGGGAAGCACTCAGGCCTCACAGCAAGAGGTTCACAGGTTTAATCCTGTGTCGTCCTTGACCTTTCTGTGTGGAGTTTGCATGTTCTCTGAGTGTATGGGTGGGTTTCCTCCACCATCAAAACACACACCAGTCCAGTACAAACGTGTCAAGTGAGGACGGTGGTGAGAGGAGCTGAGAACACAGATTGGAGAATCGCTTCTGTCACCGATAAACGACTCAGTAGTATCAGTAGCAGTAGCAGTAGTAGTAGTAGCAGTAGTAGTAGTAGTAGCAGTAGTAGCAGTAGTAGCAGCAGTAGCAGTGGTAGCAATAGCAGTAGTAGCAGCACTGAGACTGCTCTCGTCAAGGTTACAAATGATATCCGGGTGAACACTGACGCAGGCAAAGTCTCAATCTTAATCCTGTTAGATCTGAGTGCTGCCTTTGACACTGTCGACCATGAGATCCTCTTACAGAGACTAGAGGACTGGGTTGGCGTCGCTGGCACCGCCCTAAGTTGGTTTAGGTCTTACCTTGAAGACAGGAAGTACTTTGTGGAGATTGGAAACTGTGTCTCAGATCATATGGCCCTGACCTGTGGAGTCCCACAGGGGTCGATCCTGGGACCTCTTCTGTTCAATCTCTACATGCTGCCGTTAGGTCAGTTAATACGCAGAAACAAAGTGTCCTATCATAACTATGCAGACGACACTCAGATCTATGTCTCACTGACTGCAGGAGAACATGGACCAGTGGACTCACTCCTTCACTGTATCCAACAGATCAGTGAGTGGATGCAAAACAACTTCCTTCAGCTAAACGCAGACAAAACTGAAATGATTGTCTTTGGTCCCCAGAAACAAAGAGAGAGCGTCATCTGTCACCTCCAGTCTCTCTCCCTAAAACCTTCAAACAAGGTCAGAAATCTAGGGGTAATACTGGACTCAGACTTAAATTTTAATAGCCACATCAAATCAGTAACATCAGCAGCTTTTTACCATCTAAAAAACATTGCCAGGATCAAAAACATAGTGTCTAAAGCAGACTTGGAGATTCTTATCCATGCATTTGTCTCCAGTAGGTTAGACTACTGCAATGGCCTGCTCACAGGTCTGTCCAAACAGGCTGACTAGAACCAGGAAGTACGACCACAGTAGTCCATGCCCCGGCGATCCAAGATGGCGCCCTATTCAAATGAATGGTTGTGCTCAGTGGCGCTTTGTGACGGCATGGGGGCTGAAAGATTAGCGGAAGTTGCCTGAAACTCTCAAAGATCTATGGGAAACTCTCAAAGATCTATGGGAAACTCTCAAAGATCTATGGGAAACTCTCAAAGATCTATGGGAAACTCTCAAAGATCTATGGGAAACTCTCAAAGGTCTATGGGAAACTCTCAAAGGTCTATGGGAAACTCTCAAAGGTCTATGGGAAACTCTCAAAGATCTATAGGAAACTCTCAAAGATCTATGGGAAACTCTCAAAGGTCTATGGGAAACTCTCAAAGGTCTATGGGAAACTCTCAAAGGTCTATGGGAAACTCTCAAAGATCTATGGGAAACTCTTCTGTATTTGGGCATCGTCTGGTCCTCCCGGTTCTGTGCAGTGGATGATCTCCCATAATGCATTGCGTCAAACACGCGTGTGTGGGTCTCACACCGGGTCTCACGCACGTGCACAGAGGGGCTCGGCTCTGACCAATCAGAGCAGTTCATCAGAGCGGGAGTTAGAGCGAGAGCCAGACGAACAGAGTTTGTGGCACTAAAGTGTGGATTTAAACAAAACCCAAGGATTTAAGAATAAAAAAAAAAGTTCACAATGACAAGGGACACTAACATCCCCACAAAATCTGACCTTTATGAAAGCTGTAGGTTCTCTGTCAGGTTCTCTGTCAGGTTCTCTGTCAGGTTCTCTGTCAGGTTCTCTGTCAGGTTCTCCGTCAGGTTCTCCGTCAGGTTCTCCGTCAGGTTCTCCGTCAGGTTCTCTGTCAGGTTCTCTGTCAGGTTCTCTGTCAGGTTCTCTGTCAAGTTCTTTGTCAGCTGAGGTTGAGCTGTTTTAATATGCATTGAGTTCTATGGGGAAAATTTCTGGGTAGCCCACGTGAATTTAGTCTGGTTCAGTCTGGTTCAGTCTGCAGTACCGCGAGAATCCCCTGAGCACATGGGTTATTCAGCTACAAGCTAGTAATACCCTATCCAGTTAATATAATAGATCCATGCAGTAGTCCAGTCCTCAGGTCTCTGCACTGGCTTCCTGTGGCTCAGAGAATAGACTTTAATTTTATATATATATATATATATATATATATTTTTTTTTTTTTTTTGATTTTATATGTTTATCTTTCTTTTTAATGTTCTGTGATTATTTATTATTTAATGCTTTATTTTGTTCAGCACTTTGAATTGCCTTGTGTATGAATTGTGCTATATAAATAAACTTGCTTTGCCTTGCCTAGCAGTAGTAGCAGTAGTAGCAGTAGCAGCAGTAGCAGTAGCATTTGCAGCAGTAGCAGTAGTAGCAGTAGAAGCAGTAGCATTTGCAGCAGTAGCAGTAGTAGCAGTAGAAGCAGTAGCATTTGCAGCAGTAGCAGTAGTAGCAGTAGAAGCAGTAGCATTTGCAGCAGTAGCAGTAGTTGCAGTAGCAGTAGCATTTGCAGCAGTAGCAGTAGTAGTAGTAGTAGCAGTAGCATTTGCAGCAGTAGCAGTAGTTGCAGTAGTAGTAGCAGTAGCAGCAGTAGCAGTAGTAGCAGTAGCATTAGCAGCAGTAGCAGTAGTAGTAGTAGCAGTAGCATTAGCAGCAGTAGCAGTAGCAGTAGTAGCAGTAGTAGTAGTAGCAGTAGCAGTAGCAGCAGCAGCAGCAGTAGCAGTAGCAGCAGTAGCATTAGCAGTAATTGCATTAGCAGCAGTAGCAGTAGCAGTAGTAGTAGTAGCAGTAGCAGTAGCATTAGCAGCAGTAGCAGTAGTAGCATTAGCATTAGCAGCATTAGCATTAGCAGCATTAGCATTAGCAGCATTAGCAGCAGTCCCACCTGTTTGTTGGTAAAAGATCTTTCTTCTGGATTCTACACTTTTGTGGGTTCAAACCAGTTCCACCAGTTTGGGAGGCTTTCGTTATTGTAATGTTTTTACCTGTTAAACATGAGATCAAAAAAGTCTATCTGATCTTATTGTTTAAATACTGTTTTTCACGATTTGCAATTCAATTCTTGAAAAATGATGTGATTCTTTTGATCAGTTTGTGTCTCACAGGTGAATTATACTGAACCAGGACCATTACTTCCTGATCAGTTGCAAACAATGTTCTAAAGGTCCTCAGGTCAAACTGACCCGCTACAGTCATCACAAATACACAAATTATTATTATTTTCTGAGCTGAAATTGGATGATTCTTCCCGACTTGACCAGCCCTGGGTCATTCAGACCCTTTCAGACACTAAGGATTCCTCTGTGGGGGGTCATTTGGACCCGAGGGGAGCACATTAATTATATTTCTACAACAGATTTCTTTCATGGTCCACAAAAAAAACTGAACATAAATAACTTACAGCTACATTCAATGAATTTATGTAGCGGTAATTTTGTTGAGAGATCCTCGGAAAAATACTTATAAATTAAGGTCTAAATGACCCGGGGCTGGCCAAGTTAGGAAAAATCATCAACATTTGGCTGAAAAACATTATTTTGGGTATGTTTTAATCACTGTGGTTTGGTCAGTTTGACCCGAGGAGCAGAAGGGAGTTTGCTTTGGACTTTCAGGAGAGAAACTGATGTTTACACTCTGTGCCGATACGATTCTCTCCAAGACTCAGGCTCTTACCTGTGACCTCATTCATGTGACCTCATTCATGTGACCTCATTCATGTGACCTCATTCATGTGACCTCATTCATGTGACCTCCAGTCTGACATGCATTACAAAGGCCTTTATCACTTTAATGTCTGCTTTACCTCCACCTCACGTTAGCAACAGCCGCCGGTGCTACTAACGCAACAAGACTCTCTTGAAGCACTCAACTCGCACAATAATAATAATAATAATAATAATAATAATAATAATAAATTTTATACAGCACTTTACTGATCACTCAGTCTCTTCACATCATTATACAGTCACTATCTCCCATCTCAGTCCTAACCAGGCCCTGCCCTGCTTAGCTTCAGAGGTCTGACAGGACATGCCTTTCACCTGCAGGTAGCACCACGATTATACACATACACGGAGCCAGCCCCGGGGCGAGGGGAGCAAACATATTCCAACAACTTTCCAACAACGACTAGCTTCTGTAGCGAGTCGAATCAGTTCTATTAACCGCCATCTTTGCGTCACATGACCCTCCTCTGGAAGCTCTTTAGGCCGTTAGTCTGGACCCCTCAGACCCATTAAGACGCCCTTCCCCTCACAGACACTTGCTAAATCTAGGGCGAGGGCTATAATCTAGGACAACAGTGTGAACTGGGACTGGCGAGGCTCATTTTAGTTTGTTTATATATTATATATGGGTTATACAGGTTTATATCACTTGGCTTTTGTTCTTATCCTTTTTTGATTAAAGCACGAATATAGACTATTTGGGCTGAGAGCTGAGTGAGGATGGTCCTCTCTCTTTCACGTTTCTGTCTGAAAAAGCTGGTCTAAAGATGTGACAGAGGCCAAACATGCATGTGAAACTAGGGACCAGGACCAGGACCAGACCAGACCAAGGCTGAGACCAGTGAACATTAGTGATGAAACCAAACTGTTTTGAAAGTGAAGTCCCCTGCTGCATTTAAACAGCTTTATCTCATAGTTGGGTTGTTACTTTGATTCATGCAGGTGGTCAATAATGGAAGGACACCACTGGCAAATAGGACAAGATAAAATATTTCGTCCCACAGTGTGGAAATTCCAATGTTGCAGTGCACATACAGGACAGCAGTACGAGCACACAGCATTTACAATATAAGCAGCTGCACTGCTCCTTCACCAGCAACAAAATCAACACTATCCTAGAAGAGCATTTAGAGGCGACTGCTGTGGTTCTGTTGGTGGTTCTGTTGGTGGTTCTGTTGACATGTCATTCATCTGCTCTCTCCTGACCTGCTCCTCCAGCCCTCTGCCTCTGCCTTACCCCGGGCTTGGTGCTCTCTCCTCGGCGTGGCCCCTGCCTCCTGTGCCGCTCGCAGCTCCACCTGCAGCCGCGCCACGTCCTCCTTCAGCCGCTTGATCTCGCTCTCCCGGTAGCACGTCTCCAGCCGCAGCACCATCATCCCGTCCTCCACGATCTTGGAGATCTCCGTGACCGCGGTTCGACACAGAGACTCCACGATCGCCGCGATTCGGGTCTTCAGCGCCCCACTGCTCAGCATCATGGCCCCGCAGCGAACCGAGCCAGCCCCGGGGCGAGGGGAGCAGGACGGGGAGCAGGGGGGGACAGTGGCACGACTCTGCGGGGGTCCGAGTGCGCTCCCCCGGGCTAAAGGAGAGGCATTCCACCGCTGTCGTCTCGGAAACTCCTGCGTCTGTGCTGGTACGTGTCTGGGCTAGGAGCAGCTAACGGAGGCTAACTGAGGCTAACGGAGGCTAACGGAAGCTAACTGATGCTATCCATAGACTGTAAATATAACGGGCAGGCTACGGGCAACAAGCGACAACACCGACCCAGAGACTCACGTTACGGAAATGACGTCGTTACCGTAACTGAGCGACGAACGCGCAGAGAAAACTTTAAAGCCACAGCGCGTCATTTTTGGGCCGTTAAAACTATAAACTCACAGAGCACTGTAGCAACGCACCCTAGCAACGCACCGTAGCAACGCACCGTAGCAACCCAACATAGCAACGCACCTTAGCAACGTCCCACAGAAACGCACCATAGCAACAGACTGTTTACTATCAACAGTTAGCATTCTTTTGTTTCTGTTTTGGCGGTGTTTCAGTTTTATTCACCAGTTTTAGAACTTTTTAGTCGTGACTAAAGTAAAAACCTCATAAATTACTTTTAAAAACCACTGAGTCACTTTTTTCTCAAGTACAGAAGTAAACTACATCATTCTTGCACTAGAATATGCACTATTTTATACTTGCTTCTTTGTTTTGTCAGAGTTAGAGATCTCCTCCCAGAGCCGTCTTTTTGACTGCCCTCATTTAACCTGATGGAATTCTGAAAAATAGCTTCCATCTGGTTTAGAACTTTTAAGAGTAAGTAATTTATAATGGTCCTTTTATTAAGTGCTAAAACTTTAAGATGACGTGAAAAACAGAAAAAAGCGTTTGTTGAAATGCTAAATGCTAACCGCTAACAACATCCAAACAATTCAACACAAATTCAAATCTTGATTAAAGCGTTTCTGCAGAGGGAGTGTATGCTTTTATTTACATTTATGAAAATATATATACACATAAATTTGCATTTCCTGCATTATGAAATAGTAAAATACTAATTACAAAAATGTGGAGAATGAGTTAACATCATCATAAATCATTAAAGAAAAACACTGGATTCTTATTAAAACATTATCAAACAGCTCCAACTTTACAAATTATCGCTAAAATCAATACGATTTTAGAAGTTATAAATCTTTCTCTTCTTCCAGGACATGCACTGTTCACTCCAAACACAAGAGAAAACATGGTAGCACGGTCACATTAAAAACACAGCTCCTGATGAAGACAAACACAAACACGTCTCTGTAGGAATGAAGTTATTTTCCCACAAAACCAGATCCATCAAACCTCGTGTTGGTTCTACATTTTAGATCCCAGAATGCACTTGTTCTTTGAGTAACTGTCAGACCGTTATTAAAATAGAGTCATGTGTCACTGTTGGGGCCGAAAGTATTATTTGACATGAGTTTGTAAATTATTTTCTTGTCATTGGCCTTTGAGCCTGAAGGTCGTAGGTTCGAGCCCACCATGAGACCTACTTCTCGACTCCCACTGATGACTGCTGTCGTTGTGTCCTTGGGCAAGACACTTAACCCCACTTTGCCTGAAGCCCCCACTGACAGATCTCAGCTCCTGTGGACTCAGCAGCTGCAGGAGGATCAGTGAGGGGCTGGTGCTCTGTGACTGCCACCCCCGACCCAGAAATGGATTAAGGGGAAGAAGATGGATGGATAGGTTTTTGATTCAACAATGCTTATTGTTTTTATCAACTTTTTAATTGTTTTCTTTTGTGCATAATGTTTTACTTCTGTTTTTTAGAATGTAGAATTATATTTAAAATGAAGTATAACATGCCATCAATGCTTCAAGTTACTTTAATAATGATAATTGAACCACATTTCTAACCTGGCAAGAGCCAGATGATTGTGTAGAACTCTAATGCGTTCTCCACAATATCAGTCTGGGATTTCTCCCGGAGAATCCTTTCGGGGAAAGGAGGGATAAGCAGCAGAATACTTCAAGCTGATTGGGCGAAGTGACGCTGTGTGCCCGCCTACCAAGGTTTGACTTAAACCAATCCCGGTAACATCTTTGCCGTCCAGAAATGCACAAAGCGCCTCTCGCTGTTCATCTTTCAAAAAAGAAATTGGAGATTCTGCTAAAACTGACTTGATAGCCTCAGCTACGCGTCCGTCCGATATCCCGCCCTAAACCCCCAGACTGGCGCGTGATTGGCTTGAACACCTAGATGTTTTACTCGAAAAGGGTCGGCGGGAGCGGGACAAGATGTATTCTCGAGTTTTTGTGAACTCACAAATTACCGCGAGAATTCAGCTCCCAGGCAAAGTTACCACATTTCAGGGGCCTCTAAAACTGGTCTTGTGGACCGGATTTGGCTCTAGCGCCTGAGTTAGATTTCCCTGTGCTAATCTATAGTGTTAGCCTTAATGCTAGCCCATGGTGTTAGCATTAAGGCTAACATTATGGGTTAGCCTTAATGCTAGAGGTCGATTAGAACAGAGTGAATGAGCTCGAATGTGGGGCCAAATTTATGAACACTTAGTTGGTAGCAACAACCGAGTTCCCAAGCACCAATCAGGAGTTCTGCCAGTCTGTCCCCTTCCACGCTACTGGCTAGCTAAAGCTGAATTTGGCGAGAGAAGACTCCTGATTGGTCAGGCTCAAATCTGGATTTACAAAGACAATATCAGTATGTAACCTCCAGGAACGAAGACAGCAATAAACAAAGCATTCTTTAATATAGAGCGAGTAGGAGCAAAACTTCATCCAGGAGCACTTCCCTATTGGGCTTCAATGAGCTAGCGGGTTAGCATTGTCCATCTATATACAGCCTGCGGTGAAAACAAGTGATGGAACCAATTTGTTTTCTCCAAATTACAGTTACTTGTGGTGTAAAAGTCAGGCACCCCAGTTTTTTACGTGTAAAAACACATTTGATTGTGCTTCAAATCCCTGATATTAGCGTGGCGGCGGCAAAACACACTTCCAGGTGGAGGTAACGATGCTGTAACGCTGTTAAAAACCCAACTTTCCTCTCGAAGCTCCATCATTCGTCCGACTGCGGGTTTGAAAAGTCCGAGGTCTTCCTTCTGCTGATGCATAACTTCTTGTGTCTCAAACAGTTGTCTTGTCTGGAGAAAGTCTTGTAGCAGATGTTGCAGCTGAAGGGTTTGGCGCCGGTGTGGACGCTCTGGTGAGTCCTGAGTCGCTTCTTTGCCGTGAAAGTCTTGCCGCACTGGTCGCATCGCAAATCGCCGGCGCTAGCGCTCGAGTCCTGAGAGAACGGAGGCTTTCGAGAGTGGAACCGGGTCTGGTAGTCGTCCAGGAGAGAGTCCAGGGGGAGGTCCTCGCCGTCGCCGGGACCGAAGCCCACGGCCGCCTGCTCCAGGTAGTACGCGTGGTAGTTCTGCGCGGCTTCGTGGGCGGAGTCGCTGTTGTCGTTGAATGCGTTAGCGGTAGTGTTAGCATTAGCACTAGCAGCGTCAGAAGACAAGGGAGACTGAGGCCACTCCACTTCGTCTGAAATGCTCTCCTCTTCTGGCTCCGGCTTCACCACCCGCTCCTCGGGATCCTCCTCTGAAACAACAGCAATTTTTTCAGGTTTTAAAAGACAATTATTTGGGATTATTATCTTTTTTTTTTGTTCCTTGCCGATGCAGGAGGGTCTAAGGACAGGATGATCCAGGACATTCATCAACATTTAACAATGAACATTTATGGACTCGTCTCAGCTCCTTATGGACCAGTGGCTCTATGAGTTTGGACTGTTTGATTTTCTGATCTGTGTTGGAAAATTGGCAACTTTGGGGCTAAATACATTGAAATTGAATTGAAATATATGAAACTACAGACATACACAGCCCTGACTAATTGTTGTATGTTGTTTGTCTGTTTTGTATGGAACCAGTCTGACGCAAGGGTGAAGGACAGTGATGGTCCAGGACATGTAAGGACAGTGCTCCTCCGGCTCCCGGGGACCAATGGCTCCTGAGTTAGTATTTCATTTCCTGGTTGATTCTCTGATCTGCTCTTGAGGAATCGACAACGTTGTAGACTGCAATTGTGATTTCGGACGGGACGGGACGGGACGGGACGGACGGACGGACGGACGGACGGACGGACGGACGGACGGACGGACGGACGGACGGACGGACGGACGGACGGACGGACGGACGGACGGACGGACGGACGGACGGACGGACGGACGGACGGACGGACGGACGGACGGACGACGGACGGACGGACGGACGGACGGACGGACGGACGGACGGACGGACGGACGGACGGACGGACGGACGGACGGAGACGGACAGACAGACAGACAGACAGACAGACAGACAGACAGACAGACAGACAGACACACACACACACACACACACACACACACACACACACACACGTGTCTCACCCTTGGTCCACACTTGGCTGGAGCTCTGTCCCTCCTCCTCCGCGGGCATCTCCTCCGCCGCCTCCTCCTCCTCTTCCCGGCCTCTGAGCTCCTCCATAGCGGCTCGCAGCTTCAGTATCTCCCGGTCCCTGAGCTCGATGTCCCGCTGTTTCTCCAGGATCTCCCGGTCTCGGCTCTGCAGCTCCAGCCTCAGCTCCAGGGCTTCATCCTCCACCAGCGCCGTGACCTGGGCCACCACCGCCTCCATGATGGCCGAGAGGTGAGCGCTGAACGCGGCCGTGAAGGGCATGCTGCTCCGGGGGAAGAGATGCTCGGGTCTCCGCGGTCTGGGTTTAGAGAAATGACACTGATGCTTTGTTTACTTCTGCGAACAAGTCTTCTTTCGGTCCGAACACTTCCACCCGGAAATGGCGTCGGTTCACGATGCTGCCCCCTGTCGGACACGGAAGGTTACACGGTCTAAATGTGATTATTTTGTGTGTGTATTTTTGCTATTAAAATGTTTTTGTTTTGGTCTCACGGTGGGGAAATGTCAGTGTTGCATCAGCAGTACAAGATAAATGAACATTAACTTTATACTAAAATAACATAAAATCTCACTTTTAGCAAAACAAAGAAGAGAATATACCAAATTATACCAAAATACCTATGTTTTTATTTCTTTTTTATTATAGTAAGAACAAAACAGTTGAAATGTATTTTCTGCTTCAGTGGGTTGAAAAAAGCTCTGCACTAAAATAATAAAATGATAATAATCGTACAGTTCATATTTACTGCTCTGGTTCACTTTGACCCTGGCCCGAGGTCCAAAACCAGGTCCAAAACCAGGTCCAAAACCAGGCCTCAAAGGGAAGAATGTGGACCATGGAGGGATAAAGAACACAGGTGCTCCACAGGGCTGTGTTCTTTCTCCTATGCTCTTCTCCCTGTGGACCAGTCACTGCACCTCCTCCCACTGCACCTCCTCCCACTCTACCTCCTCCCCCTGCACCTCCTCCCACTGCACCTCCATCCACTCTACCTCCTCCCACTGTACCTCCTCCCACTGCACCTCCTCCCACTCCACCTCCTCCCACTCCACCTCCATCCACTCCACCTCCTCCCACTGTACCTCCTCCCACTGCACCTCCTCCCACTCCACCTCCATCCACTCCACCTCCTCCCCCTGCACCTCCTCCCACTGCACCTCCATCCACTGCACCTCCATCCACTCCACCTCCTCCCACTGCACCTCCTCCCACTGCACCTCCTCCCACTGCACCTCCATCCACTCCACCTCCTCCCACTGTACCTCCTCCCACTGCACCTCCTCCCACTCCACCTCCATCCACTCCACCTCCTCCCACTGTACCTCCTCCCACTGCACCTCCATCCACTGCACCTCCTCCCACTCCACCTCCATCCACTCCACCTCCATCCACTCCACCTCCTCCCACTGCACCTCCATCCACTGCACCTCCTCCCACCTCACCTCCATCCACTCCACCTCCTCCCACTGCACCTCCTCCCACTGCACCTCCTCCCACTGCACCTCCATCCACTCCACCTCCTCCCACTGCACCTCCTCCCACTGCACCTCCTCCCACTGCACCTCCATCGACTCCACCTCCTCCCACTCCACCTCCTCCCACTCCACCTCCATCCACTCCACCTCCTCCCACTGTACCTCCTCCCACTGCACCTCCTCCCACTCCACCTCCATCCACTCCACCTCCTCCCCCTGCACCTCCTCCCACTGCACCTCCATCCACTGCACCTCCATCCACTCCACCTCCTCCCACTGCACCTCCTCCCACTGCACCTCCTCCCACTGCACCTCCATCCACTCCACCTCCTCCCACTGTACCTCCTCCCACTGCACCTCTCCTCCCACTCCACCTCCATCCACTCCACCTCCTCCCACTGTACCTCCTCCCACTGCACCTCCATCCACTGCACCTCCTCCCACTGCACCTCCTCCCACTCCACCTCCATCCACTCCACCTCCATCCACTCCACCTCCTCCCACTGCACCTCCATCCACTGCACCTCCTCCCACCTCACCTCCATCCACTCCACCTCCTCCCACTGCACCTCCTCCCACTGCACCTCCTCCCACTGCACCTCCATCCACTCCACCTCCTCCCACTGCACCTCCTCCCACTGCACCTCCTCCCACTGCACCTCCATCGACTCCACCTCCTCCCACTCCACCTCCTCCCACTCCACCTCCATCCACTCCACCTCCTCCCACTGTACCTCCTCCCACTGCACCTCCTCCCACTCCACCTCCATCCACTCCACCTCCTCCCCCTGCACCTCCTCCCACTGCACCTCCATCCACTCTACCTCCTCCCACTGTACCTCCTCCCACTGCACCTCCTCCCACTCCACCTCCTCCCACTCCACCTCCATCCACTCCACCTCCTCCCACTGTACCTCCTCCCACTGCACCTCCTCCCACTCCACCTCCATCCACTCCACCTCCTCCCACTGTACCTCCTCCCACTGCACCTCCATCCACTGCACCTCCTCCCACTGCACCTCCTCCCACTCCACCTCCATCCACTCCACCTCCATCCACTCCACCTCCTCCCACTGCACCTCCTCCCACTGCACCTCCATCCACTCTACCTCCTCCCACTGTACCTCCTCCCACTGCACCTCCTCCCACTCCACCTCCTCCCACTCCACCTCCATCCACTCCACCTCCTCCCACTGCACCTCCTCCCACTCCACCTCCATCCACTCCACCTCCTCCCACTGCACCTCCATCCACTGCACCTCCTCCCACTGCACCTCCTCCCACTCCACCTCCATCCACTCCACCTCCATCCACTCCACCTCCTCCCACTGCACCTCCATCCACTGCACCTCCTCCCACCTCACCTCCATCCACTCCACCTCCTCCCACTGCACCTCCTCCCACTGCACCTCCTCCCACTGCACCTCCATCCACTCCACCTCCTCCCACTGCACCTCCTCCCACTGCACCTCCTCCCACTCCACCTCCTCCCACTCCACCTCCTCCCACTGCACCTCCTCCCACTCCACCTCCTCCACTCCACCTCCTCCCACTGCACCTCCTCCCACTGCACCTCCTCCCACTGCACCTCCTCCAACTCCACCTCCATCCACTCCACCTCCATCCACTCCACCTCCTCCCACTGTACCTCCTCCCACTGCACCTCCTCCCACTCCACCTCCTCCCACTCCACCTCCATCCACTCCACCTCCTCCCACTGTACCTCCTCCCACTGCACCTCCTCCCACTCCACCTCCATCCACTCCACCTCCTCCCACTGCACCTCCTCCCACTGCACCTCCATCCACTGCACCTCCTCCCACTGCACCTCCTCCCACTCCACCTCCTCCCACTGCACCTCCATCCACTGCACCTCCATCCACTGCACCTCCTCCCACTGCACCTCCATCCACTCCACCTCCTCCCACTCCACCTCCATCCACTCCACCTCCTCCCACTCCACCTCCATCCACTCCACCTCCTCCCACTGCACCTCCATCCACTGCACCTCCATCCACTGCACCTCCTCCCACTGCACCTCCATCGACTCCACCTCCTCCCACTGTACCTCCTCCCACTGCACCTCCATCCACTCCACCTCCATCCACTCCACCTCCTCCCACTGCACCTCCATCGACTCCACCTCCTCCCACTGTACCTCCTCCCACTCCACCTCCATCCACTCCACCTCCTCCCACTGTACCTCCTCCCACTGCACCTCCATCCACTGCACCTCCAGCCATGACTCTGTCCTGGTGTCTGCTAAAAGAGGAGGTGCAGTAACAACCCCCCTCTCCTCCTCCTCTTCACCCCTCCCCTCCCTGACGGACTCCCCTCCGTGCCTCCTCGCCACGTGCCCAGAAACAGGAATGGTCAAATAAAAAGAGTAAATACATGAACCCAAACATAAACAGTGCTAATATTATTATAATATAAAATGGGCCACAGCCTCTTTTTTTACTAAGACACCTTTAATTTACACATTTTGTTACGACTTTTTCACTTTTAAAACATTGATTTGCACATTTCCTGTCCACTCATGTAACTCAGATGTCACATGTAAACTCTGTCATTGTGATATCAATAAAGTTTGTCTAATCTTGAAGGTATAAAATCTGAAGTTAAAGTGACCCAGAGCCTGAGCCGGCGCCTCACTCGCTGCACTGTCGGATCAGTCTCTGGTTCTGGTGCTGGTTCTGGTTCTGGTTCTGGTTCTGGAGACTCCGCAGCAGACTGTCCTTACAACAGGCTTTCTTCTCGTGCCGGACGCAGCTGTCGCGCCGGGAGAACCGCGTCCCGCACTTGCTGCAGCTGAACGGCTTGGCCCCGGTGTGGACGCTCTGGTGACTGATCAGCCGCCATTTCACCGTGAACGTCTTCCCGCACTGGTCGCACCGGAACCCGCCGTAGCTAGCGCTCAACGACCTTCTCGCGGCGCTGAAGTTGTAGGCTCCGTCTTGTACGTGCGATAGATTTGGCAGGAGAGAAAAGCCGGCGTGGTGTTGGTAGTAAAACTGATGATTTATGTTCAGAAGAGAGTCTAAAGTCAAATCTGCTGGTTCTAGATGCTCCGAAAGGTGACTTCTGTGGGTTGAGTCGCTGCTGCTCTCGTCGTTGTACTCTGTCGTAGCAGTAGCAGTAGCATTAGCATTAGCATTAGCATTAGCATGAGCAGTAGCAGTAGTATGGGCAGTGGTAGAAGACGGTAATGGAGACGGAGGCCATACGGACTGGTCTGTCGTCTCTTCTATCGGTTCGCACTTCACCACGGGCTCTGGATCTTCTGCAAAGAAACATCAAAACAAATTATAAGTGACTCTAAAATATAACACCGACATGTTAGCAACTGCCTAGCAACCGCCTAGAAACCACCTTTGCAAAAAGACTGGCTTGAAGGCGGGTTAAATGCTGAGTTGTTTTGACAGACCTGTTTGTTTAAGTATGAAATGTAAGTTTTTAAAAGATAAAGGTACTTCCTAGTCCTGACTAAAACCAGGAAGTACCATCGCATTAGTCCTGGTCTCAGGTCTCTGCTTCCTGTGGCTCAGAGATTAGACTTTAAAGCAGCTCCGAATGTCAAAGTCTCTCCATCTGTGACATGTTAGTCCCATATGAACCAACTCTGAGGAGCACAGGGACTGGCCTCCTGCTGGGACTCTGAGGAGCACAGGGACTGGCCTCCTGCTGGGACTCTGAGGAGCACAGGGACTGGCCTCCTGCTGGGACTCTGAGGAGCACAGGGACTGGACTCCTGCTGGGACTCTGAGGAGCACAGGGACTGGCCTCCTGCTGGGACTCTGAGGAGCACAGGGACTGGCCTCCTGCTGGGACTCTGAGGAGCACAGGGACTGGCCTCCTGCTGGGACTCTGAGGAGCACAGGGACTGGCCTCCTGCTGGGACTCTGAGGAGCACAGGGACTGGCCTCCTGCTGGGACTCTGAGGAGCACAGGGACTGGACTCCTGCTGGGACTCTGAGGAGCACAGGGACTGGCCTCCTGCTGGGACTCTGAGGAGCACAGGGACTGGCCTCCTGCTGGGACTCTGAGGAGCACAGGGACTGGCCTCCTGCTGGGACTCTGAGGAGCACAGGGACTGGACTCCTGCTGGGACTCTGAGGAGCACAGGGACTGGCCTCCTGCTGGTCCCAGAGTCAGGACTAAACATGGCGAGGCAGCAGTTCAGATTTATGCAGCTAAAATCTGGAACAGTCTTCCTGAAAATGACAATGTTCAAATCCAGGATAAAAACAGTTCAGTTTATCTGTGCTAAAACTGAAGGATTTTATTTTTACACTTTCAATGCACTGTCTGTGATTAATTATGATTTTAATACCTTGTTTTTTCTATCTTGTTTTGTTCAGCCCTTTGAGTTGCCTTGTGTATGACCTGTGCTATACAAATAAGCTTGCCAAACTTATTATTTACTGTCTATGGTCTTGTACCAGCTAACACTCTCATCCCTCTCATCAGAAGCTCTCACCACAGTCTCTTTGCTGCAGAATAAGAATGAAAACACAGAGTCTGGACAGTACCATGTGCCACTATACCATGTGCCACTATACCATGTGCCACTATACCATGTGCCACTATACCATGTGCCACTATACCATGTGCCACTATACCATGTGTCTCACCTTTAGTCCACACCTGACCACAGCTCTGACCCTCCTCTGCAGTCTCCTCCGCGGGCATCACCGCCTCCTCCCCCCGGGCTCGGAGCTCCTCCACGGCGGCTCGCAGCTGCAGGATCTCCCGGTCCCTGAGCTCCAGGTCCCGCTGTCTCTCCAGGATCTCTCGGTCTCTGTCCCGGAGCTCCAGCCTCAGCTCCAGGGCTCCATCCTCCACCAGCGCCGTGACCTGGGCCACCACCGCCTGCAGCAGAGCCTCCATGACGGCCGTGAGCTGCGAGCTGAACGTACCCGGGAACGACATGCCTCTCTGCGGGGACAGGCTTCTCTGAGCACCGCTGAAGGAGCTGGAGCTTTGTTTACTTCCAGGTTTACTTCTACTCCGGGCACAGACGCAGGAGGACCGGGGATGGTGCTGCCCTCTATGGGACCAGTGCTGGACTCTCAAAACACAGCATGGATCTATAATTATAGAATATATAATTATTATAATAATAACATAGTCAAATATATTTTATTTTACTCTGTTTTCCCCAAACTGCTGAACTCTTCAATCAGAGCAACTGTGGCTGGTTTTAATCTGTCTCACTACAAACTAAACTGTACAATAAGTCTCACTTCAAGCAGCAATAAAATAAATGTATGAACCAAAAATGCTCCTAATAATTCTTTAATAATGTGTAGATTATAAATATACAAAGGATAATCCAAACTATTTCAAGAAAAATTACGCCTTTAAAAATGTTATTGAACTTTGGGGACACAGTTGTCATTAAATTGGAGGCTTTGTGAAAGAATTAACAGGACAGTAATAAAACTAGAAATCAATAACTGCAGACACACTGGGGTTTGGACGTAACACTTCGTCCACTTGTTACGTCCAAACGTCTGGAGTTTACAGTACGGTGTGAATGAGTCTGTGTGTAAGTAGAGCGCCCTCCACTGGACAAACAAGGAACTAAACCAGAGTCTGTGAACATTCAGTAACGACCGCGGACTTTTGGGGACTTTTTCCGAGTGATTGACCCAAATGTAACTCATCGGTACAGTTTAGTGTGGAGCAAACCATCAACAATATCGAGAGATTTTAATTATTTGTTATTCCATATTTACTTTTGTATTAGTTTTATAGGTCTCATTGGTCACACTTTTACAGATCCATGTTGAAGTCAGACAACCTGTGCCACGACGGTCACAAAGATTACAGCAATAATAATAATAATAATGAATCTAACTGTTTATGACATTTGAGGGATAAGAAATGGTTTGTTTCCATCATAAATCTCCCTCATCAAAGGCTTATTTTACACTAAAGTTATTAAAAGTATCTCTCCAGGGCCCTTTGTAATCTTAGTGACGAGAAAAACAATTGTTCAGTATCGCGATATTTTGTAGATGCAATGAAATCGACACAGTAGAGCAAAGTATCGCGATATTTAATTAAATGATTATCTGTTTCACTCTGGTCTCTTCCCTCAGTGATTGCTTCATGTTCATACCATAATGTCTTATTTTCCTCATGTTTGTAAAGTCTGTGAATATATCACAGAATCACGATACTGCAGGGGTCTCCATCCTGTGGCACGGGATCTACCAGTAGCTCACCAGCCCCTTTCAGGTAGCTCCCCGAATGATTTAGAATCTAACACATAATCTTGAATGAATACATTTTGAGTCATAACATCTTTTATAAATACAGGGTTTTACAGTTTATTTCTATGTTTAGTCGTAATTTTTTTATTTTTTTTATACGACTCCAAGAAGTAGTAGCTCTCTGCCTTTTTTGCTGCATATAAGTAGCTCTCTGATTGAAAAAGTTGGAGACTCCTGAAATACTGTGTGACCCAATATGTTAAAAACCGCGATAGTTTTGTGATATTTTGACCATGATTCAATATTATCGAATCCTCACGGTTTTGCAGATTCCCGCCTCTGAGGAGTTTCCTGTGGATCCAAACTCAAAGAAACATGTTTTATAATTCTGTATTGTAAACTTTTCATGTAAAAACAGATGAAACATTTCCTACGCAGTAACAACAGTAACAAGTTTAAAAACATAAAACAACTCAATATTTACATTTTTATATTTTCACAACAAGCTGCTGTTTCAGACTCAAACACGTTTCTCTGCGGCGGCATTTGACTCAAAACTGTCATAGTTTCAGATTAAAGCTGGGGTACCTGATTTTCAAAGTACAACGTTGAACTATGGCCTTGTTTCTTCCTGGGTTGACTCTACTCTGATTTTAGAGGGAGACCAGAAAGAGAGAGTAGAGACCAGAGAGAGTAGAGAGCAGAGAGAGAGAGTAGAGAGCAGAGAGGGAGAGAGACCAGAGAGAGAGAGAGCAGAGAGGGAGAGACCAGAGAGAGAGAGAGAGCAGAGAGGGAGAGACCAGAGAGAGAGAGTAGAGAGCAGAGAGAGAGAGTAGAGAGCAGAGAGGGAGAGAGACCAGAGAGAGAGAGAGAGCAGAGAGAGAGTAGAGACCAGAGAGAGAGAGAGAGCAGAGAGGGAGAGACCAGAGAGAGAGAGAGAGCAGAGAGAGAGTAGAGACCAGAGAGAGAGCAGAGAGGGAGAGACCAGAGAGAGAGTAGAGACCAGAGAGAGAGTAGAGACCAGAGAGAGAGAGAGAGCAGAGAGAGAGTAGAGACCAGAGAGAGAGAGAGAGAGAGCAGAGAGGGAGAGTCCAGAGAGAGAGAGAGCAGAGAAAGTCAAGAGATACCAGCAAGGAAGAGCAGAGAGACCAGAGAGAAAGACAAGAGAGAACAGAGAGAGAGAGACCAGAGGGAGATGCTCCGCTCTGAAAGAGGACTGTGATCTCTCAGTTCTGGAGGTTCTTTATGAATCCAGACTTTCTTCTGGAGCCTGGAAAAGCCATGTTCCAGCTTCTTCCCTCTGGCAGAAGATTCTAATGGCTGCAGGACATCTGGCTTTGCTAACGGCTTCTTTCAGCTGTTCTCAGTTTAAACACAGCACTTTCTGATCTTACCTCTTTACTGTCAATGTAAAAAATTGTGTTATGTCTGTACTTGTCTGGGTCGCACTGGGGACCTTTGCAAATCTACTCCAATGGGGTTTTACTGCAAATGGTCATCTGAATCTGAAACTCTGGGTACCGCATCTTCACACTCTATACCTTTAGACTTCCTACGTCTGAAATGTATATTAGTAACGATTTAGGGAAAAGCAAGAAGTTATCTTTCCTTAAATATAAACGTTTCAGCGTGAAATAAAACCGAAAACACAAAGAACAAAACAATAATAAACAAAACACTATAGGAAATAAAATGACAATAAAAGAGGTTTTTGACTTTGAATACTTTGATTCCTCCGATAAATAATTTCATCCATCCATTTTCTTCTTAAAATCCATTTCTGGGTCGGCGGGGAGACAGTCAGAGCTGCACCCAGTACACATAGCACCAGTTCCTAAATAAGTCCCTAAATAATTTCAGCTTTGGTTAAAACCCAAATGGACGGAACCAAAGCTAGTCAAGCGTCTGGAGCAGTCTTCTTGAAAATGTGAGACAGACTTCTGCTCTGACAATGTTCAGATCCAGGTTAAAAACAGTTCAGTTTCGCTGCAACAACTGAAGGACTTTATCTTTTTAACGTACCGTGATTATTTATGATCAGTGGATCAATCAGAACCAGCCGGGCCAAACCGGGGATTCATCCGAAAAATGTCTCTCACTTTGAAGAGCAACTGACCCTTACTTTAATAAATCTGATACATTTCCTAAATTTAAAATAATAAAGTAATCCCTGTGTGACAGAGAGATAGACTGTAAATACTAGAGCTGCAACTAACGATTATTTTGTAATCGATTAATCTATCGATTATTTTTACAATTAATCGAGTAATCGCTTGGCTGTGAATTGTGATGAAAAAAATTATTTTTTCATCACAAAAAGCGAAAGTGGCAACACTCGAGGACGTATTGATGGCGTAAACTTAAAGTAAATGTTTGTAACAGGCTCTTTGTGCTAATTCTGCTCTGATTGGATGAGACAGACAGATGTTCATGAAATTATAAAAACAAAGTCGGTTTTAATGAAAAATACTACATTTTCATGTCATTTTTTCTCTGAGTCCGTGTGAACCAGAAAACGATTAATTGATTACTAAAATTGTCGACTATTTCAATAATCGATTAGTCGTCGATTAATCGATTAGTTGTTTCAGCCCTAGTAAATACTAACGGACCTGACGCCTCTCTCTGCTGTTGAAACTCATCAGTTTCTCTCCAGCTGAATTATTCAAAATGGCCGCAGGCAGCCCCTCCCTCAGAAAAATGTGAAAAAATGCATTAGCGCATGTGTTAGCTGCACTAGCCTCATTCATTTAACAACTGCATTCAGAAGTCCACGGCGGCTAAACTAGACTGGTACTAAAAAATATACTCCCCTCAACATTGATAGAATCTAGAACATAGCTTTGGACCAAGAGCCACTTTTAGACCAAGAGCCACTTTTGGACCAAGACCCACTTTTGGACCAAGACCCACTTTTGGACCAAGAACCACTTTTGGACCAAGAGCCACTTTTGGACCAAGAGCCACTTTTAGACCAAGAGCCACTTTTGGACCAAGACCCACTTTTGGACCAAGACCCACTTTTGGACCAAGAACCACTTTTGGACCAAGAACCACTTTTGGACCAAGACCCACTTTTGGACCAAGACCCACTTTTGGACCAAGACCCACTTTTGGACCAAGACCCACTTTTGGACCAATCCATTTTCGAGAGGAAAAAAGTTGTCGTAAAAATACATTGGATAATTCTGTTTCCGAGTACACCCCCACCACTGGCAAGGAGTGAGATTACAGGCAATGTCACGTGCTCATGGACCCTTTTGAGCAGGGACCCCCACCCTGGTTTGATCTGTTTGATTCTCAGAGTTATTTAAGGCTGTATACATAAACAAAGTGGAGTGGAGTCTGGGCCTGGCTGCTGTACAGAGTCACACAGAGCTAACCGCTAAGAAGCTAAGGCCCAAAGTACTGAGTTTTATCCAAGAACAGGGAGGTGACTTTGCAGCACGAGTCCAGTTTGAGGTGCCGCACCAGGCTGTCGCTGCGTGTGAACCTCTGGCCGCACTTGGGACACCCGTAGGGCCGGGCTCCCGTGTGGACCGTCTGGTGGGTGATGAGGCGTTTCTTCCCGGTGAACGTCTTCCCGCACTGGTCGCATCTGTAGCCGCTGGAGCTGGACGTGGACGGGAACAACTCTTTGGTGCCGCGTCCCGGGTTGGCGAAGTCCTGCGTCTCTGGAGAACTGAAAGTGTGTGTGGGCTCCGTGCTGCTGGTGTCGTTCGAACAGAAAGCCTCGGCAGCAGTATTTGTACTCGTGGAAGCGGTGACGTCAGCAGAAGCAGACAGGTGCGCTGGGAGAATAGACGGAGAAATGAGGAAATCGTTGGGCTCCCACTTCATCACACACTCCGAGTCGGTATCGTCTTCTTCTTCTTCTTCTTCTGAAAAAAAACAATAAAAACACAGATTTGGTTTATTTGCCGTTTGCAGTAAAACCACATTGGAATACATGTGCAAGAGTCCCCAGTGTGCAGAAGACAAACACAAGAAGCTAAAACTTCCATTTCTGTAAAACCAATCAACAAACACGGACTGAGAACAGCTGAAAGAAGCTGTTAGCATTTAGCATGTTCTCAATCAATCAAACTTTATTTATAAAGCGCTTTACATACAAAGGTGGCAACACAAAATGCTTTACAGTTTGGTTAAAAACAATCACGCCCATGACCCCCCTCCTGACCACCCAACAGACCTGCACACACACACAAGCACCGCCCAAGGAGCAGAGAGCCATAGCCGACCACCGCTCCCAGAGCAGAGGGCCCCACCAGAGCAAACACTGGGGATACTTAGAACATTTTACAATGCAAATAAACATGCATGTTTATTTGCATTGTAAAATGTTCTGATTCTCAACCAAAGATATCTTCTGGAAGCTGGAACATGGCTTTTCTAGGGACCAGAAGAGTCATTGATTATTCTAAGAGCTGGATTTAAGAGTCTGGATTCATAAAGAACCTCCAGAACTGACAGATCACGGCCCTCTTTCAGAGCAAAGCACCCCTCTCTTGGCTCCGTCTCTCTCTCTCTCCCTGGTCTCTCTCTCCCTGGTCTCTCTCTCTCTGGTCTCTCTCCGTCTGGTCTCTCTCTGTCTGGTCCAGTGGTTTCGCTAGAGATCATTTCAGCCCGTCATAATGAAGGACAGGGTCCAAAAAAATCCGTCATGAGCTATTTTTATCCGTCATTTTATTTTCACGTTTGAAATACCCTATAGGCTATTAATTAAACAATTGTATAAACAAAAACAGGGTTTATAACGTGCTTTATTAGCTGTTCGTTTACAAATGTACAATACATTTAATTTGTGAATATATAAAGTTGCATAAAAATCGCAAAACAATCGACAACTCTGCGTAACATTTAACCTGCATTAACATGTGGAACAAACACGTACAGGAGTTTGCCTGAATGTGGTTATTAAACCTTCTTTCGCGGCTTTGTGGACTTAAACTGAGCACTCGCCTGTTCTTAATTGAATGTGTGCAGGGCTGGCGACACCGAGGCGATTGTCATTAGAGTTTGTGTTTTTGTCTCAGTCAGACGGCTTCGAAGTGCAGTTTTGATTTTATTTTGGAGACTGAAGCCGCGCTCAGCAGCGACACTTGACACAGGAATAACAAGCGCTACTGCGGCCAGAGTTTTGTAGTCTGGGAACATCTCCGCGTATATGTTGATGAGAAGCTTACAGGAGTCCTTAAATGGCGGGTTACCTGAACCTGCAAGCACACGTTTCACGGAGCGAAAGTCCCGTACCATCCTTTCCTTTTCAACGAGTGAGACCGCTGCGTTTGGGTGCGCGCCATAAAAGTCAGAAAGGCGCTCGACAGCATCCAAGCCGTACTCCTGCAGCGCGCTGTTTGTGTATAAACGGCGCTGGCGCCATCTAGTGGAGAGGACGGTCAACTACGACTCGCAATGTAAAATTATAACTTAATTTTCAATCCTTCAAAATGACGGACGGCCTTCCAAATTTTACGTCAGAAAAAAAAAAAATCCGTCAATGACGGAGAATTTTCAGTTAATGTAACCTCTGGTCTGGTCTCTCTCTGTCTGGTCTCTCTCTCCCTGGTCTCTCTCTCCCTGGTCTCTCTCTCCCTGGTCTCTCTCCGTCTGGTCTCTCTCCGTCTGGTCTCTCTCCGTCTGGTCTCTCTCTCTCTCTCTGGTCTCTCTCTGGTCTCTCTCTCTGGTCTCTCTCTCTGGTCTCTCTCTCTGGTCTCTCTCTCTGGGTCTCTCTCTCTGGTCTCTCTCTCTGGTCTCTCTCTCTGGTCTCTCTCTCTGGTCTCTCTCTCTCTGGTCTCTCTCTGGTCTCTCTCCCTGGTCTCTCTCTCCCTGGTCTCTCTCTCCCTGGTCTCTCTCTCCCTGGTCTCTCTCCGTCTGGTCTCTCTCCGTCTGGTCTCTCTCCGTCTGGTCTCTCTCTCTCTCTCTGGTCTCTCTCTGGTCTCTCTCTCTGGTCTCTCTCTCTGGTCTCTCTCTCTCTCTGGTCTCTCTCTCTGGTCTCTCTCTCTCTCTGGTCTCTCTCTCTCTCTGGTCTCTCTCTCTCTGGTCTCTCTCTCTCTGGTCTCTCTCTCTGGTCTCTCTCTCTCTGGTCTCTCTCTGGTCTCTCTCTCTCTCTCTCTGGTCTCTCTCTCTCTCTGGTCTCTCTCTCTCTGGTCTCTCTCTCTCTCTGGTCTCTCTCTCTCTGGTCTCTCTCTCTCTCTGGTCTCTCTCTCTCTGGTCTCTCTCTCTGGTCCCTCTCTCTCTCTGGTCTCTCTCTCTCTCTCTGGTCTCTCTCTCTCTGGTCTCTCTCTCTCTCTGGTCTCTCTCTCTCTCTGGTCTCTCTCTGGTCTCTCTCTCTCTCTCTCTCTGGTCTCTCTCTGGTCTCTCTCTCTCTCTGGTCTCTCTCTCTCTGGTCTCTCTCTCTCTCTGGTCTCTCTCTCTCTCTGGTCTCTCTCTCTCTCTCTCTCTCTGGTCTCTCTCTGGTCTCTCTCTCTCTCTGGTCTCTCTCTGGTCTCTCTCTCTCTCTGGTATCTCTCTCTCTCTGGTCTCTCTCTGGTCTCTCTCTCTCTCTCTCTCTGGTCTCTCTCTCTCTCTGGTCTCTCTCTCTCTGGTCTCTCTCTCTCTCTGGTCTCTCTGGTCTCTCTCTCTCTCTGGTCTCTCTCTCTCTGGTCTCTCTCTGGTCTCTCTCTCTCTCTGGTCTCTCTCTGGTCTCTCTCTCTCTCTGGTATCTCTCTCTCTCTGGTCTCTCTCTGGTCTCTCTCTCTCTCTCTCTCTCTGGTCTCTCTCTCTCTCTGTCTCTCTCTCTCTCTGGTCTCTCTCTCTCTGGTCTCTCTCTGGTCTCTCTCTCTCTCTGGTCTCTCTCTGGTCTCTCTCTCTCTCTGGTCTCTCTCTCTCTCTCTGGTCTCTCTCTCTGGTCTCTCTGGTCTCTCTCTCTCTCTGGTATCTCTCTCTCTCTGGTCTCTCTCTGGTCTCTCTCTCTCTCTGGTCTCTCTCTCTAGTCTTCTTTCTTTGACTTTGATGTTGCCGAACCACACAGTAACAGAACCAACAAGCAAACTCTCAATGGCACAGCGATAAAAGTATCATTATCACGTTACTATTATTGTCTTGCTGTGTTTTGTTCTTCACGGAGCTCGTTGATCACCTTTGGTCCACACTTGGCTGCAGCTCTGTGCCTCCTCTGCCCTCTCCTCCACGGCGATCACAGCCTCCTCCTCCTCCTCCTCCCGGGCTCTGAGCTCCTCCACAACGGCTCGCAGCTGCAGTATCTCCCGGTCCCTGAGCTCGATGTCCCGCTGCTTCTCCAGGATCTCCCGGTCCCTGAGCTCGATGTGCCGCTGCTTGCCCATTAACTCTCGGTCTCTGTCTCGCAGCTGCAGCCTCAGCTCCACCACTCGGTCCTCCACGACAGCGGTGACCTGGGCCACCACCGCCTTCAGCAGAGCCTCCATGACGGCCGTGAGCTGCGAGCTGAGCGTACCCGGGAAAGACATGCTGCTCTGGGGGAAGAGAACCACACAAACGCGGGGAGAGGCTGCTTTCTTTTCGCCTTTCCTCGTTGCGGTTTCACTTCCGGAAACAGCCCGTTACGATGAGGATCCACGCGGTACATTTTTCCCTCGACACTAGTTTCGCAGGCGGAGATTTTTATTAATCACTCCTTATTTAAAATTAAACTATGAACTTTAGACTATAGTGTGATTTATTTTCATAAACAGGTACTTTGGTGAAGTTTAGAGCAGTGAGTGAGGTATTCTAATTGTATTCAGATGTTATTGTAAACGGGGGAAAGCGGCAGCGTCACGGCTCGGACTGCACCGGGCGCTGTTGCACGATCACGGTGGTCTTTTTACGACTTCCATTTTCCAATCCACTTTATTTATATAGCACATTTTATCAAACATGTTTCCAAAGTGCTGCACAGAGATACAAATTACACATTTATATGTTTAAAACAAATATAAGTAAAACAATAAAATACCATTTATTCGATACATAAAATAATATAAAATACAATAACCAAAACGGATAGAAAGAGAACCGCACCACTCACGGTCTTAAAAGCCAGAGAGTAAAAATGCGTCAAGACCTAAAACATTCCAACAAGGGAGCTGTCTTGAGGTGGGGGGGGCGGCACTTTGCACAACACTTATGTAGTAGTGTGGACAGTTTATCCGCCCACCAGCTGGGGGCGCCAGACGTCACACTATAAAACCCTGCAAATTGTTGACATGTCCTACCTGAAGTGGTATGTCTGTCGTACTGGCTCTACTCGCCATTTGGCTGTATGTGATTTTAAAATGTAATAACTTTGTTTTAGGAACGGCCTGTTCTTGTCTGCCATGGCTCGAAATAAAGTATTCATTCAAAGAGCACAGCCCAACCACCGTCCACCGTTGTTATTTGACGCTGTCTTTCCTGTTGTCTAGTCCAAGAATGCACGTTGTTGTTTCCTGTATTGTAACTGATTGATTTGATAACAAGTGCAAACTAAGGTAAACTTGATGAATAAAATGTGCTTAAATGGAACCTTTTGTCCTCACTCAATCCCTTTATCTGTGTCCTTATGGTTTGTGTAATTATTTGTTTTAATTTAAATGTGTACCCTCGGTTTGTCACTTATATCATACTTATACTCCTTACTCATATCAAGCGGATGCTATTGGTTGTAACGTGACAAAACAGAATTTCAAGCAGTGTAAAGACACTGCCCGTGTTCTGCAATGTCACTGTCATAATTGTAGTTTTGTGTCTCACTGATCTTGGAAATGTAGGTTTACTGATTTATCTTGTTATCCAGACCTACTGTATTTAGGTCTAGAAGCACGGCGGCACGGTGGCTGAGTGGTTAGCACTCTCATTTCTCAGAAAAAAGGTCCTGGGTCAGAACAGGGGCTCTCTGAGTGGAGTTTACATGTTCTCCCCATGTTTGCGTAGGTTTCCTCCGGGTGCTCCGGTTTCCCCTACCTCTAAAAATATGTACAATAGTTCAGGGTGAATGTGATGAGTGTGACTGAGGAACGACAGATGGAAATTAGCCCAATGCTACAATCCGCAGTGATGTGTTCATGAACATGTACTGTCCCAAACAAATAAACAAACATTTTGTACTTTTTAAAGTCCATGCATCTAACTATCTAAAATGTGGAAGTTTTCTTATACATATAGATTCTTCTATAATAATAATAAGTCTTTTAGCTGCACATTATTCCTACATGTTTTACTACACATTTCTGGTCTCTACAACATTATAACACTCTGCAGAAGTGTGCGTGTCCGAGCTGTCTGCAGCCACTGCTTCAAAAGAACATTTAAGTTTAAAACAAATGAAGAGATTACGACAAGAAACACCTCAGGCGCCGCAATGGTCTCCTGATGTCCACGCAAATCAGCTGCTCTGGTCCTCTCACACGCCACAAAATAAGAGGATCTCTTTCATTTCCGTTTAGATTTTTTGAGTTGACCACACATTAAACAATGAATCACATTTTATTTATAAAGCGCTTTTCATACAAGAAACACAACACAGAGTTTTACATTTTGGTTAATCACAATCCCACACGGCCATGACCGGACCACCCAACAGACCCACCCAAACTACAACTAAGACACACACACAAGCACACACACACACACACAGACCCACCCCAAACTACAACTAAGACACACACACACAGACCCACCCAAACTACAACTAAGACACACACACAAGCACACACACACACACACAGACCCACCCAAACTACAACTAAGACACACACACACAAGCACACACACACACACACACAGACCCACCCCAAACTACAACTAAGACACACACACACAGACCCACCAAACTACAACTAAGAACACACACACAAGCACACACACACACACACACAGACCCACCCAAACTACAACTAAGACACACACACAAGCACACACACACACACACAGACCCACCCCAAACTACAACTAAGACACACACACACAGACCCACCCAAACTACAACTAAGACACACACACAAGCACACACACACACACACACAGACCCACCCAAACTACAACTAAGACACACACACAAGCACACACACACACACACAGACCCACCCCAAACTACAACTAAGACACACACACACACAGACCCACCCAAACTACAACTAAGACACACACACAAGCACACACACAGACCCACCCCAAACTACAACTAAGACACACACACACGCACACGACACGCACGCATACGCACGCACACACACACACACACACATACACACACACACACACACACACACACACACACACACACACATAAAATGAATATGTAAAACCAAGAAAATAAATAAATCGAGGTGTCGGAGTAACCGGTTAAAGAAGCGCCATCCAAGGAGCCGTCTGCACCAGGAGCAGAGAGCCACCTGCAGCCACAGGCAACGACACAGGCCCAAGAGGAGAGAGGAGGCCCCAGACCCCCACAGGCCCCAGAGGAGAGAGGAGGCCCCAGACCCCCACAGGCCCCAGAGGAGAGAGGAGGCCCCAGACCCCCACAGGCCCAAGAGGAGAGAGGAGGCCCCAGACCCCCACAGGCCCCAGAGGAGAGAGGAGGCTCCAGACCCCCACAGGCCCCAGAGGAGAGAGGAGGCTCCAGACCCCCACAGGCCCAAGAGGAGAGAGGAGGCTCCAGACCCCACAGGCCCAAGAGGAGAGAGGAGGCTCCAGACCCCCACAGGCCCAAGAGGAGAGAGGAGGCTCCAGACCCCCACAGGCCCCAGAGGAGAGAGGAGGCTCCAGACCCCCACAGGCCCCAGAGGAGAGAGGAGGCCCCAGACCTCCATCAGGTCCTATTTCCACATGTTGAATGTTTTCAGCTTCTTAATTTCAGACTGACTTCCTGTTATACCACTCTTCCACAGAGACACATTTGTGTGGGACTAATTTAGGATTTCTCCAACGAGGGACGAAATTGTTATCTTATATAGTCTAATATTTCCCCAGGTGAGCAGTGGATGTTGGTAGCTCCTCTAGAGTAACCATTGGCCTCATGGCTGCATCTGTGCCCAGAGTGTTCCTTGGTCCAACTAGAAGGATGTGGTGATCCAGGACACTTTAACATTCTACAACATGTATGACATTTATCAACATTCACGGACACTGCACTGGTCTCTCCGCATGGATACAGTATGTGTATATTTTATGTTTTAACTGTTGATTCTCTGATCTGTGTTGGTGATTTCAATGGTTTTGTTAAGTCTCAGAGAGGACTTCTGTCGTGATTTATGGCTATACAAGAATAAGTTGTTGTTGTTGTCCTTGTTCGAGCTGTGCGGGCAGACAGCCGGATCTTGGTAGATTTGCAGTGGTGCAATTGCTGTTTTGACCAGTAGGGTGGACTAGACTAATCATTTGTTTAAAAAAACAAACAAAAAACAAACAACCAACACCAATCGATAATCGTCTGCTGCTGTCAGACTGTACAACGAACAATGAGGACTAACAAATACTAAAGACCTGACCTCACATGTCACTGAACGTCAGAATGTCACTTTACTGAGTCACTGCTGACATGTACAGATATATACATACTACTATATATTACTGCACTAACATATACAGGCATCACAAAGGATTAACGCACTTGTTCTGTTGGTGGGAGGGGAGGAGAAGTGAGAGAGAAGCTTAAAAAGGCAAATCAGTCGTTTCTCTGACAGAGCTGATGAGCTGAACAGGTGAGGCTGACGTCTGTATCTCCTTCTGCTGCGATAGAAACGACAACACAAGCTACCTTCAATGTCATGCTTTGAGGTCGGGGCTCGCTCATACAAAGGGGTCTTCACTTTGGCCACAAACGAGGACTTTTACGTTTTTTGAAAGCTGTAATGATATGGCTAAAAACCTGCTCTGTGCGGCTTTAAAGAGGAAATAGTATGAGAGGATTGAGAATATAAATAAAAACAAGACAAATTCTTTCTGCTCACAGTGAAATCCAGAATGAGACACGTTTTGCTGCTGCTTTGTCTCGGTAAGAAGTTTACACATTGTTTGTGCTAAGTTTGTGTTGAAGTTGTATTTGTTTAGGTGATGTTTGCATGTTCTCTCTCACTCTTCCATAACAGAAGAGAATACATGGCTCACAGTTGTGTAAAACTATAGTGTAAGTCTAAAGTCTTACTGTTTAATGTCTGCTTCTTCTCTAGGCTGTGGCCCAGTTCTAAGCTCCCGCTTTCCTCTTCGTCGATACTTCTACGTGGACATTGAAAAAACCTGGGATGAATCTCGAGCCTATTGCCGGCAGAAGCACTCAGACCTGGCCATATTCTCCAGTGTGGAGGAGGCGCAGCTGGCCCTCAAACCGGCCGGCTTCAGCAGCTCCTCTGCTTGGATCGAGATTCATGATGATCCCCAGAACTGGAAAGGGAACATGACCGACAAGGCCAACTCCTGGAAGTGGTCTGCCACAGGCCGGGGCAGTCAGAGCGGCTACCAGAACTTCAAACTCCCAGAGGAACCCAACTTTTACGCTGGTCTGGAGACGTGCATCATCATGAACCCGACAAATGCGTATTGGCGAGACAACGCTTGCTACGGCCTCAGACATTTCGTCTGCTTCACGGGTACGGCTTTCAAAACATTTATAACAAGATATTTACATAAGTCCTGCTATGATTGTTTCAGGAGTGCAATAATGAGGGACACGAGACCAGAGGACTGGGTGGTCCTCACAGAGACCAGAGGACTGGGTGGTCCTCACAGAGACCAGAGGACTGGGTGGTCTTCACAGAGACCAGAGGACTGGGTGGTCTTCACAGAGACCAGAGGACTGGGTGGTCCTCACAGAGACCAGAGGACTGGGTGGTCTTCACAGAGACCAGAGGACTGGGTGGTCCTCACAGAGACCAGAGGACTGGGTGGTCCTCACAGAGACCAGAGGACTGGGTGGTCTTCACAGAGACCAGAGGACTGGGTGGTCCTCACAGAGACCAGAGGACTGGGTGGTCTTCACAGAGACCAGAGGACTGGGTGGTCCTCACAGAGACCAGAGGACTGGGTGGTCCTCACAGAGACCAGAGGACTGGGTGGTCCAATAATAATAATGCATCAGTTAAAAAGTGCTTTTTCAGACGCTCAAAGTCTCTTCACATCATCATTCTCTCTCTCCGAACACGGTGGTGATAAACTACTGTAGCCACAGCTGCCCTGGGGCACACTGACAGAAGCGAGGCCCCTCCCACCACCACCAACCATTCACACACACACCAGACTCATTCTAGGCAATGGGGGTAAAGTGTCTTGCCTAAGGACACAACCACAGTTTGGCACTTTACAGCCGCCCCACTGTGGCGGCTGTTCCCAGAGGTTAAGTGTCTTGCCCAAGGACACAACGACAGCAGACAGTGGGAGTCAGTGGTGAAGGTCGGGCTCGAACCCACGACCCTCTGGCTCAAAGGTGAGCTACTGTCGCCCTTAGAGAGACAGTTGTTGTTGATGTGTTCTGAGGACTTTGTCTGAGTCTGTGATGGACATGGGTTTGTTGTCGATGGACAGTTAGTTACAAAGGGGGTGAATATTTCAAATGTAAACGTGGTCGATGTTGCTCTTTCGGATCATTTCTGTGGTTTTTTTGACATGTGTTTCACTAACAAACCACCAGTGGACTCTGCAACTGTTCGAAGAAGGCGCATAAATGAAAATACGAGTGAACTATTTATGGAAATGATAAACTTTGAGAATGCATCGTATTCTACTGTAGATGAACTGTTTAACTCTGTCACCTCTAGTGTTTTGAATGTTCTGGATACCGTTGCTCCTGTGAAGGTTAAAATAGTGAAAAATAAGCAGAAGGCGCCTTGGGCTAAAGCAGACTCGGTCAGGGCACAAAAGAGAAAGTGCCGGAGGGCCGAGCGGAAGGTATTTTTCTGAAATGATTGAAGGCTGCAGCAACAATCTGCGTGTTCTGTTTTCAACAGTTAATAGATTAACAAACCCCCCTGTTCAAATGCCATTAGAGCTAACTTCCAAACGCACATTGCACATTTTTTGCACATTTTTTGCACATTTTTTCAATGACAAGGTTCAAGGGATCAAAAACGCCATTGTCTCCAATCCACAGATAACAATCCAACAGCCAGAAAGGCTCTCTGAGCTAACTTACTTTGCACCTGTAAATGATCAAACTGTCCAAGAGATAATCTCCAGTTTGAGCTCCTCCACATGCAGCTTGGATGTACTACCCACTAGATTTCTGAAGTCTGTTCTGAGCAGTCTGTTACCTTCACTCACACAGATAGTAAACATGTCCCTTCATTCTGGAATATTCCCAAAGGCCCTGAAAACGGCAGTCATCAGGCCCCTGCTAAAAAAGAGCAGTCTGGATGCTACGGTACTTAACAACTATCGTCCCATCTCAAATCTGCCATTTATGGGGAAAGTTCTTGAGAAAGTTGTCTACCTACAGCTTACTAGATTTCTTATAATCAACAACTCATTTGATATGTTTCAGTCCGGCTTTAGACCCCACCACAGCACTGAGACTGCTCTCGTCAAGGTTACAAATGATATCCGGCTGAACACTGACGCAGGCAAAGTCTCAATCTTAATCTTGTTAGATCTAAGTGCTGCCTTTGACACTGTCGACCATGACATCCTCTTACAGAGACTAGAGGACTGGGTTGGCGTCGCTGGCAGTTGGTTTAGGTCTTACCTTGAAGACAGGAAGTACTTTGTGGAGATTGGAGACTGTGTCTCAGATCATATGGCCCTGACCTGTGGAGTACCACAGGGGTCAATCCTGGGACCTCTTCTGTTCAATCTCTACATGCTGCCGTTAGGTCAGTTAATACGCAGAAACAAAGTTTCCTATCATAACTATGCAGACGACACTCAGATCTATGTCTCACTGACTGCAGGAGAACATGGACCAGTGGACTCACTCCTTCACTGTATCCAACAGATCAGTGAGTGGATGCAAAACAACTTCCTTCAGCTAAACGCAGACACAACTGAAATGATTGTCTTTGGTCCCCAGAAACAAAGAGAGAGCGTCATCTGTCACCTACAGTCTCTCTCCCTAAAACCTTCAAACAAGGTCAGAAATCTAGGGGTAATACTGGACTCAGACTTAAATTTTAATAGCCACATCAAATCAGTAACATCAGCAGCTTTTTACCATCTAAAAAACATTTCCAGGATCAAAAACATAGTGTCTAAAGCAGACTTGGAGATTCTTATCCATGCATTTGTCTCCAGTAGGTTAGACTACTGCAATGGCCTGCTCACAGGTCTGTCCAAACAGGCTGTAAAACAGCTGCAGTACATTCAAAATGCAGCAGCTCCAGTCCTGACTAGAACCAGGAAGTACGACCATATTAGTCCTGACTAGAACCAGGAAGTACGACCATATTAGTCCTGACTAGAACCAGGAAGTACGACCATATTAGTCCTGACTAGAACCAGGAAGTACGACCATATTAGTCCTGACTAGAACCAGGAAGTACGACCACATTAGTCCTGACTAGAACCAGGAAGTACGACCACATTAGTCCAGTTCTCAGGTCCCTGCACTGGCTTCCTGTGGCTCAGAGAATAGACTTTAAAACAGCTCTGCTTGTTACAAGTCTCTCCATGGCCTCGGACCAAAATATATTAGTGACATGTTAGTCCCATATGAACCAGCCCGGACTCTGAGGAGCACAGGGACTGGACTCCTGCTGGGACTCTGAGGAGCACAGGGACTGGCCTCCTGCTGGGACTCTGAGGAGCACAGGGACTGGCCTCCTGCTGGGACTCTGAGGAGCACAGGGACTGGCCTCCTGCTGGGACTCTGAGGAGCACAGGGACTGGCCTCCTGCTGGGACTCTGAGGAGCACAGGGACTGGCCTCCTGCTGGGCTCTGAGGAGCACAGGGACTGGCCTCCTTCTTGGACTCTGAGGAGCACAGGGACTGGCCTCCTGCTGGTGCAGAACAGTCACAAACTCAAAAATCCCAGTACAGGGAATACTTAAAAAAAGCTTCATTGGTGTTTGTGGTTTCAGAGACCGACACAGGCCCCTCCTACACCTACGTCAACATGAGCAAATCGTGGTCTGCGGCTGTGGACTACTGCCGCCAGCACTACACAGACCTGGCCATGATCGAAGACGAAGCCCAAAACCAGGCAGTCTTCAACTCCAATAACGGTCAGCTGGTGTGGATCGGTCTGTCGCGAAATCCCTGGACCTGGGCAGACGGCAGCTCTTTGACGTTCAACAACTGGATCGTAGGAAGAACCCTGAACGTGGGCGGTTCTGAGCACTGTGTGGCAGAGAACGACGATCACCAGTGGATGACTGCGCAGTGTCAGGACCTGAAGCCTTTTCTCTGTCATGAAGGTGAGCTGCTGTTAAGATGTGTGCCTCTATCACCACCGGGAAGGGGGGTGGAGGTCTCTCTCAGACCGGGGTTAAAATGCAAAGAAACACACAATACTGACCTTTTTAAATGCCTTACTGCGTTACAGCAAAAAGCACCACATTATTGTCATTACATTTGTTTTTGTAACGCGTCACAAGAGCGCTGTCCTAAAGTGTATAAAGTATGTAAAATGTGTAACATTTATAAAGTCTGTAAAGTGTAAAGTGTATAAAGTCTGTAAAATGTGTAAAGTGGCGTCTGTGCTTCTCTCAGTCCAGACCCTGAAGACCACGGTGAAGCTGAACATACAAACCAGTGCAGACGCCGCCGATGACAAAATATCGTCTGAGATTCTGCAAAAGGTACGACTCCTGCTCCGTCTGAATCTGAAGGATTTAAGTTTGGGAATAACTGGAATATTCTGTTTGTGTTTAGCTGGAGGCGGAGCTGAGGAGACGTGGATTTACTGCCTTCAAACTCACATGGACCAAGAAACCTGTGAAGACCTGAAGAGACGTCACACACTTTATACTTTACTTCATCTTTTCACTCATCAACAAACTGACAGTTCCTTTGACTGTCGTCGTAGCAACTCAGAAAAACTACTGTTTGGCTCAAGTTACTACAGAAACAACTTATACACAAATATTTGTATAATTTCTCCGTCCCACTAAGGGACCAATAAAGAATCTCTTCATCTCAATGATTTCTGACCAGAGAGAGACCAGACAGAGACCAGACAGAAACCAGAGAGAGACCAGAGAGAGACCAGAGAGAGACCAGAGAGAGACCAGAGAGAGACCAGAGAGAGACCAGAGAGAGACCAGAGAGAGAGACTAGAGAGAGACCAGAGATATACCAGAGAGAGATCAGAGAGAGAGAGGGAGTATTTTTGAGTTTTGCTTTACTTAATATTCATGTATCTGCTGTGTGCTCCTCATTCTCCTGCTCTGTCCCTGACAATGCAACACTGACATTTCCCTGTGAGACCAATAAAGGATCTGTTCATATCTGTCATTTCTGAAGTTGTTTTGAGGTAGACCAGAGAGAGAGACCAGAGAGAGAAACCAGAGGGATAGGGTTAGGCCAGAGAGAGAGAGAGACCAGAGAGAGAAACCAGAGGGATAGGGTTAGGCCAGAGAGAGAGAGAGAGACCAGAGAGAGAAACCAGAGGGATAGGGTTAGGCCAGAGAGAGAGAGAGACCAGAGAGAGAAACCAGAGGGATAGGGTTAGGCCAGAGAGAGAGAGAGACCAGAGAGAGAAACCAGAGGGATAGGGTTAGGCCAGAGAGAGAGAGAGAGAGAGAGAGACCTCCTGAAGTCAGTGAGCATCTCTTTGATGTTGGAGACAGTTATGGTTAGATAAGAGGATTGGCACCAGTCGTAAAAGTCGGTGATGTCAGGACCGGGCTCTGAGTCTGAGCCGAGACACGGTTATTGTGTCATCTGCAAATGTTAAAATATGGGATTTGGGTGTTGGCTCTAACAGTCATTAGTGTACACCGCAAACAGGAGCAGCGAAAGAACACATCCCTGTGGCGAGCTCGTAGACGAGAGGAGGACTTCCGACAGGGTACCATTGGCCTTTTCTCAATGGTGTAGTCACTGAGTCTTTGTGCCTGGGTACTTGGCTGAATGCAATTAAAAGCTGATGTAAAGTCAATAAACAATAGGCGGAAAAGTCCTTTAAAGTTTTGTTGTCTGAATGCAGGTTCGACTTGAAAAATCAATGAACACAAGGATGCAAGTTAAACTCGGCTTCAACTTTTTATTGTTATTAGTTGCAGTAGCTCCCCATGAACCCGTGAGTATCCGATGGAGAGTATAGAGCTGGTCCAGTGTTCCGCGCCCGGGACCAAAACCACACTGCTCCTCCTGAATCCGAGATTCAACCATCGGCCGTAGTCTCCTCTCCAGTACCTTGGAGTAGACCTTACCAGGGAGGTTGAGGAGTGTGATCCCACGATAATTGGAACACACCCTCCGGTCCCCCTTCTTGTAGAGAGGGACCACCACCCCGGTCTGCCACTCCATTGGCACCGCCCCCGATTGCCACGCGATGTTGCAGAGACGTGTCAGCCAAGACAGTCCTACAACATCCAGAGACTTTAGAGTCAGGACAGATCTCATCCACCAAAGAGACTGCCAACCACCTTTGTGACCTCAGCCAGGGAGATGGATGTATCCGCCCCAACCTCCTCTGCCTCTGCCTCTGTAACGGAGGACGTGACGGGGGGATTGAGGAGAACCTCGAAGTATTCCTTCCACCGCCCGACAATATCCCCAGTTGAGGTCAGCAGCTCTCCCCCGCACCGTACATGGTGTTGGCAAAGAACTGCTTCCCCACCTGAGGCACCGGATGGTTTGCCAGAATCTCTTTGAGGCCGACCGATAGTCGTGCTCCATGGACTCCGAACTCCTCCCAGTCCCAGGTTTTTGCCTCTGCGATAGCCCGGGCCGCGGCACGCTTGGCCTGCCGGTACTGGACAGCTTCCTCAGGAGTCCCCCGAACCATTATGGCTCGATAGGACTCCTTCTTCAGCCTGACTGCCGGTGTCCACCACCGGGTTCGGGGGTTGCCGCCGGGACCAGCACCGGAGACCTTGCGACCACAGCTACGAGCCGCCGCATCGGCGATTGAGGAAGAGAACATGGTCCACTCGGACTCGATGTCCCCCTCCTCCGCCGGGACCTGGGAGAAGCTCTCCCGGAGGTGAGAGTTGAAAGTCCGTCTGACAGGGGGCCGAGCGAGACGTTCCCAGCAGACCCTCACTACACGCTTGGGTCTGCCAGGTCTGACCGACTTCTTCCCCTGCCAGCGGATCCAACTCAAGACCAGGTGGTGATCGGTTGACAGCTCCCCCCCTCTCTTCACCCGAGTGTCCAAGACACGCGGTCGAAGGTCAGATGATACGACAACAAAGTCGATCATCGACCTCCGGCCTAGGGTGTCCTGGTGCCACGTGCACTGGTGGACACCCTTGTGCTCGAACATGGTGTTCGTGATGGACAAACTGTGACTGGCACAGAAGTCCAACAACTGAACACCGCTCGGGTTCAGATCAGGGGGGCCGTTCTTCGGCTGAGATGGGGAGCAATGCGAATGGCCACCCCAGCTCGCCGGCTCTCCCCGCGGGAAACACCAGAAAAGTGGAGCGTGCAACCCCTCTCAAGGAGTTGGGTTCCAGAGCCCAAGCTGTGTGTGGAGGTGAGGCCGACTATCTCTAGTCGCTCAACCTCCCCCAAGAGCTCTGGCTGAGCCCTGAGAGGGACTGGGTCGCCGAGGTCTCCGCCTTCGACCGCTGCCCAGTCCGCACACACAATTAAATCCACAAAACGCGCGTCATCCATTATACTGGACCCGCACTCTTCTCTCCAGAAGCGACTTAGTTTTGGGTTGCTACACTTTCCTTAACACATATGTTTTTGCAGTGTTGGAACAGTCTGACGTGAGTAAAGGAGAGAGAAGCTTAAACAGGCAAAGACCAAATATATCAGGTCTATAAATAAAGGTCCACATGTGTTTATGAGACAGAAGAATCGGTCCATACTTTTGGCAAATAAATTCAAGGACACTCTGAATCCTGAGAATGTTATTCAGCACAGCTGCACAAACACTTTCACAATAAAAGAAGTTTCACATCATAAAATCAGGAAAATTATTGTAAACATAAAAAACACCACATCTAAGGACATTCACGAGTATATAACCCGGTTACTTATTTTGTGAACCTGTCTATCCAAACAAATAAAGTAAGTTGTGGCAGAACAACTGGTGGAGCATCTAGATACAAATCAACTGTTGAATCCGCAGCAGTTTGGCTTCAGACAAAAATACAGCACAGAAACTGCCAACTGTTACCAGTTAGAAGAAATAAAAGGTTCATTGGATAAAGACAATGTTGTGGGTGCTGTGTTCTTAGACCTGAAGAAGGCCTTCGACGCAGGGAACCCCTGCATCTTGTTACGTAAACTACAACAATTTCAAATGTCATCGGCAGCTCTGCTGTAGTTTAAGTCCTATCTGGAAGGTAGAGTTCAGTGTGTGAAGGTTGGGACCAGCCATCCATCCATCCATTTTCTTCCGCTTTATCCGTTGCCGGGTCGCGGGGGCAGCAGTCTAAGCAGAGACGCCCAGACTTCCCTATCCACACACACCTCCTCCAGCTCGTCCGGGGGGACCCCTAGGTGTTCCCAGGCCAGCTGAGAGACATAGTCTCTCCAGCGTGTCCTGGGTCTTCCCCGGGGCCTCCTCCCGGTGGGACGTGCCCGGAACACCTCCCCAGGAAGGCGTCCAGGAGGCATCCTGAACAGATGCCCGAGTCACCTCAACAGGTTCCTCTCGACGTGGAGAAGCAGCGGCTCTACTCCGAGCTCCTCCCGTGTGACTGAGCTCCTCACCCTATCTCTAAGGGAGCGCCCAGCCACTCTGCGGAGGAAGCTCATTTCGACCGCTTGTATCCGCGATCTCGTTCTTTCGGTCATTACCCACAGCTCATGACCATAGGTGAGGGAGGGAACGAAGATTGACCGGTAAATCGAGAGCTTTGCCTTTCGGCTCAGCTCCCTCTTTACCACAACGGTCCGATACAGAGACCGCATCACTGCGCACGCTGCACCGATCCGCCTGTCAATCTCACGCTCCATCCTCCCCTCACTCGTGAACAAGACCCCGAGATACTTGAACTCCTCCACTTGAGGAAGGACCTCTCCACCCACCTGAAGAGGGCAAGGCACCTTTTTCCGGTCGAGCACCATGGCCTCGGATTTGGAGGTGCTGATTCTCATCCCAGCCGCTTCACACTCGGCTGCAAACCGCTCCAGTGCATGTTGCAGGTCCTGGTTCGTTGGAGCCAGCAGGACGACATCATCCGCAAAAAGTAGAGATGAGATCCTGTGGTTCCCGAACCGGACCCCCTCCGGCCCCTGGCTGCGCCTAGAGATTCTGTCCATAAATACAGTGAACAGAACCGGTGACAAAGGGCAGCCTTGGCGGAGGCCAACATGCACCGGGAACAGGTCTGACTTTGCCGGCAATGCGAACACAGCTCTGGCTCCGGTCATACAGGGACCGAACAGCCCTCAGCAGAGGACCCCGGACCCCGTACTCCCGGAGGACCCCCCAAAGGAAACCCCGGGGAACACGGTCGAACGCCTTCTCCAAATCCACAAAGCACATGTGGACAGGTTGGGCGAACTCCCATGAACCCTCGAGTATCCGATGGAGAGTATAGAGCTGGTCCAGTGTTCCGCGACCGGGACGAAAACCACACTGCTCCTCCTGAATCCGAGATTCGACCATCGGACGTAGCCTCCTCTCCAGTACCTTGGAGTAGACCTTACCGGGGAGGCTGAGGAGTGTGATCCCACGATAATTGGAACACACCCTCCGGTCCCCCTTCTTGTAGAGAGGGACCACCACCCCGGTCTGCCACTCCATTGGCACCGCCCCCGATCGCCACGCGATGTTGCAGAGACGTGTCAGCCAAGACAGTCCTACAACATCCAGAGACTTTAGATAGTCAGAACGGATCTCATCCACTCCCGGCGCCTTGCCACCATGGAGGCTGCCAACCACCTTGGTGACCTCGGCCAGGGAGATGGAAGTATCCGCCCCAACATCCTCAGCCTCTGCCTCCTGGACGGAGGACGTGACGGGGGGATTGAGGAGAACCTCGAAGTATTCCTTCCACCGCCCGACAATATCCCCAGTCGAGGTCAGCAGCCCTCCACCCGCACCATACACGGTGTTGGCAAAGAACTGCTTCCCCCTCCTGAGGCGCCGGACGGTTTGCCAGAACCTCTTCGAGGCCGACCGATAGTCATGCTCCATGGACTCTCCGAACTCCTCCCAGTCCCGGGTTTTTGCCTCTGCAACAGCCCGGGCCGCGGCACGTTTGGCCTGCCGGTACTGGACAGCTGCCTCAGGAGTCCCACGAACCATCATTGCGCGATAGGACTCCTTCTTCAGCCTGACGGCATCCCTTACTGCCGGTGTCCACCACCGGGTTCGGGGATTGCCGCCGGGACCAGCACCAGAGACCTTGCGACCGCAGCTACGAGCCGCCGCATTGGCGATAGAGGAAGAGAACATGGTCCACTCGGACTCGATGTCCCCCTCCTCTGCCGGGACCTGGGAGAAGCTCTCCCGGAGGTGTGAGTTGAAAGTCCGTCTGACAGGGGGCTCACCAAGACGTTCCCAGCAAACCCTCACTACACGCTTGGGCCTGCCAGGTCTGACCGGCCTCCTGCCCTGCCAGCGGATCCAACTCACGACCAGGTGATGATCGGTTGACAGCGCCGCCCCTCTCTTTACCCGAGTGTCCGAGACACGCGGTCGAAGGTCAGATGATACGACTACAAAGTCGATCATCGACCTCCGGCCTAGGGTGTCCTGGTGCCACGTGCACTGATGGACACCCTTGTGCTCGAACATGGTGTTCGTGATGGACAGGCCGTGACTGGCACAGAAGTCCAACAACTGAACACCGCTCGGGTTCAGATCAGGGGGGCCGTTCTTCCCGATCACCCCTCTCCAAGTGTCACTGGCATTTCCCACATGGGCGTTGAAGTCCCCCAAGAGAATAACGGAGTCCCCGGGCGGTGCACTGTCCAGTACCCCTCCCAAGGACTCCAAGAAGGCCGGGTACTCTGCACTACCGTTAGGCCCGTAGGCCGTCACAACAATGAGAGACTTGTCCCCCACCCGGAGGCGGAGGGACGCGACCCTCTCATTCACCGGGGAGAACTCCAACACGTGGCGGCTGAGATGGGGGGCAATGAGTATGGCCACCCCAGCTCGCCGCCTCTCCCCGCGGGAAACACCAGAAAAGTGGAGCGTCCAACTCCTCTCAAGGAGTTGGGTTCCAGAGCCCAAGCTGTGTGTGGAGGTGAGGCCGACTATCTCTAGTCGGTATCGCTCAACCTCCCCCACAAGCTCGGGCTCCTTCCCCCCCAGTGAGGTGACGTTCCACGTCCCAAGAGCCAGATGTTGGGTGTGTGGACTGGGTCGTCGAGGTCTCCGCCTTCGACTGCTACCCAGTCCTCTCTGCACCTTGCCACCACGGACCCCTCTGCGGGTGGTGGGCCCACAGGAGGGACTGCCCACGTCATCCCTTCGGGCTGAGCCCGGCCGGGCCCCGTGGGCTAAGGCCCGGCCACCAGGCGCTCGCTTGCGAGCCCCGACCCCAGGCCTGGCTCCAGGGTGGGGCCCCGGCTGCGCCATGCCGGGCGACGTCACGGTTCTCATTGTCGTGCTGTCCATGGTTGGCTTCGGACTGCGCTTCTGACTCGTCACTTGAGACCTGTCTGCCATGGGAGACCCTACCAGGGGCATGAAGCCCCAGACAGCATAGCTCCCAAGATCATCCGAGTACTCAACTCCCCCACCACGTTAAGGTGGCAGTCCAAGGGGGAGGACTAGGGATGTAAATCGGTGACCGTTTAACCGGTGGTTGACCGTCACAGCGTTAACCGGTCAAAGCTGTCGGTTAAAAAAGAGAAAAGGGGGAGAGGGGAGGTCTCTTCATAACGCTATTTTAAACCCTATTTGCACGATGTGACGAGCGGGTCCCTATCTAGCTGTGTGCGCCAATGTAACAGTAAACTCTGCCGTACGCGCCACATATGCACGCACACATGTACACGCACACACACACACACATTTTCCCCCCCCTCCATTGACACGTAACATCCACACGCATCATCTCTCCCCTCTGTTACCGCCTGCTAGTTGCACACTGGTGCGGGTCAGAACTACATTGGAGCTTATATTTACACACACATACATACATGTATTGCACACACACACATACATACATATACACACACGCAGACATATACACACATACATACATGTATTGTACACACACACATACCGGTCTGTCGCGCTCCTCTGTGTCACGGAGCTCAAAGCATTCTTGCAAATACACGGCTCCAGTCAAACCACATGGACCATGTTTGTGCTGCTGGTCCTTGGCATCAGATCCACACACATGGACCATGTTTATGCTGCTGGTCCTTGGCATCAGATCCACACTGATCACTTTTAAACTTTAGCGGAGACCTGCGAGACGCGGCTCGTCACTCGCTGCCCTGACCATGTGGACGAGCTGTCTTTTGCTTAGTAAGTTAGTAAGTTTTTTATTTATATACCGCCTTTTCACTGCAGATCTGAGTCTCAAAGCGGTTTACAATTGTTGATTTTGGGCATTTGTCTCTCACTCCACACAGAGATGGGAGCGGGGCCAGTACAGGAGGCACATGCTAGAACTATTGGACATATTTTTAGTGGTAGGGGAAACCGGAGTACCCGGAGGAAACCTACGCAGACACGGGGAGAACATGCAAACTCCACTCAGAAAGGCCCTGGTCCGACCGGGATTCGAACCCAGGACCTTCTTGCTGAGAGGCGAGAGTGCTATCCACTCAGCCACCGTGCCGCTATGCTTTATGCTACGCTATGTCTATGCTTTAAGCCGCAGCACAGAAGAATGGGAAGATTAAAACAGCAGTTCTCTGTGCGCAAAGGTGCCGGAGCTGTTACGGGTTTTGGTGCCGCTGTCTCGGCTCTGATCCAGTAGAACGCTCAGCTGCACTTATGAAAAGTACGCGGCTCGAAATGGCTGTTATTTCAAAAGAACGTGGACTATTTTAAACTACGCGGTTAACCGGTTTCAACCGGTTAATGAGGCTCGGTGGTTGGTCATGAAAATTCATAGTTTTTTACATCCCTAGTTGGGACCGTTAAATCTACTCCATGTCCAAATGATTTGGGTGTAACGCAAGGCTCAATTCTAGGTCCGCTGCTGTTTACCATTTATATCAATGACTTACCTGAACTGTCAGGATGTGAACTGTCAGCTCTATGCTGACGCACAGTCATTCATGTGTCAGTGAAACATCAGCTCTGGCTGGGCAGCAGTTAACACAATAAGATGGGAGTAAACACTCCCATCTTACCTTAAATCTAAAAAAAACATTCACAATGTGCTTCTCTATCAACAAGAGGTCTCTAAATAGTTCATTTGAGGTTGGTCTTAACGATGAAGTTGTTAAGGAGGAATACCCGGGTGTTATATTGGATAAACATCTGAAGTTTCAAAGTCACGTTAAGCATGTTTTTAAGAAGGTCAAATCCAATCTTTACTGTTTTCGTTTTATCAGAAGAGAGTTACCCCACCATGCAGCTGTGTTATACATGCAGCTGTGTTATACATGCAGCTGTCTTATACATGCAGCTGTGTTATATATGCAGCTGTGTTATATATGCAGCTGTGTTATATAGGCAGCTGTGTTATATATGCAGCTGTGTTATACATGCTGCTGTATTATACATGCAGCTGTGTTATACATGCAGCTGTGTTATATATGCAGCTGTGTTATATATGCAGCTGTGTTATACATGCAGCTGTGTTATACATGCAGCTGTGTTATACATGCAGCTGTGTTATACATGCAGCTGTGTTATACATGCAGCTGTGTTATACATGCAGCTGTGTTATATATGCAGCTGTGTTATACATGCAGCTGTGTTATACATGCAGCTGTGTTATACATGCAGCTGTGTTATACATGCAGCTGTGTTATATATGCAGCTGTGTTATACATGCAGCTGTGTTATACATGCAGCTGTGTTATATATGCAGCTGTGTTATATATATGCAGCTGTGTTATATATATGCAGCTGTGTTATACATTCAGCTGTGTTATAAATGCAGCTGTGTTATACATGCAGCTGTGTTATACATGCAGCTGTGTTATACATGCAGCTGTGTTATACATGCAGCTGTGTTATATATGCAGCTGTGTTATATATGCAGCTGTGTTATATATGCAGCTGTGTTATATATATATGCAGCTGTGTTATACATGCAGCTGTGTTATACATGCTGCTGTGTTATATATGCAGCAGTGTTATATAGGCAGCTGTGTTATATATGCAGCTGTGTTATACATGCTGCTGTGTTATACATGCAGCTGTGTTATACATGCAGCTGTGTTATACATGCTGCTGTGTTATACATGCTGCTGTGTTATATATGCAGCTGTGTTATATATGCAGCTGTGTTATACATGCAGCTGTGTTATACATGCTGCTGTGTTATACATGCAGCTGTGTTATATATGCAGCAGTGTTATATAGGCAGCTGTGTTATATATGCAGCTGTGTTATACATGCTGCTGTGTTATACATGCAGCTGTGTTATACATGCAGCTGTGTTATATATGCTGCTGTGTTATATATGCAGCTGTGTTATATATGCTGCTGTGTTATACATGCTGCTGTGTTATAAATGCTGCTGTGTTATACATGCAGCTGTGTTATACATGCAGCTGTGTTATATATGCAGCTGTGTTATACATGCTGCTGTGTTATACATGCTGCTGTGTTATATATGCAGCTGTGTTATATATGCAGCAGTGTTATATAGGCAGCTGTGTTATATATGCAGCTGTGTTATACATGCTGCTGTGTTATACATGCAGCTGTGTTATACATGCAGCTGTGTTATATATGCTGCTGTGTTATACATGCTGCTGTGTTATACATGCTGCTGTGTTATACATGCAGCTGTGTTATACATGCTGCTGTGTTATACATGCTGCTGTGTTATATATGCAGCTGTGTTATATATGCAGCAGTGTTATATAGGCAGCTGTGTTATATATGCAGCTGTGTTATACATGCAGCTGTGTTATACATGCTGCTGTGTTATACATGCTGCTGTGTTATACATGCAGCTGTGTTATACGTGCAGCTGTGTTATATATGCAGCTGTGTTATATATGCAGCTGTGTTATATATGCAGCTGTGTTATCTATGCAGCTGTGTTATATATGCAGCTGTGTTATATATGCAGCAGTGTTATATATGCAGCAGTGTTATATATGCAGCTGTGTTATATTTGCAGCTGTGTTATATATGCAGCTGTGTTATACATGCAGCTGTGTTATACATGCTGCTGTGTTATACATGCTGCTGTGTTATACATGCAGCTGTGTTATACATGCAGCTGTGTTATACATGCAGCTGTGTTATACATGCTGCTGTGTTATATATGCAGCTGTGTTATACATGCTGCTGTGTTATATATGCAGCTGTGTTATACATTCAGCTGTGTTATATATGCAGCTGTGTTATACATGCAGCTGTGTTATAACACTTACAGCAAAGCATCTGGTTCGTCCAATGTTATTGTTATGTCCATATTAAATAAATCAATAAACTGTCTCTCTCTCTCTGGTCTCTCTCTCTGGTCTCTCTCTGGTCTCTGCCTGGTCTCTGCCTGGTCTCTGCCTGGTCTCTGCCTGGTCTCTGCCTGGTCTCTGCCTGGTCTCTGCCTGTTATGTGGATCTGCCATGCAGACCTGTTCCACTTCCAGGATTTCCAGCCTGCATCAGGTTCCCTGCTGGGAGCCTATAAGACCACACCCTGACTCTCTCTCTCTGTCCTGGCAGCAGCAGCCCTGCTCACCACCACACCTGCCTTCCCCTTTTTGGTTTTCTTTGTGTTATCTCCCTAGACTTGTGTTGCTGTTAATAAATTATATTAACTTTTAGTAACCTGTTGTCCTTCATGTTGCACCTGTAGAGCCAGGGTGTAACACTGCCAGAGAGAGAGACCAGAGGGAGAGACCAGAGAGAGAGACCAGATTGAGAGACCAGAGAGAGACCAGAGAGAGAGACCAGAGAGAGACCAGAGAGAGAGACCAGAGAGAGAGACCAGAGAGAGAGACCAGAGAGAGAGACCAGATTGAGAGACCAGAGTGAGAGACCAGAGAGAGAGACCAGAGAGAGACCAGAGAGAGACCAGAGAGAGACCAGAGCTAGACCAGAGCTAGAGACCAGAGAGAGAGACCAGAGAGAGACCAGAGAGAGACCAGAGAGAGACCAGAGCTAGACCAGAGCTAGACCAGAGCGAGACCAGAGCGAGACCAGAGAGAGACCAGAGAGAGACCAGAGAGAGACCAGAGGGAGACCAGAGGGAGACCAGAGAGAGACCAGAGGGAGACCAGAGAGAGACCAGAGAGAGACCAGAGAGAGACCAGAGAGAGACCAGAGAGAGACCAGAGAGAGACCAGAGAGTGTAAGTAAGCTTTATTTATATACCGCCTTTCACAGACCAGAGTCACAGAGCGGTTTACAATTGTTATTTTTTGAGCACTTGTCTCTCACTCCACACAGAGATGGGAGCGGGGTCGCCGAACAGGAGGCGCATGCCAGAACTATTGTACATATTTTTAGTGAGAGAGACCAGAGTTCGACCAGAGAGAGACCAGAGAGAGACCAGAGAGAGACCAGAGAGAGACCAGAGAGAGACCAGAGCTAGACCAGAGAGAGACCAAAGAGAGACCAGAGCTAGACCAGAGCTAGACCAGAGCTAGACCAGAGAGAGACCAGAGAGAGACCAAAGAGAGACCAGAGCTAGACCAGAGAGAGACCAAAGAGAGACCAGAGCTAGACCAGAGCTAGACCAAAGAGAGACCAGAGCTAGACCAAAGAGAGACCAGAGCTAGACCAAAGAGAGACCAGAGCTAGACCAGAGTTAGACCAGAGAGAGACCAGAGAGAGAGACCAGAGAGAGAGACCAGAGAGAGACCAGAGAGACCAGAGAGAGACCAGAGAGAGACCAGAGAGAGACCAGAGAGACCAGGGAGAGACCAGAGAGAGACCAGAGAGAGACCAGAGAGAGACCAGAGAGAGACCAGAGAGAGACCAGAGAGAGACCTTACATAGTTTGACCTTGTGTTGCTTGAGTCTGATTTCCCTGAGATCAAAGACCGGTAATTCTCTGGACACAGTTTTGCATCAGCTTCAAACACTGAGCTTCAGTTCAGGACCGAGCTCACTGCAAAAACAAGAAGACAAAAAATATTTCCTTTTTTCCTCTGAATTGTGAAAAAAAACATGTTAATTTTAGTACATTTTCACAGTCTATAAACAATATTACAAATGGACATTACCTTTAAATATGTGGCAAGTGGAGGCATTTTCGCGCTCCTAAAATAATGACAAAATAAACAAAAGAAATAAAAACCAGCAACGCCAAGGCAGAGTGCCACTCCTCCCGTGTGACTGAGCTCCTCACCCTATCTCAAATGGAGCAGCAGCTATACTCCGAGCTCCTCACCCTATCTCTAAGGGAGCAGCCACTCTGCGGAGGAAGCTCATTGCGACCGTTTTTATCCGCGATCTTGTTCTTTCGGTCATTACCCAAAGCTCATGACCATAGGTGAGGGAGGGAACGAAGATTGACCGGTAAATCGAGAGCTTCGCCTTTCGGCTCAGCTCCCTCTTTACCACAACGGTCCGATACAGCTCTGACTGCAGACGCTGCTCCCTCTTTACCACAACGGTCCGATACAGCTCTGACTGCAGACGCTGCTCCCTCTTTACCACAACGGTCCGATACAGCTCTGACTGCAGACGCTGCTCCCTCTTTACCACAACGGTCTGATACAGCTCTGACTGCAGACGCTGCTCCCTCTTTACCACAACGGTCCGATACAGCTCTGACTGCAGACGCTGCTCCCTCTTTACCACAACGGTCCGATACAGCGACCGCATCACTGCGCACGCTGCACCGATCCGCCTGTCAATCTCACGCTCCATTCTTCCCTCACTCGTGAACAAGACCCCGAGATACTTGAACTCCTCCACTTGAGGAAGGACCTCTCCACCCACCTGCAGAGGGCAAGGCACCTTTTTCCGGTCGAGCACCATGGCCTCGGATTTGGAGGTGCTGATTCTCATCCCAGCCGCTTCACACTCGGCTGCAAACCGTCCCAGTGCATGCTGCAGGTCCTGGTTCGTTGGAGCCAACAGGACTGCCCCGCCCGACCCGCCTGGGACTGCTTCGGTCCTGCACCGGACCTGTCCACGTTCAGCGGCCACTGGTCCACGTCCTGTAGCTAGCTTAGGTCCTAGAACATTAGCCTGTCCGTCCGGAGGAGCGGATCCCTTTCTCAAATGGGTCTCCCTCCCTGTGGGTTTTGTTGGAATATTAACTCCTGCACCAGTTAAAACTAAAATCAGTTTAGTATTGTTTCTGTTGCCAAATTAGCACTTGTTTGTGTAAATCTCAAAGAGCAGTGAGTTCAAGGTTAGTCTGTGTGAAATGGGAGGGGGACAAGAGGGAGACAAGTGTTATCAGAGCAGGTGCAAACGTTGGCAGTAGGCCAGAAGGAGTCCATACAGTTGTGATGTCATTGACCTTGGATGTAAAGTATAAATGTATGTGCAGAAGTGGTCACGGGGGACTTTTTGCTTTTTCTTCTGACAAGGAGCAGTGAGACGTCGAGACGTCCCCGAGGCCACTCCTTTTTTGAACGCGAAGCGAGACTTGTGTTCGCAGACCGTTATCTTGTAATATTGCTTGCAAATCTTCAATATAAACCTTTGAAATCAGGTTTGGTATCTGTCATTTCTATTACTGTTTTAACATTGGTTTTTGTCTCTTGTTGAACTAAAAGGACCTGCAGAACGAAGGGCTGCTGTGTTGCGGCCTGTCTGCAGCTTCTGGGGCAGGGGAATTCTGACAAATTACTGCAGAACTTGGCGTCGCTCGAACAGGATTCGACAGGAGACACTAGGACCGGTCAAAGAAAAGATTAATTTGGCGCCAAAGTAAAACGGTAAGAATTGTTACCAACTAATTAATCTTTCCTTTTGACCTGACCTGAGACCTAAAAATAAAAAACAAACAAACAAAAGTAGGATGAATATTGAAGGATTTGCTTGCAAGTATTTTATATTTATTGGGATATTAGTATTCGAGTCTAAGTGACTTAAGAAAAGGAGAAAAACTGTGTGTTATCTCAGTGATTGATAGTCAACCTAAAAGCAGAACTGTGTGAGGATCTAAGTGATTTATGAGTTAAAAGGAGTGAACTGTGTGTTATCTCAGTGATTTAATAGTTAAAGGAGAAAACTGTGTGTTTTAATGAATTGACGAGAGGGAGAGGACAGGGACAGTGTCTAACTTTTCTCACTTTTAATTTTTCTCTTGGTGTGAATGAGTGATTGATGTTTTCTGTGGAAGTGACCATTGCACCACGGTCACAGTGAACGCAGTAACTTGGGTCGCGTAGGACGGGGTCACGATTCGTGCGTACATTTCCCCACCACATCTGTGGTCGAACGGGGAGATACCACGATCTGACGCCCTAAGATTACGCACCCAATTGCTGATTCTTTACATTGATATTGATAACACAAGGCTTGTAATCTAGACGGTAGAAAACATGGCATCTGTAACATTAGATGAGTGGATAAAGGGGATTATACAGTATTTAGAGGGGACAACAGAGATTAAAAATACAACAACAAGGAGCGTTAGAACATGGTTAAAATCAAAAAAGAAAGATGGTATTTTAGCTAAGTCAAATTCACCCCCAAGTGAAGGGTTAATGAAACAACTAAGAGAATTAGTTTTGGAGAAACGTTCTCAAATGCAAAGAGAGAAGCCGTTAGAAAATAAGAAAATTCAAAAGTTGACAGATGAGGTTACTCTGATTTCAATGATGATCAAACTAAATGAGAAATGGATGACTGCTGCCAAATTGCAAAGTACAGCTCCTGATTCTTCCCCTCCACCGTATGCTCCATTGTATCCAGATTTAACAGAATTAGTGAAAAGTAAAGATTCTGCAACAATGGCTCCATTGATTACATTTGAAGAGCCAATCAAATGTACCGTGACTAGCACAGGAGAGGAGAGTCTGGATCAAAAATACTCCCAAGAGGCGCTCAGACAGGTACGGGAGGTTACAGCTCAGACTACCCAGCTTCAGAAACACATTGATCAGGTTGGAGAAATTGTGGCACAAGTGGCTGAAAGACAATTTAATGACACATTGACAAGACTGGAAAGTGAGCTTAAAAACCACACGATTCAGGGAGGCCCATCTCACTTGCAGTATACCCCAGGGACTAGGGGAAATTCATTTGCAAATGGTTTCAATGGAAAAAACTTTATTAGTCATTCTAGTCCGAAATTTGAAGAGAATACTTCTCAGGCAGAAAAAGGAGCAGGGCTGCGAGAGCAGGGGGCGGGAGGAGTGACAGCTCAGAGGTGCGAGGGAGGCACAGACAGAGAGGCCCAGAAAGAAGTGGACCAGCACTCAGGGACTAGGAAGAAGACAGATTTAAGAATCAGCTTTCAGAAGCCGATTACAGTTAGGAAAGAAAGACAGCATCGTTATTTTACTCGATCTAATCAGACTATAGATGCAGAATCAAGCTCGTCAGACGAAGATTTATTGATGACCGGCTCAGATGCGTTTGTAACAGCTGAACACTCAGATGACGACGGTACGAGTGGGGAAATTTATTATCAACAGGAAAGGCGACAGAACAAGAGGAAAGCTAGGCGCAGACAAGGAGAAGATGTGTCGATGTGTCCAATTGTGGTATCGACATCTAGGTCCGGCAGAGAGATCAGGACATATAAACCGCTCACTATAACTGAAATTGACTCTATAAAAATGAGAATGAAAGACCCAAGGCAGTATTGGGGCAGAGCATGTTTGTTGTCAATCCTGGAACACTATCCTGCTCAAAATTTAACCCTAAATGATCTCACTACCATCCTCGGTGTCCACCTTCCAATCATGTCCCCAGGATTTGAAAATGTTGCAGTTCGAGCCACAAACAGCTGTTCAGTGGAAGCATGGTATTCAGCTGTGATGGAAAAAATGGAAACGTTATTTCCTGTGCCCATGAATGCTATGGAAACCATAAATCTAGAAGTGCAAGATGGAGAGACAGCCGAGGCCATGAAGCATAGAATAAATAAGGAGTTTGATGCATTGTATCCAAGAGAGTCCACCCCAACCTATGATTTGATCAAAAAAATGTTCTATCAGCGAATGCTCAGGGAGCTGCCGACAGCTGAAAAGGAAAAACACATTCTGAATTTGGATACTGACTCGCCAGCTTTTGTTAGGTCATATTGTACTATTAAAAAGCTACTTCGGAAGAAAAACAGCCCCAAAACTGATGATAGTTTGTCACTGATTAAGGAATTAGTTAAAGAGATTAAAAAATCTGAACCAAAGCCAGAAAAAGTGGAGAAAGCAGAAATGTTGTTTAGTGGTAATCCAAGTCCACTGCAGCCTCAGACGCAGACACAGGTGATGCAACCACAGCAGATTATACAGACTGGACAAATACAGCAGCAACCAGAGTATGAATGGCAAATGAATGGATACATGCCCTATGGAAATCAAGGACAGAGGTTCCAGACATTCCCCAGGAATAGCAGAGGTAGAGGTGGTGGACAATTTAGACAGGACAGAGATTTATCAAACATGAAGTGTTACAGGTGTGGACGGTACGGACATATGGCAAGAAACTGCAGAACGGGAGGAATGCAACACATGCAGGGTCAAGGAGGTCAGCAGCAGTTTCCATTTCAAACATACCAACAACCACAAGTGTACCAGGCACAACCACAACAGCCATACCAACAACCACAAGTGCACCAGGCACAACCACAACAGCCATACCAGCAACCACAAATACACCAGATGTATCAGGCACCTCAACAGGTACAACCACAACAGCCAATGGTCTTGGGCCAACCACAGCCACAGTATATGACCACTCACCAGATGACAGAGTCAAGACCAGAGGTCGCTGCTCATCAACTCAGTTTATTACCGAAATGAAGAGGCCATGGTCCAGATAGAGAGGGATGCATTAACGTGGCTCCAAAATTTATCACAATAACAATTGAGGGACAGCCTCAGAAACTGTTGGTAGACACTGGAGCAACATTTAGTTCACTAAAATGCAGTCTAGAGCCCTCTCAAAAGTGGAAAATCGTGTCTGGATTTAATGGTTTGGCTACAAGAGTTTTTTACTCAAAACCTCTAGACTGCACAGTTACCTATAAATCAGGAGTAAAGCAGACGTTCCAACATGAATTTTTAATAGCCCCAAACTGTCCCCACAACCTAATGGGAAGGGATTTGATAAAACTTTTGAAATTTGATATTTCTTTCCAGAATGAAATTGAAGTGTCAAATGAGTTGGGCATGTTAATACAGGATTGTGGTCTCGAAACTGAACTGTTGCTCCAGCAGGAAAAAAAACTTAAAACACCAAAAATTGACGATAACATAGCCACAGTTTTTTGGCTAGAGGGTAGTGAAGAATCAAATGACACATTGCATGAACTAGTTAAGCCATTTTTGCCATGGATTACTGAGAGATGCAAGGACTTGCGGTCTCCAGTAGATGTCGTACACTGTACACAGGCATATTTTAGGCATCCAGAAGATCAACAATCATATGACAACTATTTGATTGAGTGGGAAATGTACAAGACTAGTGCATGCCAGACACAGGGAGTAGAAGATCCTAAAGTGACACAAAAACTGAATTGCGTAGTGGTGGGAGAACATGGGGTGGCGTTTGCTAACACAAATTCAAACACAGACACACTCCCAATATTTAGGGTTGACAAATCCACACCACATGTAACAATGATGATTGAGTCCAAAGCAGAGGCCAAGAATTTAGGTCCAATGTGTGCACTGATATTGGCCAGTGATTTAAAACCAATGTGTGTGCAACAGGGACAATTACAATACATTGTACTGCTTAGTGAAACCACAGGAGGTTATGTGATCAAATTCAATGACCCAATTGAATATAAAGCCACTATGCAGGAAGTACAGAGAACAAGGACACATGGCAGGGAAAATACCAATTCAAACCTATTTGAAGAGCAGAAACACACTTTACCTGAGAGGCTATGGACAAAACATGCATTTGACATCGGGAAAGCAGAGGGAATCCTGCCAATAAAACTACTGTTTGATGACCAAGTGTGTTACCAGAAGCAGTATCCCATTAAAGCAGGACTCCAGGACAAATTGAAGTACACAGTCTCAGAATTGGTGAAGGCAGGAATCATTGTCGAAGCGCCAGAGTATACGCCATATAATATTCCAATGTTGGCAGTAGACAAGGCAGGAAAACCATACTACCGACTAGTGAATTACTTCAGGAAATTAAATGAGAGATCACAAGACAAACTATTGGACACACCTGACCCACACAGAGCAATGGCATTCTTACCAGCGTCTCATAAATGGTTTACCACCATTGATTTATGTAACGCATACTTCTGCATCCCATTGCACCCTGAGTGCTGGAAGTATCTGGCATTCACAGTCGAGGGGAAGAAGTATGTGTATACGCGTTTACCACAGGGTCACTGCGCTGCACCTGGGATCTTTAACAAATTGATCCAGGACGTGCTCTCTGAGATTGACATTGACCCAGACAAAAACTTTGTTCTGGCCTATGTAGATGATATTCTAATCTCAGGAGTATCTGAAGAGGCATGTACAGAAATCACTATGAAAGTCCTTAGAGTAGTGGCAGAAAAGGGATTCAAAATTGATTATGACAAGTGTGCGTTTGTAAGACAGAGAGTATCTTTTCTAAAGACTTATCTCACTTCAGAAGGAGTCATGTGTGACCAGTCAAGACTGATCAAACTATCAGAGTTTCCCAGACCAAAAACAGTGAGAGAAATGATGTCCTTCATAAATACGGCAAGCTATATCAGGAAATATATTTTCAACTTCTCCTACATGATGAAGCCCTTGCAGAAAATGTTGATTGATGTAGGCTACACAGATTATGATGGGATCTTGACATGGACTGAGGAGCAAGCACAGGCATTTCAATCAATCAAAGAAAAACTATCAATGGTGCAGACTTTACACTGCGTTGATAGGAAATACCCAATTATGATGGAAATCACAATGACTGGAGATTATTATTGTGCAGTGTTGTTTCAGAAAATAGCAGATGCACCCAAAATATTGTACATATTCAGCTCCAATCTCAGAGGATCAGAAGCACACCACTTCTCATGTGCACGTTATGTAATGGCCCTTAAGAACTCACTGGTTTCCACATCACACATAATCTTGGACTCAGAGGTTATTGTGAGAACGCCACATAACATGTATGCAGCTTTGAAGGGGAACACATTTGCATTGACAAATTCAATGTCTCAAAAGATTCATCTGTTACTCGTAAATATGCAAGTTACATTTGAACCAACAGACTCTCCAATATTACCATTTACTATCTCAGGCCCAGTTCACCAGTGTGAGGTCCAACATAGTGAAGAAACAAACTTGATCAAAAAGTTGGGCAGGTCAGAGATTGAGGGGTCACATGCTATTTTTATAGATGGACACTCGCATAGAGACAAAACTGGAGCATTGGTTACAAGCGCAGCAGCAGTCATCCATGACAGGGAAACATCACCTGTTACCAATCCTGATTTTAACATACTGAAGGCAGAGGCGCTGGCAGGGAAGTCAGCTCAGTATGCAGAATTAGTAGCATTTAGCCTGGCTTTGGAGAACAGGCCAGAAGGACCTATCACAATATATACTGACTCTGAGTATGTGCATTCTACAGTGCATTTACACTTGCCAATCTGGGTATTGCATGACAATTTCATCACAACAAAAAATTTGAGACCTACACATTTGGAATTATGGCAGAAGGTGGCAGACCAAATCAAGAATGTACGTCACAAAACTGCATTGGTCAAGTGCAGAGCACATACTCGAGCCAGAGACTTCGTGGCAAAGGGCAATGAGTTTGCTGATAGAGTTGCTAAAATGACAGCTGGGTATGACAGGATAGGTACGGCTCTGCAGGCAGTTATTGAAGACAATCCTGAGGGAACAGAGGCACCAGTGGAAGAAAGAGAAGAGAACAGTCCACACATATTGCAAGAAAATCCCTCACTGTATGATGTGACAGCATGGAAAACTGCAGGGGCCATTAAAAACAGTGAAGGAGTATTCTATGATACATTTGGTAAACCGTGCGTGACTACTAAAAAACTACTACAGATCATTCAAAGTAAGCATGAGGAAACACACATAAAGTGCTCAAAACTTTTTTCAGAACTAAGACGGCACATGTTCCATCCTTTTATGCTACCAACCATCCAGCATCTATGTGACTCATGTGACATATGTCAAGGGCTCTCTAAGGCAAGGGCTGTGAAGGCAGGCATAGGAGCATACCCAGTGCCTCCATGGCCCATGGCAGAAATCGTAATTGATTTCATCGACATGACTGCTGATAAGAAAGCGGATGGGTGTAGATACGTGCTCACAATGATTGACCCACTCACACGATGGCCTGAAGCTTTTCCTTTGGCAAAAGCAAATGCAGAATCAGTAGCCAAAGTATTCTTGACAGAGATCTTTCCAAGGTACGGCCCAGCGAGAGTTATCAGATCTGATAACGGCTCGCATTTTAAGAACCAGACAATGGCTCAACTATGTGAGAGGCTGAATATAAAACAGCATTTTGGAGCAGTGTTACACCCGCAATCACAAGGGGTGATTGAAAGGTTCAACCAGACACTGAAAAACAGATTGGCACACATGTGTAGGTCTGGAAAAATGAATTGGAAACAGGCACTGCCTATAGCCTTGATGGCAATAAGAGGAGAACCAAGCAGGCCAATTTTTATGTCACCATTCCAACTGATGTATGGGAGACACATGCCCAGTAACTTATCTCGTTCACTGGAGCTCCCACCTCCAGCAGCCACTGATGATGCTAGGGAAACTTATATGAAAACATTGGTCACTACAGTGAAGTTTCTGCAAGATAACATTGTCACGCTGACCCAGAAATCTCCAGAGCCCCCTTTGCAGGCTGTAAAAGACAAACTTACAGTTGGAGGCTACATTTATGTGAAAAACCAGAAACATTGTTGGGATCAGCTAACTTGGAAAGGCCCATTTAAAATCTCCAAACTATACGAGTATACTTTGAAATATTACTTAGACGACTCACAAACTACAGAGTCATCATTTGTGCACATATCACACACTAGGCCCACTAGTGCACCAGAAAGATCCCTGCTTGATGTAATGAGAGATATCACTACGTCATCAGAAAAGGAGGCCGACAGGGGGACAGAGAGGGAAGTGTCTGACTCTATTAGTTAGAACATGGGGAGTTCTAGGGAGGGCGGAGCAACCCTAAAATGCACCTATACTTACTGTTTTAACCAATAGGAATTATCACCATAAAAATGTATTAATTGCCCAATATATATGTATGTAAATGTAAAAAAAAAAAAAAAAAAAAAAAAAAATTATATATATATATATATTTATACTAATAGAATTGAACTAGACAAAGGAGAATCCTTTGGTTATATAGATTCTTCTCTATACAGGTCCCAGTGCGTCTGATAAGAAAGGAGACATCACCATACAGCTATGAGGGATCCTCAGGACCCATTAACTGACGAGGAGGTGTTTGCATTGATCGAGGCAAGGCTTGCTAGATACAGGGCTGAAATGGGCGCACTGAGAGATGGCCCTTTCGTCAATGGAAGCCTGTCCGATGCTGGACAGCGGGATCAACAGTTGGACCAAGCAGCCCAGGATATCCCTGACAGTGTCTCTCCAGATAGCCCTGTGGTGCAAGTGTCTGATGGCATAGGGACTAGTGATGACAATAGTATGAGAGACCTTCTGGAACTGTTGGAAGTTGAGGATTTTGGACTTTGGGGCTCTGGACTTCCAGACTTTGGACATCGGGAGGTTGAGGTTCTGGCCCCTGAGGTTCAGGAGTCTGGATATCAGGATTTTGACATTAGAGATGGTGGAGGACAGGGTTTTGAGGTCCTGGACATTGGAGATTGGGTTGTTGAAGGTCAGGGCGATGAGGTTCAGGATGTTGAATATCAGGATATTGCCATTTTAGATTTTGGGATTCAGGGGTTTGAAATTATGGTCGATGGACTTCAGGTTATTGAAGAATTTGGCAATTTCTCTGACTTTATGGATTGGGCTGATCAAGGGGACTGTGCATTTAACTGACGTGGTTTGGATCCGACATAAGTGATAATGGTGGGGGTGACAAATTGGCCTATAAGGGATGTTTAATTTATCACAGGATTGTGATAAAACAGGGGGAAGATTGATTATTGATTATTTTTTATTGATTGATTATTAATATTATTTTTATAATTATTGATTGAGTATATATAAAAAAAAAAAAAAAAAAAAAAAAAAAAATATTCATGATCCAGAATCAACTATTTAGATGAGCAATTGAGCAAATCAAAGCTGAAAACACTAATCTGGTATGCATGGGATAGACTTTAAGACTGAGGTGTTCACCATGCAGGTACTCTCAACATGATAGGACCATGGACACTCTTAGGGTTGAGGACACGAGAGTGGGTGAGTATGGTGGTAGGTATAGGGATTATAGCTGGATTTTTTATGTGGGCCTGGGAAACAGAGTTAGGCCAGGGGTATGCAAACCAACAACTGTCTATGGTAAGGAGAAAACTCTTGGTGTCAATTCCTCAATTTCTGATTATTCAGACATTTTACCCGGCAAACAAATGAGAGAACGCAAAATTCAACCTACAAAGGGGACAGGGATAAAAATAAGACCAAAAAGGGAATTGGATAAACTGGGAGCATGTGCAAAAAAGCGACAATACCTATTTGGGGTGCAATTGTGTTTAGCAAAGGGAGAACATATGGCATTCCAGGTACCTTTTATAGCATTAGTAAACAAAGGGAAAAAAGTGGGGGAGCAGAAAATTCAGATTATGAATGGTACATGACAAATGACATGAGAGATAAATCATGGGGGACAATGGTGGCATATACTGGATTAGATTGGACACCAACACCAACTACAGAGTTTGCAAGACACCATTCTAAAATAATTTCCATGACAAAGGGGATTATGCAGGGAAGTGTACCATGTCTTACAATTGCAGTGGACTTGAGAGGTGAGTCATTGGACCCAAGAGACAGATCAGGGAAGAAATTATGGTTTTGTTGGGGTGGTATGGGCATATGTGCCAGGAGAAGACCCTTGGGATGTGAAGATCCAGTCAGTGTCACAAGAGAAGGGGGGCTTAACGTAGGACATGTAGGTAACACAAATCTAGTAATGGTATATAATGCAACTCTATACACGCAGATGATGTTTTCAGAATGGAGACAGGAATAACAGCTACAAAAAATAATTGGCTATTTATGATTGAGCAAGCTGCAAAAGCTACACAACTAAGTCAATGTATGCTTGTATGGGACCAAGGCCTATGTTACATGCAGTACCGACTGTAGTAGATAGGGACAATCATACATGTTTAGTAGAGATTATGCGATGAGAGATAACCTATACCCTAAACTGTTCACTATATGATAAAATATATCCGGTAACTGCCACAAATGCGACACCACCAATTTTTAATTCACAAGTAAAAGGTGAATACCCCTGCGTCATTAGAAAGGTCCTTAGTGGAGAAAAAAGGGAAGATAGGACATGTAAATAGATCCTGTTATGCATTAGTGATATGAGAGATTTCACAGAAAAATTAAATGGACACGAATGTTTGACATGTCAGCCAGAGACGGATAGTTGTCGGTTGTGGGATTGTGCGGGTTGGCAAAGTCTTTAAGTGGGCATCTCCTCCACCCTCTGTGGGATGGCATAGCGTGTGTTGAATCTCATGATACTACCTCATACCAATATTGAAATAGTCTTCCCGAGGATCACGCAGACCAGATATTATTGAAACAAAATCATGAAGTGCGTAAAGAACAAACACAGAAGGGTCACAGGCTAGACCAGCGGTAGGGAAGCCCAGTTTATATAATTGATGCAAAAGGTATTTCCTAGGGAATTCCAAATGAATACAAATTGATGATGAAATTGCAACAGCGATTATGGAAAAACATCCCAATAATCTCCGCAAGTTATTCTCAAAAAGACTTTTGCGCAAATAAGAAACAGTCGCGCTATCGATCGAACTACACTTACCTAACTAACATACAGAGGGCTAAGCATATATATCATTAATGACGGATTTGGAGAGCACTTCATGAACAATTTTCAGCCCGCGATCGTTTATGACCTTCCCAGAACAGGACTCTGCTAGTTGACATGATTTATTAGCCAAAGCAAAGGCGGAGCCTGTTTCAGTGAGCTGGCCCTACGTGCTGGTTACGTTAAGTATCCCAACATAAAATACTGCCGCGCAATATGGTTAAAATTAACCCAGAGGTGCCCTTCAGGGACTAAATGTCACTATCCCAAAAATGAAGGCACATTCCCGGAGTAGAGCCCAAGCAATAGTGGGAATGGGTGGTGGATAGGCTGTGTTTGGCCGAATACAAGGCACTGATACGCAGTCAACTCATTCCGCTATCGCGTGGCTTTTTTTTTTTTGTTAATTCTTTTTTGCAGCAATCCTGACGCTCTAAAGTGGATGCTGATTGTATTCCCGTGTCCATCTACGATTCCTTATGGTAACCTAGGTGAGAAACCAGTGCCCGCGTGGACGTTGGCAAGGATGGCAGAGACGACCACACTGGCTACTAAACCAGGACCGTTACAGTGGGAACCAGGAAGACTGTGATGCCCAGTTAGCCTAAGCCCAGTAAAGGACAATCCTCAGAAGACCGAGGATGAGTATGGACCTGTGAGATGCATGTCAGGAGTGTATCCCCCGAGCGTGAGGATGTGAGTATGCTTTCTGATATTCTCGACAATAATTTAATCACAAACTGTATACCTGCTTGCCTGTAAATAACGGGCCTACCATAACCTTACGGCCAAATTGTAAGAGCGGACTATGGGACATAACTCGGGGAATGCCGCTATAACCAAAATTATATAAAAATTTATACAATATTAAAAATATAATAAACCCCTTAACATAGATCCCACAATTGATGCACGACACAAACATAATACTTTACTCCACAGCTCTTGCCACTAATTGTTATTTGTTTACACCAGACTAGGACACCAATCCCAGCAGCAAGCACCCACATATCAGATATGTTCTTATAGGCGATACACTTCATATGTATGTGTTAGTAGGTGTGGAAGTTGGAATGCTCAGGGGTGTATCACAGCGCCGCGGCCTTTTGGGGGGGTTCCAGGAAGTAAGGGGCTGAGTTGGAAGACCACCACGATTTTTCCTTCATGTATCACAGTGGGGTGGTTCTAGGTGAGTTTCAACAGAATCGCTCGTGCAGTCTGGGATTAGACTGCGTAGATAAGGCATAGATAAATGAGCTGGAATCCACTGCATGAAAGCTGGGCCACTGTACGCCGCGAGTGATTGGATGTCCGAAGTGATGTAGCCGCTACCGGCCAACCATGGGGGTAACTGTTGGAATATTAACGTCCTTGCACCAGTTTACACTAAACCAACCAGTTTCAGTATGGTTTTGCAATTTGCCCACAAAATAGCACTTGTATTGGTGTAACTCTCAAAGCGAAGTGAGTTCAAGGTATAGTCTGTGTGAGTAATTGTGCTTGGGGACAAGATGGAGACAACGAGTTATCAGAGCAGGTGCAAACGTTGGGCTGTAGGCCAGAAGGAGTCCATACTCAGGTGTAGATGTCATTGACCTTGGGTGTAAAAGTATAAATGTATTGCAGAACGTGGTCACGGCGGGAAACTTTTTGCTTTTTCTTCTGCCATGAGCAGTGAGAGGTCGAGACGTCCGAGGCCACTCCTTTTTTGAACGCGAAGCGACGATTGTGTTCGCAGTCCGTGTATCTGCTAGTCTCTCTTCTCTGGTCTCTCTCTGGTCTCTCTCTGGTCTCTCTCTCTGGTCTCTCTCTCTGGTCTCTCTCTCTGGTCTCTCTCTGGTCTCTCTCTGGTCTCTCTCTGGTCTCTCTCTGGTCTCTCTCTGGTCTCTCTCTCTGGTCTCTCTCTGGTCTCTCTCTCTCTGGTCTCTCTCTCTGGTCTTCTCTCTCTGGTCTCTCTCTCTGGTCTCTCTCTAGTCTCTCTCTAGTCTCTCTCTGGTCTCTCTCTGGTCTCTCTAGTCTCTCTCTCTAGTCTCTCTCTGGTCTCTCTCTCTGGTCTCTGTCTGGTCTCTCTCTCTGGTCTCTCTCTCTGTGGTCTCTCTCTAGTCTCTCTCTGGTCTCTCTCTCTGGTCTCTCTCTCTGGTCTCTCTCTGGTCTCTCTCTGGTCTCTCTCTGGTCTCTCTCTCTGGTCTCTATCTCTGGTCTCTCTCTGGTCTCTCTCTGGTCTCTCTCTCTGGTCTCTCTCTGGTCTCTCTCTGGTCTCTCTCTCTGGTCTCTCTCTGGTCTCTCTCTGGTCTCTCTCTGGTCTCTCTCTGGTCTCTCTCTGGTCTCTCTCTCTGGTCTCTCTCTGGTCTCTCTCTCTGGTCTCTCTCTCTGGTCTCTCTCTCTGGTCTCTCTCTCTGGTCTCTCTCTGGTCTCTCTCTGGTCTCTCTCTCTAGTCTCTCTCTAGTCTCTCTCTAGTCTCTCTCTGGTCTCTCTCTCTGGTCTCTCTCTGTGGTCTCTCTCTCTGGTCTCTCTCTCTGGTCTCTCTCTCTGGTCTCTCTCTCTGGTCTCTCTCTCTGGTCTCTCTCTGGTCTCTCTCTGGTCTCTCTCTCTGGTCTCTCTCTCTGGTCTCTCTCTCTGGTCTCTCTCTCTGGTCTCTCTCTGGTCTCTCTCTCTGGTCTCTCTCTGGTCTCTCTCTCTGGTCTCTCTCTCTGGTCTCTCTCTCTGGTCTCTCTCTGGTCTCTCTCTGGTCTCTCTCTGGTCTCTCTCTCTAGTCTCTGGTCCTCTCTCTGGTCTCTCTCTGGTCTCTCTCTCTGGTCTCTCTCTGTGGTCTCTCTCTCTGGTCTCTCTCTCTGGTCTCTCTCTGGTCTCTCTCTGGTCTCTCTCTGGTCTCTCTCTGGTCTCTCTCTGGTCTCTCTCTGGTCTCTCTCTCTGGTCTCTCTCTGTGGTCTCTCTCTCTGGTCTCTCTCTCTGGTCTCTCTCTCTGGTCTCTCTCTGGTCTCTCTCTGGTCTCTCTCTGGTCTCTCTCTCTGGTCTCTCTCTGTGGTCTCTCTCTCTGGTCTCTCTCTCTGGTCTCTCTCTGGTCTCTCTCTCTGGTCTCTCTCTCTGGTCTCTCTCTCTGTGGTCTCTCTCTAGTCTCTCTCTGGTCTCTCTCTCTGTGGTCTCTCTAGTCTTTCTCTGGTCTCTCTCTCTGGTCTCTCTCTCTGGTCTCTCTCTCTGGTCTCTCTCTGGTCTCTCTCTCTGGTCTCTCTCTCTGGTCTCTCTCTCTGGTCTCTCTCTCTCTGGTCTCTCTCTCTGGTCTCTCTCTCTGGTCTCTCTCTCTGTGGTCTCTCTCTAGTCTTTCTCTGGTCTCTCTCTCTGGTCTCTCTCTCTGGTCTCTCTCTCTGGTCTCTCTCTGGTCTCTCTCTCTGGTCTCTCTCTCTGGTCTCTCTCTCTGGTCTCTCTCTCTGGTCTCTCTCTGGTCTCTCTCTGGTCTCTCTCTGGTCTCTCTCTGTGGTCTCTCTCTCTGGTCTCTCTCTCTGGTCTCTCTCTGGTCTCTCTCTCTGGTCTCTCTCTCTGGTCTCTCTCTCTGGTCTCTCTCTCTGGTCTCTCTCTCTGTGGTCTCTCTCTAGTCTCTCTCTCTGGTCTCTCTCTCTGGTCTCTCTCTCTGTGGTCTCTCTCTAGTCTTTCTCTGGTCTCTCTCTCTGGTCTCTCTCTCTGGTCTCTCTCTCTGGTCTCTCTCTCTGGTCTCTCTCTCTGTGGTCTCTCTCTAGTCTTTCTCTGGTCTCTCTCTCTGGTCTCTCTCTCTGTGGTCTCTCTCTAGTCTCTCTCTGGTCTCTCTCTCTGGTCTCTCTCTCTGGTCTCTCTCTCTGGTCTCTCTCTCTGGTCTCTCTCTCTGGTCTCTCTCTCTGGTCTCTCTCTCTGGTCTCTCTCTCTGGTCTCTCTCTGGTCTCTCTCTGGTCTCTCTCTGTGGTCTCTCTCTCTGGTCTCTCTCTGGTCTCTCTCTCTGGTCTCTCTCTCTGGTCTCTCTCTCTGGTCTCTCTCTCTGTGGTCTCTCTCTAGTCTCTCTCTGGTCTCTCTCTGGTCTCTCTCTCTGTGGTCTCTCTCTAGTCTTTCTCTGGTCTCTCTCTCTGGTCTCTCTCTCTGGTCTCTCTCTCTGGTCTCTCTCTCTGGTCTCTCTCTCTGGTCTCTCTCTCTGTGGTCTCTCTCTAGTCTTTCTCTGGTCTCTCTCTCTGGTCTCTCTCTCTGGTCTCTCTCTGGTCTCTCTCTGGTCTCTCTCTCTGGTCTCTCTCTCTGGTCTCTCTCTCTGGTCTCTCTCTCTGGTCTCTCTCTCTGGTCTCTCTCTCTGTGGTCTCTCTCTAGTCTTTCTCTGGTCTCTCTCTCTGGTCTCTCTCTCTGGTCTCTCTCTCTGGTCTCTCTCTCTGGTCTCTCTCTCTGGTCTCTCTCTCTGGTCTCTCTCTGGTCTCTCTCTGGTCTCTCTCTGTGGTCTCTCTCTGGTCTCTCTCTCTGGTCTCTCTCTCTGGTCTCTCTCTGGTCTCTCTCTCTGGTCTCTCTCTCTGGTCTCTCTCTCTGGTCTCTCTCTCTGGTCTCTCTCTCTGGTCTCTCTCTAGTCTCTCTCTGGTCTCTCTCTCTGGTCTCTCTCTCTGTGGTCTCTCTCTAGTCTTTCTCTGGTCTCTCTCTCTGGTCTCTCTCTCTGGTCTCTCTCTCTGGTCTCTCCCTCTGTGGTCTCTCTCTAGTCTTTCTCTGGTCTCTCTCTCTGGTCTCTCTCTCTGTGGTCTCTCTCTAGTCTCTCTCTGGTCTCTCTCTCTGGTCTCTCTCTCTGGTCTCTCTCTCTAGTCTCTCTCTCCGGTCTCTCTCTCTGGTCTCTCTCTCTGGTCTCTCTCTCCGGTCTCTCTCTCTGGTCTCTCTCTCTGGTCTCTCTCTCTGGTCTCTCTCTGGTCTCTCTCTCTGGTCTCTCTCTCTGGTCTCTCTCTCTGGTCTCTCTCTCTGGTCTCTCTCTCTGTGGTCTCTCTCTAGTCTCTCTCTGGTCTCTCTCTCTGGTCTCTCTCTCTGGTCTCTCTCTCTGGTCTCTCCCTCTGTGGTCTCTCTCTAGTCTCTCTCTGGTCTCTCTCTCTGGTCTCTCTCTCTGGTCTCTCTCTCTAGTCTCTCTCTGGTCTCTCTCTCTGGTCTCTCTCTCTGGTCTCTCTCTCTAGTCTCTCTCCGGTCTCTCTCTCGGTCTCTCTCTCTGGTCTCTCTCTCTGGTCTCTCTCTCCGGTCTCTCTCTCTGGTCTCTCTCTCTGGTCTCTCTCTCTGGTCTCTCTCTCTGGTCTCTCTGGTCTGGAGTCATGAAACAAAGTTGTTGAATGCAAGTAATATTATTGTAGTAAGTTGATGGGGGAGGTCCATCTGTTATTACCCTCACTCCCTCCTCACCCACACCTCCCCCTCCTCACCCACACCTCCCCCTCCCTCACCCACACCTCCCCCTCCCTCACCCACACCTCCCCCTCCTCACCCACACCTCCCCCTCCCTCACCCACACCTCCCCCTCCCTCACCCACACCTCCCCCTCCCTCACCCACACCTCCCCCTCCCTCACCCACACCTCCCCTCCCTCACCCACACCTCCCCCTCCTCACCCACACCTCCCCCTCCCTCACCCACACCTCCCCCTCCTCACCCACACCTCCCCCTCCCTCACCCACACCTCCCCCTCCCTCACCCACACCTCCCCCTCCTCACCCACACCTCCCCCTCCCTCACCCACACCTCCCTCACCCACACCTCCCCCTCCTCACCCACACCTCCCCCTCCCTCACCCACACCTCCCCCTCCCTCACCCACACCTCCCCCTCCTCACCCACACCTCCCCCTCCCTCACCCACACCTCCCCCTCCCTCACCCACACCTCCCCCTCCTCACCCACACCTCCCCCTCCCTCACCCACACCTCCCCCTCCCTCACCCACACCTCCCCCTCCTCACCCACACCTCCCCCTCCCTCACCCACACCTCCCCCTCCCTCACCCACACCTCCCCCTCCCTCACCCACACGTTAGCACACGTTAGCACACGTTAGCACGGTTCACACACGTTAGCACGGTTCACACACGTTAGCACGGTTCACACACGTTAGCACACGTTAGCACGGTTCACACACGTTAGCACACGTTAGCACACGTTAGCACACGTTAGCACAGTTCACACACGTTAGCACACGTTAGCACAGTTCACACACGTTAGCACACGTTAGCACGGTTCACACACGTTAGCACGGTTCACACACGTTAGCACGGTTCACACACGTTAGCACGGTTCACACACGTTAGCACGGTTCACACACGTTAGCACAGTTCACACACGTTAGCACACGTTAGCACACGTTAGCACGGTTCACACACGTTAGCACAGTTCACACACGTTAGCACACGTTAGCACGGTTCACACACGTTAGCACGGTTCACACACGTTAGCACGGTTCACACACGTTAGCACAGTTCACACACGTTAGCACGGTTCACACACGTTAGCACAGTTCACACACGTTAGCACAGTTCACACACGTTAGCACGGTTCACACACGTTAGCACAGTTCACACACGTTAGCACGGTTCACACACGTTAGCACGGTTCACACACGTTAGCACGGTTCACACACGTTAGCACGGTTCACACACGTTAGCACGGTTCACACACGTTAGCACGGTTCACACACGTTAGCACGGTTCACACACGTTAGCACAGTTCACACACGTTAGCACACGTTAGCACACGTTAGCACGGTTCACACACGTTAGCACGGTTCACACACGTTAGCACAGTTCACACACGTTAGCACAGTTCACACACGTTAGCACAGTTCACACACGTTAGCACAGTTTACACACGTTAGCACAGTTTACACACGTTAGCACAGTTCACACACGTTAGCACGGTTCACACACGTTAGCACACGTTAGCACGGTTCACACACGTTAGCACGGTTCACACACGTTAGCACAGTTCACACACGTTAGCACAGTTCACACACGTTAGCACAGTTTACACACGTTAGCACAGTTTACACACGTTAGCACAGTTCACACACGTTAGCACAGTTCACACACGTTAGCACACGTTAGCACACGTTAGCACGGTTCACACACGTTAGCACGGTTCACACACGTTAGCACACGTTAGCACACGTTAGCACAGTTCACACACGTTAGCACACGTTAGCACAGTTCACACACGTTAGCACACGTTAGCACAGTTCACACACGTTAGCACACGTTAGCACACGTTAGCACAGTTCACACACGTTAGCACGGTTCACACACGTTAGCACGGTTCACACACGTTAGCACAGTTCACACACGTTAGCACAGTTCACACACGTTAGCACACGTTAGCACACGTTAGCACAGTTCACACACGTTAGCACACGTTAGCACACGTTAGCACAGTTCACACACGTTAGCACAGTTTACACACGTTAGCACACGTTAGCACGGTTCACACACGTTAGCACAGTTCACACACGTTAGCACAGTTCACACACGTTAGCACAGTTTACACACGTTAGCACAGTTCACACACGTTAGCACAGTTCACACACGTTAGCACAGTTCACACACGTTAGCACGGTTCACACACGTTAGCACAGTTCACACACGTTAGCACACGTTAGCACAGTTCACACACGTTAGCACAGTTCACACACGTTAGCACGGTTCACACACGTTAGCACAGTTCACACACGTTAGCACAGTTCACACACGTTAGCACGGTTCACACACGTTAGCACAGTTTACACACGTTAGCACGGTTCACACACGTTAGCACGGTTCACACACGTTAGCACAGTTCACACACGTTAGCACGGTTCACACACGTTAGCACAGTTCACACACGTTAGCACGGTTCACACACGTTAGCACAGTTCACACACGTTAGCACGGTTCACACACGTTAGCACGGTTCACACACGTTAGCACGGTTTACACACGTTAGCACGGTTCACACACGTTAGCACGGTTCACACACGTTAGCACGGTTCACACACGTTAGCACGGTTCACACACGTTAGCACGGTTCACACACGTTAGCACGGTTCACACACGTTAGCACGGTTCACACACGTTAGCACGGTTCACACACGTTAGCACGGTTCACACACGTTAGCACGGTTCACACACGTTAGCACGGTTTACACACGTTAGCACAGTTCACACACGTTAGCACAGTTCACACACGTTAGCACAGTTCACACACGTTAGCACGGTTCACACACGTTAGCACAGTTTACACACGTTAGCACAGTTCACACACGTTAGCACGGTTCACACACGTTAGCACAGTTCACACACGTTAGCACAGTTCACACACGTTAGCACGGTTCACACACGTTAGCACGGTTCACACACGTTAGCACAGTTCACACACGTTAGCACAGTTCACACACGTTTAGCATGGTTCACACACGTTAGCACGGTTTACACACGTTAGCACGGTTTACACACGTTAGCACGGTTTACACACGTTAGCACAGTTCACACACGTTAGCACAGTTCACACACGTTAGCACGGTTCACACACGTTAGCACGGTTCACACACGTTAGCACGGTTTACACACGTTAGCACGGTTTACACACGTTAGCACGGTTCACACACGTTAGCACGGTTCACACACGTTAGCACGGTTCACACACGTTAGCACAGTTCACACACGTTAGCACGGTTCACACACGTTAGCACGGTTCACACACGTTAGCACGGTTCACACACGTTAGCACGGTTCACACACGTTAGCACGGTTCACACACGTTAGCACGGTTTACACACGTTAGCACAGTTCACACACGTTAGCACAGTTCACACACGTTAGACAGTTTACACACGTTAGCACAGTTCACACACGTTAGCATGGTTCACACACGTTAGCATGGTTCACACACGTTAGCACGGTTCACACACGTTAGCACGGTTCACACACGTTAGCACGGTTTACACACGTTAGCACAGTTCACACACGTTAGCACAGTTCACACACGTTAGCACAGTTTACACACGTTAGCACAGTTCACACACGTTAGCACAGTTTACACACGTTAGCACAGTTCACACACGTTAGCATGGTTCACACACGTTAGCATGGTTCACACACGTTAGCATTTTAACATGAGTCTCACATTTTCAGGAAGATTGCCCCAGATTTTAATGAGTCTGAAACGCTGCCTCCTCATGTTTAGTCCTGACTCTGGGCACTGACAGGAGACCAGTCCCTGTGCTCCTCAGAGTCCCAGCAGGAGTCCAGTCCCTGTGCTCATCAGAGTCCCAGCAGGAGGCCAGTCCCTGTGCTCCTCAGAGTCCCAGCAGGAGGCCAGTCCCTGTGCTCCTCAGAGTCCCAGCAGGAGGCCAGTCCCTGTGCTCCTCAGAGTCCCAGCAGGAGGCCAGTCCCTGTGCTCCTCAGAGTCCCAGCAGGAGGCCAGTCCCTGTGCTCCTCAGAGTCCCAGCAGGAGGCCAGTCCCTGTGCTCCATGGAGAGACTTCTAACAAACGGAGCTGCTTTAAAGTCTATTTTGAGTCACAGGGGCAGAGACCTGAGAGCAGGACTAATGTGATGCTACTTCCTGGTTCTAGTCAGGACTAATGTGATGGTACTTCCTGGTTCTAGTCAGGACTAATGTGATGCTACTTCCTGGTTCTAGTCAGGACTAATGTGATAGTACTTCCTGGTTCTAGTCAGGACTAATGTGATAGTACTTCCTGGTTCTAGTCAGGACTAATGTGATAGTACTTCCTGGTTCTAGTCAGGACTAATGTGGTCGTACTTCCTGGTTCTAGTCAGGACTAATGTGATAGTACTTCCTGGTTCTAGTAAGGACTAATGTGGTCGTACTTCCGGATCGAGGCAAGATGGCGACGTGAGCGGATCACTCTCACGTGGGCTCCGGTGAACTCCCTCCAAAGTTAACTTTTTGATGTCTATTCCCACTAGAATTCAACCTGGATTTTCCTTAGTAAGTGTACGTCAACACATCGCAAGAAAAATGTCCAAACAAACAAATCATACCACTGTTTCTCTGGAGCAAAGCGGACATGATTATCTGTCGGCAGAATCAGAAATGGTTGAAGAACGTGGTGGTGAAAAAAGAGATTTGGATACTTCTGACTCGCTGCCCGCTACTCCCTCGAAAGGAGCACATGTTCGCAAACATCCGAAAACGGCTGAAGAAGATGGGTCCAGTAATGCCATTCTTGCTGCCATCAATATGCTAACTATTAAGTTTGAGAAACAGGAAAGAAAAATGGAGGAGATCGATGGTAAGCTAACCCAGAACGGTGCAATGCTAGCTAGCCTCTCAAAAGCGGTGGAATTCAATGCATCTGAGATTAAAGACTGTAAAGTTCGTGTCTCTGGCGTGGAAGAAGAGTTAGGGCGTATGCGTGCCGAAAATGTTGACCTGCAAGAAAAATGCAGAGAACACGACCGCTATAAAAGACGATGGAATCTCAGGATTAAAGGCATGAGAGAGACTATGAATGAAGACACCAGGGCCGAGGTCATTACTCTCCTCAAACAAATCGCCCCTCAGTGGGCACAAGACATGGAGCATATCGTGGATACAGTGCACCGAATTGGTCCGAAGACAGACAGTAGGGTGAGATACATCATTATTCAATTTACAAGGCGTCACCACAGAGATGGTTTCTGGAAGATGACCAAAGATTCTGCAGTGTGCAAAAATGCGGGCATTCGCTTCATGGAGGACCTCACAAAGGAGGACAGGGAAGCGAGAGCAGCGCTGTGGCCCCGCATCAGCCAAGCACGTCAAGCAGGGGAGAAGGCCTTTTTTCGTGGGGCCCATGGATACATCAATGGTCGGCGAATTAAAGACTAAGTACAGAATATTCTACTTAAAATTATAACATGTGGGTTAACATTTTCAGGAGGGAGCAACCACGTTTACAGTTACCTTAAAACACTTTTCTACTACTTAAGTTTACTTTTTCTTTTTTTATTGCTGCGAGGTTTTCCAGCTGATGGACGTTTTGAAAGCTGATTTTAATTTAGTTTCACTTATTACAAGGGGTCTAAAAGACAATGTAAAGAGGAAAGCTATATTTTTGTATTGTAAAGACTTTAAAAGTCACTGTGTCCTTCTTCAAGAAACTCACTCATGTGCCTCTGATGCCACCTACTGGACAACACAATGGGGAGACAGAATCTTTTTCAGTCATGGGACCAACAGATCTGCTGGAGTTGCTATTTGTCTCAACAAGTGCCCGGGTAATGTGATATCATATAAAGCTGATGAACATGGTCATTGGCTGACTGTAGTGATTAAAATGGATGACATTTACTTTATTATAACAAACATTTATGGTTACAGCAACAACACTCAAAATAGGGCTCTATTACAACATGTTACAGAAGTTGTTTCTAACTACAAAAGACTATACCCGACTAATTTTATTTTATTTGGAGGAGACTTTAATTTAGCACCTGATGAATACCTTGACAGATACCCCACTAAATTTACAGATACTTATTACAATATCACATTACTGGACTTCTGCAACACTTTTTCCTTATTTGATGTGTGGAGAAATATAAATCCAAATCTTCGACAATACTCCTGGGTTAAACCTAATGCTGCTAGTAGATCTAGGATAGACTTATGGTTGGCAGCTCCACAGTTGACTAACTATGTTTCTGATGTAAAAATTTCTAGTGCCCCCTTAACAGACCATTGTCTAATATCTTTACGTTTAGAGCCGCACAATAGAATGAACAAAAAAAATGTCTACTGGAAATTTAATTCTGATTATCTTCAATGTCAAGAATTCTGTAATATGGTAAAAAAAATTAATGTTAGATATAAAATATGATGTATCTATTGGTAACTATTGCAGCAGATGGGAATTTTTTAAATATAAAGTCAGACAAATTTCCATACAATTTGGCAAACGAAGGAGTAGATTTATGAAAGAACAAGAATTTAAACTAGTGCAGGATCTGGATGACTACTGCAAAAGAACTCCTATGTTGGACTCGGACAAAGCTGTTTTCATGACTCTAAAGACTAAATTAGATGAACTAAGCACCAGAAGAGCTAGGGGAGCCTTTATCAGATCTAGAGCAAAATGGATTGAGGAGGGGGAATGCAATACGGCATACTTTTGTGGTCTTGAGAAAAGGAGACAGGAAAGAAACCTCATTACCACTCTAATTGTAAATGATAATGAATGCACAGACCCTAACTTGATCACTGAAGAAGTTTATAAATTCTACAAAGCTTTATACACCTGTACTGATGCAGTCAGAGACTCTGTACTTTTGGAAAGCATAAAACACCACATACCATCCATTTCTGCAGACTTTAAAAACTTGTGTGACTCAGGACATTGAGTTTTTTGAACTTGATATTGCAGTCAAACAGTTGTCCCTACGGAAGTCTCCAGGTCAAGATGGCCTTTCATCAGATTTTTATAAGCATTTTTGGGAGGACATAAAGGACTTACTGTTTTTTGCCCTACAGGAATGTATCAAAAATAGAACATTAATGACCACGATGAAACAAGGTCTTATATCACTCATCCCAAAAAGCGGGAAAGACAAGAAATATCTAGATAATCTACGACCAATAACACTACTCAATGTAGATTATAAATTGTTAGCTCATGTTATTGCAAATAGGCTTAAAGATGGACTCTCTCAAATAATAAGTGAAACTCAATCAGGTTTTCTCAAAGGTCGCTCCATCCACAACAATATTAGACTGGTGCTTGACCTACTGGATTATAGAGACAAAATCGACGATGACGGTTTTATTTTATTTTTGGATTTTAAAAAGGCTTTTGACTGTGTAGACCATTCCTTTATGTTAGACACACTACGCTACTTTGGTTTTGGAGATGCCTTTTGTGGACTCATCCAGATGTTGTATAGTGGCATTAATAGTTCTGTTCTACTCCCCTTTGGCTCGTGCAGACGTTTTGATATCCAAAAAGGAATTCGTCAGGGTTGCCCGTCATCCCCACTATTATTTATTTTAGTTGCAGAAATTTTAAGTATCATGATCAAAACATGTGAGAACCTAAAAAAATTAGATGTTGCAGGTCGCCCACTTGCTATAAGTCAGCTTGCCGACGACACCACATTGTTTTTAAAAAATGCGGCACAAATACCAATTGCTCTCCAAGTTGTAAATAGATTTTCTGAAGCCTCTGGGCTCTATCTAAATATCAAAAAATGTGAATTAATGCCCATTCATGACCACCCTCCAATATCATTATGTGGTATACCTGTCAAAGATCAGATCAAATATTTAGGGATTAGCATAACAAAAAATGAAGCGGACAGAGAAAAGAATAATTTTGAAAGTGTGCTTAAGAAAAGTAAATCCATTTTGAATATGTGGTTACAAAGAGACCTCTCTATATTTGGAAGGCTACTGCTCTCTAAAATGGAAGGTCTATCTAGACTAATTTATCCTGCATACACTTTGAATGTGAATTCAAAAATGATGAAGCAAATTAACCAAATTAATTTCAATTTTCTCTGGAAAAATAAATATCATTATATCAGGAAAAACGATATTGTAAAATCTGTAGAGGAGGGTGGTTTGAATGCTATTGATTTTGATCCCATGAATGGTGCCTTAAAACTTCGATGGTTACAGAATTTTATTACAAATCTAAATAGTTTCTGGTTCAGTCTCCCCTCAAAAATATTCTCGAATTTCGGTGGAATTGAATTTCTGATACAATGTGACTTTGAAATATCAAAATTACCTACTAAATTATCCAAATTTCATGAGCAAGTCCTCCAGTATTGGAAATTGATATATTGTCACAATTTTTCGCCACATAATACACCTATATGGAATAATAGATATATTCTGATTAGAAGGAAATCCTTTTATTATCAGCATTGGCATGAAAATGGAATATGGTCAGTCTTACACTTGATGGATGATACAGGTAATTTTCTTCAGTTTATTGATTTCACCCAGAAATACAATGTGATTACCACTAGGCAACAATTTTTACAAGTAGTCAAGGCTATTCCACAAGCTCTTGTCTGTGCAATTAGGGGATCTTTAATGTATACACAATTGGTTCCAAAAATGTATCCTTTACTCGTGCTAAATTGTAATTTCACGGACAAAAAATGTAACAACAAATTTCTAAGAGCAGCATTGTCCAATAAATACTTCCCTTTGCCGTTAAGAAGACAATATATTATGAAGGATCTCCCTAAACACAATGTCAAGATTTTCAGATGCAGTTACATTAAATTCCCTGTTCTACCTAAAGCTAAAGAAGTTAGATTTAAATTACTGAACAATGTATACCCGTGCAAAGAATTTTTACACTCCAAATTCAATACTGACGATAATTTGTGTGTTTTTTGCGATACCAATATTGAAACAGAAGAACATCTTTTTTTCACATGTGTGCATTCAAAAATATTTTGGGATAGTTTCTGTGCTTGGTCTGTTGGCAATACTTTAAGTATTATGGACTTTAATTATCATGACATAAAATTTGGAGTCCTACTGGAAGACAAAAACAAAGAATTTACAATTAACAATTTTATTCTCATGGCTGTATTTTTTATTCACAAATGTAAATTTAGTAATTCCAAATCCTTGTTTAGGATATTTCTGAGCGAACTATCAATCGTTAGGGACTCTTTGAAGCTTTGTAATTCAACGAAAGCAATTCGGTTGTACAAAAATATTGTGAATTTACCTCTGACCCTTGTGACTCAGTAATGTGGCTTTCTACGTTCTTAATTTGTTCTTTTGTTTTTGTTTTTTGTTTTTATACGGCACGAAACTGAGATTGTACTAAATATTTAAGCCTGTTTGATTTGTTCAATAAAGAAAAAAAAAAAAAAAAAAAAAAAAAATGTGGTCGTACTTCCTGGTTCTAGACTGGACTAATGTGGTCGTACTTCCTGGTTCTAGTCTGGACTAATGTGATGGTACTTCCTGGTTCTAGTCAGGACTAATGTGGTCGTACTTCCTGGTTCTAGACTGGACTAATGTGGTCGTACTTCCTGGTTCTAGACTGGACTAATGTGGTCGTACTTCCTGGTTCTAGACTGGACTAATGTGGTCGTACTTCCTGGTTCTAGTCTGGACTAATGTGATGGTACTTCCTGGTTCTAGTCAGGACTAATGTGGTCGTACTTCCTGGTTCTAGACTGGACTAATGTGGTCGTACTTCCTGGTTCTAGACTGGACTAATGTGGTCGTACTTCCTGGTTCTAGACTGGACTAATGTGGTCGTACTTCCTGGTTCTAGTCAGGACTAATGTGATGGTACTTCCTGGTTCTAGTCAGGACTAATGTGGTCGTACTTCCTGGTTCTAGACTGGACTAATGTGGTCGTACTTCCTGGTTCTAGACTGGACTAATGTGGTCGTACTTCCTGGTTCTAGACTGGACTAATGTGGTCGTACTTCCTGGTTCTAGACTGGACTAATGTGGTCGTACTTCCTGGTTCTAGTCAGGACTAATGTGATGGTACTTCCTGGTTCTAGTCAGGACTAATGTGATAGTACTTCCTGGTTCTAGTCAGGACTAATGTGGTCTGAATACTGTTTGCTTAAAGGTGTTTACTTCTGCTTTATCAGTTCATTTGCATAAAGGGAAGTTGCTCGCACACGACAGTCCTGCTAAAGGATAAACATAGAAGAAAGAGGATCAAAACACAGTTAAATTAGTTGTCCATGTACAGTACAAAACCTTGTATGAAAGCTAATATTGAAGCTAGCATGACGCTGGTGTGGTTGTGTTCCGCATGCTAAGGTTCTTGCAGAGTGAATGTGTGTAAATGATCCGTGGGGGGTTTCTCCTCTTTCTGCACACGCTCAGTGAGAGAGAGTCTTTGTCTGAAGGAAGCGACGCCGCCATGACACTAAATATGGAATTCTATTGTTCAAGCTTCAAGTCTGCAGCCGCCTCTGTGTGTCTCTGTGTCTCTCTGTGTCTCTCTGTGTGTCTCTCTGTCTCTGTGTGTCTCTGTGTCTCTGCCTCTGCCTCTGTGTCTGTGTCTGTCTCTGTCTCTCTGTGTCTCTCTGTGTGTCTGTGTCTGTCTCTCTGTGTCTCTCTGTGTGTCTGTGTCTCTGCCTCTGCCTCTGTGTCTGTGTCTGTCTCTGTCTCTGTCTCTCTGTGTCTCTGTGTGTGTCTCTGTGTGTCTCTCTGTGTGTCTCTGTGTGTCTGTGTCTCTGCCTCTGCGTCTGTGTCTCTCTGTGTCTCTCTGTGTCTCTGTGTGTCTGTGTCTGTCTCTCTGTGTCTCTCTGTGTGTCTGTGTCTCTCTCTCTCTGTCTCTGTCTCTCTGTGTCTCTCTGTGTCTCTCTGTGTGTCTGTGTCTCTGCCTCTGCCTCTGCCTCTGTGTCTGTGTCTGTCTCTGTCTCTGTCTCTCTGTGTCTCTCTGTCTCTGTGTGTCTCTGTGTCTCTCTGTGTGTCTCCCTCTGTGTGTCTCTGTCTGTGTCTCTGTGTCCGTGTCTCTGTCTGTGTCTCTGTGTCTGTCTCTGTCTGTCTCTGTGTCTGTCTGTGTGTGTCTCTGTGTCTGTGTGTGTCTCTGTCTCTGTGTCTGTGTGTGTATCTGTATCTGTATCTGTATCTGTCTCTGTCTCTGTGTCTGTCTCTGTCTGTCTCTGTGTCTGTCTCTGTCTCTGTGTCTGTCTCTGTGTCTGTCTCTGTGTCTGTCTCTGTCTGTCTCTGTGTCTGTCTCTGTCTCTGTGTCTGTCTCTGTCTCTGTGTCTGTCTCTGTGTCTGTCTCTGTGTCTGTCTCTGTGTCTGTCTCTGTGTCTGTCTCTGTGTCTGTCTCTGTCTCTCTGTGTCTCTGTCTCTGTCTCTCTGTGTCTCTGTCTCTGTGTCTGTGTCTGTCTCTGTCTCTGTCTCTGTGTCTGTGTGTGTCTCTGTGTCTGTGTCTGTGTCTGTGTCTGTCTGTGTCTGTCTCTGTGTCTGTGTGTGTCTCTGTCTCTGTGTCTGTGTCTGTCTGTGTCTGTCTCTGTGTCTGTCTGTGTCTGTGTGTGTCTCTGTCTCTGTGTCTGTGTCTGTCTGTGTCTGTCTCTGTGTCTGTCTGTGTCTCTCTGTGTCTCTGTCTCTGTGTCTGTCTCTGTGTCTGTGTCTGTCTCTGTGTCTGTCTCTGTGTCTGTCTCTGTGTCTGTCTGTGTCTGTCTCTGTGTCTGTCTGTGTCTGTCTGTGTCTGTCTCTGTCTCTGTCTCTGTCTCTCTGTGTCTCTGTCTCTGTGTCTGTCTCTGTGTCTGTGTCTGTCTCTGTGTCTGTCTCTGTCTCTGTCTCTGTCTCTCTGTGTCTCTGTCTCTGTGTCTGTCTCTGTGTCTGTCTCTGTGTCTGTGTCTGTCTCTGTGTCTGTCTCTGTGTCTGTCTCTGTGTCTGTGTCTGTGTCTGTGTCTGTGTGTGTGTCTGTGTCTGTGTCTGTGTGTGTGTCTGTCTCTGTGTCTGTCTCTGTGTCTGTGTCTGTCTCTGTGTCTGTGTCTGTCTCTGTGTCTGTGTCTGTGTCTGTGTCTGTGTCTGTGTCTGTGTGTGTGTCTGTCTCTGTGTCTGTCTCTGTGTCTGTGTCTGTCTCTGTGTCTGTCTCTGTGTCTGTGTGTGTGTCTGTGTCTGTGTCTGTGTGTGTGTCTGTGTCTGTGTCTGTGTCTGTGAACAGCAGAGTCATATTCTCTCTAAGTCTTTTCTTGATGTGAATCTTTTCGTGGAAACTGCTGCAGGTTCAGAAATGAGTCTCTGTGGTTTCAGATCGACCTCTACACACACTAAATACTACTACTGCACACACTACTACTACTGCATAAACTACTGCAAAAACTACTACTGCACACACTACTACTACTGCATAAACTACTGCAAAAACTACTACTGTACACACTACTACTGCTGCACACACTACTGCATAAACTACTACTACTACTGCACACACTACTACTACTACTGCAGACACTACTGCACACTACTACTACTACTGCACACACTACTGCACACTACTACTACTACTGCAGACACTACTGCACACTACTACTACTACTGCACACACTTCTGCACAGTACTACTACTACTACTACTGCACACACTACTGCACAGTACTACTACTACTACTACTGCACACACTACTGCATAAACTACTACTACTGCATAAACTACTGCAAAAACTACTACTACTGCAAAACCTACTACTACTGCAAAACCTACTGCTGCAAAAACTAATAATTAAAGGGCCCTAATCTGTCATCATTAAATACTTCTTTAACTGATAACAGTAGTTATCAGTTCTAAATTACTTTTCCAGCCTCTAAATCTTGTTATTGTTTTTATTTCGATGTCCCGCCCTCCACCGTTTCACCAATCAGAAAGTCTCTGATCCGGGCGCCAGAACTCACCAAGTGGAGCTAATCTCACTGGTAAAGTACCGTGTGGAGCTAATCTCACTGGTAAAGTACCATGTGGCGCAGAACTAAAAAAGGTCTCGTTATGATTCTCAAATCATTAACGACAAAACAAGGAATAAAACCAGGATTTCTATCTTTGTGAAAAAGGTGTTGGTTATAGATTTGTTGTTGACAAAACTCTTGTCTATTCAGCTGTTATGGTCCCAGCTGGATTCGTCTGCATATCTGGCAACCTGAGTCAGGGAGAGTGGGAGAGGCTGCAGTACCACTTTTGGCCACATGTCTACACACTGCTCTTTTAAGAATCATTAGCTGTTCTATCTCTGTATATGATGTGTGCTCTTACTACTTTTCTCACTGGGACTTATTCATATAATCAATCAAATACTTTCATGATAGAGCTTTACAAAATCATATAATAAAAATAGCTGTTAAAAGTAAAAATATGTGTGTTAAAACTGCATATAAGACCGTGTTGTACGCAGGCGTCTGTAGCAGGCCCTGTGGTGTGTGTCTGAACAGCACATGCCACAGAGCCCTGTGCGTGGTCATTAAATACACACTTTACAACACAATCCAATCTGTTCCTTTCACGTTTTTCTTCTTGTGACGATGAACGACTGAAGAAGTTTGGGCCGTTTTGCTTCAGAGACGGAAAATCTGACCCACGCCAACGACAACAATACATCCTCTGTTTTAGTGCCTTTGGAGTCAACTATGTCCACCCCATTCCACCTCTCCTCTCTCTCCTCTCTCTACTCTCTCTCCTCTCTCCCCACCTCACTCTCTCCTCTCTCCCCACCTCACTCTCCCCTCTCCCCTCTCTCCTCTCTCCTCTCTCCCCACCTCACTCTCCCCTCTCTCCCCTCTCTCCTCTCTCCTCTCTCCCCACCTCACTCTCCCCTCTCTCCCCTCTCTCCCCTCTCTCCTCTTTCCCTCTCTCCTCTCCCCTCTCTCCCTCTCTCCTCTCTCCTCTCTCCCCACCTCACTCTCCCCTCTCCCCTCTCTCCTCTCTCCTCTCTCCCCACCTCACTCTCCCCTCTCTCCCCTCTCTCCCCCTCTCTCCTCTTTCTCCTCTCCCCTCTCTCTCTCTCTCCTCTCTCCCCACCTCACTCTCCCCTCTCTCCCCTCTCTCCTCTTTCTCCTCTCTCCTCTCCCCTCTCCCCTCTCTCCTCTCTCCCCACCTCACTCTCCCCTCTCTCCTCTCTCCTCTCTCCCCACCTCACTCTCCCCTCTCTCCCCTCTCTCCTCTTTCTCCTCTCTCCTCTCCTCTTTCTCCTCTCTCCTCTCCCCTCTCTCCTCTCTCCCCACCTCACTCTCCCCTCTCTCCTCTCTCCCCACCTCACTCTCCCCACCTCACTCTCCCCTCTCCCCTCTCCCCTCTCTCCCCTCTCCCCTCTCCCCTCTCCCCTCTCTCCTCTCTCCTCTCTCCCCACCTCACTCTCCCCTCTCTCCCCTCTCTCCTCTCTCCTCTCTCCCCACCTCACTCCTCTCTCTCTCTCTCTCTCTCCTCTCTCCCCACCTCACTCTCCCCTCTCTCCCCTCTCCTCTCTCCTCTCTCCCCACCTCACTCTCCCCTCTCTCTCCTCTCTCCTCTCTCCCCACCTCTCTCCCCTCTCTCCTCTCTCTCCTCTCTCCTCTCTCCCCACCTCACTCTCCTCTCTCCTCTCCTCTCTCTCACTGTCTTCTCTCAGAAAACATTCAGAAAAAAACAGAATATTGACTTTATTCTGGGCACTTCTTATATAGATGGCACATTTTTGGAGATTTTAAATGTGCGTTTGTTAGTTTGAAGTGTAATAGAAGACAAGGATGCATCTCATCTCATTGCATTTATGTTTGTGCGTGTGTGTTGTGTGTCTGTGTGCGTGTGTTGTGTGTCTGTGTGTGTGTGTGTTTGCAGGTGCGTCACCGAGCCACAGACCAGGTCATGGCTCTGAAGATGAACAAACTGAGCAGTAACAGAGCCAACATGCTGCGAGAAGTGCAACTGATGAACCGCCTGTCGCACCCCTGCATCCTCAGGTGAGAGAGGCCGAGAGAGAGAGGCCGAGAGAGAGAGGCCGAGAGAGAGGCCGAGAGAGAGGCCGAGAGAGAGAGACCGAGAGAGAGAGACCGAGAGAGAGAGGCCGAGAGAGAGGCCGAGAGAGAGAGGCCGAGAGAGAGAGGCCGAGAGAGAGAGGCCGAGAGAGAGAGGCCGAGAGAGAGAGGCCGAGAGAGAGAGGCCGAGAGAGAGAGGCCGAGAGAGAGAGAGGCCGAGAGAGAGAGACCGAGAGAGAGAGACCGAGAGAGAGAGACCGAGAGAGAGAGACCGAGAGAGAGAGACCGAGAGAGAGAGACCGAGAGAGAGAGACCGAGAGAGAGAGGCCGAGAGAGAGAGGCCGAGAGAGAGAGGCCGAGAGAGAGAGGCCGAGAGAGAGAGGCCGAGAGAGAGAGGCCGAGAGAGAGAGGCCGAGAGAGAGGCCGAGAGAGAGAGGCCGAGAGAGAGAGGCCGAGAGAGAGAGGCCGAGAGAGAGAGGCCGAGAGAGAGAGGCCGAGAGAGAGAGGCCGAGAGAGAGAGGCCGAGAGAGAGGCCGAGAGAGAGAGGCCGAGAGAGAGAGGCCGGGAGAGAGAGGCCGAGAGAGAGAGGCCGAGAGAGAGAGGCCGAGAGAGACCGAGAGAGAGAGGCCGAGAGAGAGAGGCCGGGAGAGAGAGACCGAGAGAGAGAGGCCGAGAGAGAGAGACCGAGAGAGAGAGGCCGAGAGAGAGAGGCCGAGAGAGAGAGGCCGAGAGAGAGAGGCCGAGAGAGAGAGGCCGAGAGAGAGAGGCCGAGAGAGAGGCCGAGAGAGAGAGGCCGAGAGAGAGAGGCCGAGAGAGAGAGGCCGAGAGAGAGGCCGAGAGAGAGAGGCCGAGAGAGAGAGGCCGAGAGAGAGAGGCCGAGAGAGAGAGGCCCAGGACCCGAGGCCG